>CM076574.1:85567072-86063303 GCA_034641835.2 Pinus albicaulis
TCAAGAGAAGGACTAGTGCTTGTTGTTGGAGGGCATCTAGACATTTCATATACTCATATACATTGTTATATCCCCAAGAAGGGTTCTTCATACATGACATTGACTCTTTGACTTTAATGAAAAATCCCAAGGCTTTGAATGGAAACTATCTAAATAAAATCTCTTTCTCATGAAACCCATGAAGCAAGCATTACAAAATAATTTTATTTTTCTTCTTTTGATTATTTACAAAAATCACAATTAAATGTCATTATGAAGACCGAACCTAGTTACACTTTCCAACACTCCCTCTTAACTAGGGAGGTTTTCATAATGGTACTTGGTCATTCTCAATCTGAAGAATTTCTCATAAGAAGAATCAAATTGGTAACCCATTTGTATAGCATCATATCAGCCAGCATTGTCACATACAAAGGCCTTAACTAACAACTCTATCTCTCCACGAGACCTTAGCACAATGCTGGGGAGACCAATGATGTATAGACACCCTCATCATTGTCTCTCTTGGAACATACCCCACCCGCGTTCTCAGGGTGTGTTCCACCGGGACTATTCTTATCTTGGATTCCCAGTCCTAGAAAATCGGTCCTCTACGACTACTCTTATCTTGGATGCCATAATACATCCTCAAAGAGCATCGAATGCCAGATGTTTACTTTATTCTCCATTATGTCTTCCCAAGTGAAGACAAGAATGATGTGTCTATCTGTCCCTCTTAATTAGGGAGGACATATCTATTCCAATAAAGGAATGTACTCATTCCTTCGGAAGGAATGTACCTAAGCTCCCTCTTGGCTTAAGAATTACCAAGTTTCTTCCAATTAAGAAACTTGTTTCTAGGCTCCCACTTAATTAGGGACCTACAACAACTCCTGAAGTGGAGATGATGGGACAACTAGCTGCTTGAAGAACTCCTCCTCACGATGTCATGAACTTCTTTTATCTAGGATTCTTCATGTTTGGGACTTCTACATAGGGCACCGACCATTCATCACTTTCATCTATGAGTCAGCCATGTCATCATTGGAAAGTGATTTATTAGTCCATATTTGGCCTTCCTTCATGCCATGTTTACTTAAGGATCTTTACATCCTACAACATGTGCATTAGTGGTAGAAGACATCCATAGATCTTCCCTTGGCAGCTCTGCATAAACCCATCCAGATATATAAAAAATAAAGGAATGAACATTAAAATCAACATTGCCTTTGTGATGGTCTTTCATCATGACATCTTCTAGTTTGCATCAACATCCTGCATACATATCAACACATCTCCCAAAGATGTCTGTATTGTCAAGGGTCTCTTTCCTTTTCAGACTTCATCAAAGTCTTCATATCTTCCATGGAGATATCTTAGTCAAATCTTCTTGGTCTTTCGGATGCTGATTGCCTTTACCATGGTTGCATATTCCATGATCTCTTCCTTTCTTCGCACATTACATTCCCAGGAGCTTCCAATCAGAGTTTCTCAATTGTAGTCAACCACCTCATACTTCATATGAGGATATTTTATGTTGATTTCATCCAGTGAATGTATGAACCAAGCATTCTTGCATTCCTTTGAGGGAGGAGATCCTTTCTTTTTGATTATGCTGTCAAGATAGAGCATTGATCCATGTTACCTGCAACCATATGACATGACTTCCACAAAAACAAGTATAAGCATACATATCTCATTTTTCCTTTGGGTCATCCAGATTTCCTGCAACAACTTCCTTGATTGAAAGAGTTTCAATTCATTTTATGTCATCATACCATCATCCCCATGAATTCCACAAGTTTGGAATTCTTGATGAAACACTTGCTTTTCCTCATGATCAGTGAACCTTTCAATGAAGATTCCATTAGAGAATCTCGAGGATCTAAAGTATCCCTATCAACAGATGTTTCCTTTTGATAGATGTATGATGGACCCTGTACTAGATGACCTTGCCACTTATGTTTCGAATGAGATTCCCAAGATCTATATCCTTGACTTCCATAGATTTAACCATCTTTCATGTTTTTCTATGATGATGTCTCGAGCTCTTGCTTTCAATGCTTCTATGATGCCTTGATGCATCCCATTTAGTGAATCATGATAGACATATCTTACAACAGAAGACTTAGGAACTTGAAAAGAACTCAGGTGAGGACGACTATCTCAATAGTGGAGATCTATTACTTCCTCCTTAGATTTCTTCTTTTCAGCTTCCTCCACTTCTTCGGTGATATGAGCTTCTTCTCTTCTTCTTTTGTTATTGTCCTTCTTGATCTTAGGACAATCTCTTTTGTAGTGTCCATATTCTTGACATCCATAGCATTGGATTTTAGCCATGTTCTTTTTCTTTTTCTGAGGACCAAAATTTCCAAATTGCCCCTTTCTTCTTGTCATTGCAGCATAAGCTTGATTTTTCTCACCTACTCTTGGAATGGAGTAGCTTCTTTCTTCCCATAAATACTCGAAGTAAAGTTACCCCACTCCTCTGGCAGTGCATTTAATACCACTATAGTCATTTCACTATTAAACATGACTTTTCCTAGTTCTTGTAGTTGATCCCGGATCTCAGATATCCTCATAAAGTATGAGGCTATTCCATATTCCCTAGACATCTTCAGTTTGTAGAGTTCTTGCCTTAATGAGATGACTTCTCCAACAGTGCTTACAGAACACAACTCTACTAGTTTGTCATAGATTTCTTTTGAAGTTGCAGATACATATGGGATGAGGGATCCTTGATGGATTCTATGAGAATCATTTAAGCCCTAACTTCCCCTTTCATATACTTTGCAAGAGCTTGAGCATCTTCTTTTCTTGGTTTGGTGATCGATCCTTTGACATGATCCATTACCTCATTTTCAATGAGATTCAGATCTGTCCTTTTCTTCCATGCAAGAGAGTTTGAAGCCCCAACCAATTTGTTGCTTTCCTTGCAAAAATACATTTTGATAGATTCATATGTGGACATAAATATACTTACTTGATAGGATGCTCCTTCTCCTAGCTACTTCCTTGGTGTTGATGATGATATAGAGAATATAAAACTTCTCCTTGATGAAGGTAGTTTTCTTCAAGAGTGAACCTTGATCTCACAGAGAGTGAGATTTCTTTGGATCCTTTGATGAAGATCAATGATATCTTCTTGGTGATGTCTTCAATGGTAAGAACCTTGATTCATAGATCTATTTAACTTGGCCTTCTTTTTGTTGAAAAGTGTAACTAGGTCGGTCTTCATGTTGACTATGTAATTATGTAATTAGGAAAAAGAAGAAATCAAATAATATATATTTTTTTTTGTATGTGCTTCATGGGTTTCATGAGCATGATTTAGTAAGTAGAAGGACTTCTTGTTGATGTCCATTAGGTTTAAAGTTAAGTAGTAGTCTTTGTCATATGCTCCAAGACCTTGTATATCATTAAAGACTAGCTCCATGATAAAGTCAACCTTCATCGCTGCTGAAGTAATACCCCACGAAATTATTGAAGAAATTACAGTCATGTCGGCCTTCATAAGTCGGCCTAAATTACAGTTGATGGTCGGCCTAAAAGGAAGGTCAGTTCACTATATATGTACCATGGCTGCGGATCATTTGTGTGAGCAAGAATTTGTGGACAAGTCTGAATTTGATACAGGAAGGTTTGCAGGCAAAATCTGAAGATACACTAACAAAGAATTGCGAACAACACTCAGCCTAACATGCATCAATCTAAGGATATAAGTGCGGATATATAGTGAACCTCTATGTGAAAGCAGTGCGAACATACTCTAGATTATAGAGCCGATATATAACAGGATTACAGTTCGGATATGAGAAAGAAGTAAGTGAGGATAAGGATCAGAAGAAGAGCGTTCATCTCTGAGATAGATTGCGGAAAAGAACAAGCTAATTGTGCGGATACAAAGGGAGAATTCAGTGCGAAAAAACTGTAGGTTTATCAGTCAGTGAATGCGGATAGATACATTGCAGCGACATTGCTGGATATAAGTGCGGATATCTTCAAGAAAATAGTGCGGATAGTAAAGAACAAATAACGAATAGTCAGCCACAGATTGTAGACAATCAACTACATGATTGCAGATAGTTTGAAGGAGCAGACTTAAGAAGTGTTGATGCAGAACTAAGTGTTTTGGTGAAGAGAAGATTCAAGGTTGGAGAAGGTGCATCAAGGTCTTGAAAGCATATTTAGGTCAAGGGTCTAACTTTGGGTCATGGTATTTGTCAGTTGAAGATCTATAAGTAGAATTCTTTGCGGGTTTTCCTCTCCAAGAGGGAGAGGTTTTGCCCTGGCTCCAGGAGCCTATATTTTGTGGCTTGTGCATTTTGATAATTGACTTGATGAAAGATTAACTAAACTGAAAAAGAAGAAGACATAAGTATCACAAGTAAGGTCACAAGTAATTATCAAGAAGAGATTTTGTATTAACCTACAACCCTCCAAATTCTCAACACTTTTCTTGATGATGATCCCAAGACTTCTCTGTAGACTCCTTATTTGATCTAAGGTTATAATGCTTCCTTTGTAGATCTTGTCTTAAAGATGATCTTTGCTTTGATGCCTTCCTTGAGATTTTAGCCTTGAGTGTCCCTTGATAAGATGCGCTTCCTTGACTTTGTTACCTTAGCTCTGATACCATGTTGAGAAATCTAGGGCATCATGAATTAGGTGATTTCTCTTTAATTAGTAATTGCTTGTGAGTGCTTCTTACAACTTTAGATTAGGATCTTCTTTTATTTAGATTATTAGTGTTTTTCTTCATCAAACAACTACCAATCCATGAACATAAATAGACAAGAGACACAGAATGTAGGCTATGTCCCAGGGCCAAAAACCTCTCACTCTTTGAGAGGAATATCTACACAAATTCTTCTTATAGAGATTCCAATTAACGAATACCAAGACCAAGACCCTTGACCTATTACCCACTCCAAGATCAAGACACTAGTTCTCTTCTCTGCTCTTTTTTTCTTCTTGACTCCTCTTTCGCTTTGACCTTCTTAGCACTCAACTGTGATATCACTGCACCGAACTGTGGGCTCCATTATAGCACTGAACTATAGCTAATATGTATCCTTTGTCCGAACTGTATTTCTCTGCTTTAGCATCGATACCTTCACCAACACAAAGATAACACCGAGAGCATCATAGCACTGAGAATATATTGTTTAACATGACTGAGACAACATCGAAATTATCCTAGCCTCTTTATGTGGTATCACTGAAACATGCATAGTACTGAGACTGTGTTTTCATTAAACTGTAATGACACTGTTATATATATATATAACATCAGGACTATATGATAGCACCGAAACTGTTGTTGGAGGGATCCGAACTACATCTCTGTACTATAGTCCGAATTTTAGAGAGATCTGAATTGCTTGACTGTAATTTTTGCGAAGTTCACACTGGTATATATAGCGTTTTGTCCTCCATAAGTAAGCCGACATGACAATGTGAACCGTTGTGTCTTTATTTGAGCCGACATGAGTTCATTCTCTGTTTTTGAAGTTGACTTCAAAAGGATTAGTGCTTGTCGTTGGAGGGCATCTAAACATTTTCATACTCATATACATTGTTATATCCCCAAGAAGGGTTCTTCATACATGACATTTAATCTTTGACTTTAATGACAAATCCTAAGGCTCTCAATGGGAACCATCTAAATAAAATCTCTTGCTCATGAAACCCATGAAGAAAGCATTACAAAATAATTTTATTTTTCTTCTTTTCATTATTTACAAAAATCACAGTTACATGTCATTATGAAGACCGAACCTAGTTACACTTTCCAACATGCATGAGTTCTACCCACCTCATTAGCCATCACCCAGTTCCTTGAGCATTTGATGCTCCCATACATAAAAAGGAACCCTTGTATTGTTCCAACCTCGATGAGCGATAAACTGCCTCATCATTGAGGGGTAATAAATGCTAAATCTGTCAAATGCAAGCTTGGGCTCTTGAGCTATGTAGCCATATCAAATCATTGTCATAAAAAAAGTAAAAGGTACACCAGAGGGGTGGAAAAAGTAGGTTGAGGAAAGGGGTAAATCACGCCTCCATGATTGTTACCTCCTTACATCTATACACTTAGGATGTTGGACCACCATTGGCTAGTCACTTGGCTATGACACTGTGTGCTAAAGTCATTCCCACTTGATTACCACCATCTACACATGCACCTATGGATTGAAGGGTTAATTTGGGACTTGTCACTTCCCCTTGGGGGTTGGAAACACCTAATAGGGTTATCCATCTAGCCATACCTAACACAAGGGAGGGAACACTTATACAGTACTTGGTCTAGTTAGATATTTGAAGGTGATCTTTGTGTGAAGTACTGGTTGTGCACCTAACATTAAGTATGGTCCACTATGATGCATCTATGGTTTTTGATACCTAATGATTGTTGATTTACCCTTGATCTTGAGGAGGTTTTGTTAGGTGGTTCACATCATAGTAATATAGGCTTCTTGAGGTGATTGCCCCGCCTCCTCAGTAGAGTAGTAGACTCTGTGGTATCCAGTGTAGAGAGAGAGAGAGAGATTGAATTTGATGGTGCAACGTTGGCTACCTAGATCAGAGCAATGGGCTGTTTGATGACTTCACTTAATGCTTAACACCCAAAGGGATCCGTAAATGCTAAAACGGTAAGCCCATGATGCTTAGTGTTGGAGATTTTGATGATCTGCCCAATGGGCCTAGGATGCCCCATAGGCTAGTCTTGACATTGCTTGATGGGCATCAATTTTTCTGAAGCCTAGATGATGATGGTAATCCTTGAGATGACAGGATAGGGCTTGTACGTCACCTAGGAGCTCCATCGCTTGAGCTATTTAGTGCCACGTATTCCTTTTTCTCCTTTGAGGGTGACATGGGGCACTTTGGACATGACGTGTTGGCATGGAGTGACTTTGATGCCTTGCACATGATCCTTGAGACACTTCTTGGAGTAGGGAGCACTCATTACCCCTTATCTCACATATTGGTGGTTTATTGAGCTGATTTAAAGGGTGACTTGATACTTTTGGAGCATTTATTCCCACACGTGGGGGATTTTGTCATATTTGTTTTGTTGTTGAGCTATGTGGTCGTCTTGTAACCTCTTTCTTGTGGAATACTTAAAATGAACTTGTCAATAGGGCTTCTTAGTTATTGTATTTGTAAAGTGAGTGGGAGAATGCTCATATAAATTGGGCCTCCCCCTCACTCCTCTTTTCATGATTACACACATGTAATTCGACCTCTCCAAAAGAGTGCGAACTAGCTTCATTTTTGCTACTTGGGCATATTGATCTTTTGGATGCAACTTGCTATTGGATGAAACTTTTGATTGGAGACATTATTTTGGTATTGAAAGAAGTGCTCTTGTGGAAGATTATTGTAAATTTATTGCATAACATTGATATTTTGCATTCTTTCATGTTTAAAGTAGGGTTTCTCTTGTTCCATGTCTAAATGCTTATCATTGGTGAAAGTTTGCTTCATAATTGCATGTAAAATTGTCTTCTTCAAATCTTATAAGGAAATAAAGAAACCCTTTATGTGCATACCTTATAATCAATTTCTCCCTTCACAAGGACAATAACTAGGGTTTTAGAAATGGATGCCCTAGAGCATCCCCCCTTACTCCATCATTGTCCTTCCTTAGTATTTTGTGCCATCAAGACTCCATTAGCTCTTTTAGGATAAAGCACGACTCTAAGAGTGTGTTGATAACTTGATCACCTCAAAACTACATAAAAACCCTTCTAATTTTCTCTCTCCTAGATAGCTAGGGCAGCCGCTAGGGTTTAGGAGCAGTTTTATGTGTACAATTGCTGTTTTATTGCTTAAAGGTGGCTCTAAATTGTTGGTTAACCTCTATAAACCATACATAAGCAAAATCTAGCATTTTAGATTGCCTTACATGTCCTAGAAGGGCTGATGTCACCTTTTTTATTGCTGTTTATGCATATCTAACATCCCTAAATCTGTTTGCTTGAGTTCAGCCCTAGTCTCTATTGGAAACCCTTGCTCCTTTATTTTTGAAGGTCACTTGGATGGTTTTTCTTAGGCTGTTATATGCTATTGCGTGCCCTAATATTGAACATCATTCAAACCCTAACTTATAGGAGCCCTCTTATTGCTCTAATTCTAGAGTGCTTGAACCCTAGCATTGAAAACTTTGTGTTAGATCTTTGGTAGCTTGAAAGGTAATTCCAAGAGAAGACAACCCACAATAAGGTGTTTGTTGGGCGATTTAACCAAAATGGGGTTTTGGACCCAAGCAAGGGGTTTAGGACCAATAAAGAAATAATGATTTATTCTTAAGGTCAAAGAAGCGAAAACCCTCGATCTAAAGGGTTCCTAAGTGACCAAAAGAAAAGGATAAATAAGAGAGGCCTAAGAGGAGGTCAAAACACAAGAGGGGAACTCATCTCAAGAAGCTAGTCTACAAGCTAAGTGAGCCACAGTAGCAAAGAAGAAGCCATATCCTTGGAAGGATGAATATCTAGTGGTTCATCCTGCATGGAAGAAGGCTGAGTTTCCTGATGTGTTTCTGTGCCCTAGTAGGGCTTGTTATAGCCCGATATTGGGAGAAAAGGAGGATGTGGATCTGTGTGTCTAGAAGCCCAAAGTGAAGGTCTGTCCAAGCAATAATAAGTCACCAAATTCTTTGTGTAAAGGTTGCATCTGTTCTGTGTTAATGGGGGATGAGCGAGCCACTAAAAGAGGCCTAAAATACCCCTCTGTCTAGTCTGCTAAAGAGGGCCATAGGGCCTCAGGAGGAGCGAGGATCTTTGTAGCCAAATCTTCCCTAGAAGAGGCCGAAATATGCCTCAGAATTAGAATAGAGACATTGTATATATACTAGAAGAGAGAGATAGGTATACGCTGGTTTGGATGGCTTGTATGCTTAAGGAGATTGAGTGTCAAGGTATGTTCAGTCTAGGCCGACAATGACTCTAAGTCTGTGCAGTGGTAAAGATGGAGGGACGAGACCTTGGAAGAGGCATGACTTAGCCTTGGAAATCTCTGCTAATGAGGAACGAGTTCCTCAGGAAGATTGCAAAGGGGTTTTGTGTTCTCACAGTGACCTAAAGGGAGGCAGGATTAGCCTCAGGCTTGCATAGTGGAAGAGGATTGCTATAGGAATACAGTCAAGGGCATTTGGAATGTGATTTGACAAGTATTGTCAAGGAGATAGAGTGCTAAGGGCAGATCCGAGGTTTGCTAAGGCTATGGGAGTGATCCAAGCCCTGGATTTGAGACAATAAGGAATGTGAGGAGATTTTGAGCATAAATCTCAAACACTATTCACAAACAGGTTTGCGGGGGAGCGCCCCCCCTGCCCCTTAAACCCGCTCTCGAAGCGCGCTCCCTTAAAAAAATACTGCTCCCTGATTTTTTGGGAGTGTTCACTCCCTGATTGCTCTCGTTTGCTCCGGGAGCGATTTTTTAAAGGCTGGAGCGGCTGGGGAGTGGTCGCTCCCGCCTTAAAAAAAGCACTCCACGTGGGCGAAATGGGTGGGCCACGTGATGACAAGGGAGGGAGGGGAAGGGTGAAAATAAATAAAAGGCTCTCGTCCCCTTCCATAATTCACCATTTTCACATTGAGAGAGAAAGAGAGGGCTTTTGGAATTGGAGCTTGAGTTGAGGAGGAAGATTGAGAGGATTGTTTGGGAGCTTAGGAGCTTGCAAGGGAGATTGGAGCTTGGGATTGAATGCCAAAGAGGTAGGATCTTGACTCTAATCTAGCATTTGTGTTTTTTATATGTTCATTGTTAAATGAAAATGTTCTCTTCTCTCTTTCCCATTCCCATTCCTCCATTTTATTTCAGGAAGGAAACTATAACTCCACCAAAGTTCAAGAATCAAAACTTCAAACATCATGGCTATATGGCTTGACATTCTCTTGATATTGGTTCCTTGTTTTGTTATTATGGTGTTGGAGAGTAGAAGGAGGAGGGGTTGATCATGATGAAGATGATGAAGAAGTGGGTAGTGATGGATTTGAAACCCCTGAAGAGGAGGAGTACCTTGGTGAGGAGGAAGAGGAGAGTGGATATGAGGGCACAAAAACGAAATGAAACCGAACCTCAATGTGGAAAGATGTTTCTAGGCTTGAAGCAGGGAAAGGGTGTGGAACCACTAAATTTACATGCCTCCATTGCAAAAGCAATTACACAAGCTCATACACTCGTGTCAAAAAGCACCTCTGTGGGACAATGCCATGGGATGGCGGTAAACAAATAAGAATCAAAACTTATGTAAGTGTGACTGCACAACAAAGAGCCAAATACACAAGGGAGGAGGAGGAAGCCTAATAAAATTAATGTTCTACTACATGCCTTTGCATATATCCTTATGCCAAAATACTACTCTCCATCTTGGTTGGTCAGACCTGCACCTGGGGGTGGGGTTAATGCCAATCCTCATACAGATCCATAGGTACAAGAGGGATATATGAAAGCATTAGACAAGCTGGTTCCTGACAGGGAGGGGTGTGCTAATCTGCATCTTGAATTAGGCAGATACTTCACTAGCACTGGAGTGTTTGGTTCTTTGCATGCAATGGAAAATAGGGACATATTTGATGCTATGACATGGTGGGATGCATATGGCGGGCATGGACTTTTACCAAAATTGGCAAAAAAAGTGCTCTCACAAGTTGTAAATACTTCTTCTACAGAGAGGTGTTGGAGCACCTACAACTTCATCCATAATGTGAGAAGAAACAAACTCAATGAAAACCGGGCAGAAAGCTTGGTTTATGTGCACTACAACTTGAGGTTGTTGAGTCATTATTGTGATCGGGCTCGTGAGGATACATCATATACAACTTGGGACAACAACCTAGAGTAAGATAATTCTTCTACATCTAGAAGAATTGCAAACAAAACTTTTGAAAGATGATGATGAAGCAAGACCAGCCATGGCACCCCCACCATCCAGTAGCAGTGCTCGAGTTCCAACATCTTTGCCTTTGCTTCTGTCACCTCCATCTACATCCTCACGTGGAGGGCATGTGGCTTTTGGTTTTGGTCGTCCGACTATGCAGGGGGAGACTCCAAGTACTAGTAGACCACCATGACCTTATCAGAAATTAGACATTTCTCGTGGCGGCAAGAGAAAGCAGTAAATAATATATTTACTTGTCTTTTCTACTTTTTAGTAGTTTTTATAACTGTTGACTTTTTCATATTTATTATGATATTTTTTGTAAACAATATATGACAATTTAAGTTTGAAGTCTGAAGTTGGCAATTATAACTCATTGGTAATGAATTATGAATATGATGCTTCTTGAAAGTTGAAATTTGAAACATTTCATTTCATGTTAGATATTTTTTTGTTATAGTTTGGTTACTTGGTAATGATAATGGTTAAAAGTACAACTTTAGTGATCAATGATAAATGTTATATATTGAATTTTGAAAGCTTGAAACTTTAAGATTGATGAATCATGAGATTCGATACGTTGTATGTTACTAACTTGTGGACGTGGTTGATGAGGATAATAACTTCTAGATGATTGATGTTATATGGTTCAATCCATGTTTTTATGTATTTTATATCTAATTCATCATTCTACATGCTTTTGTAACTTTGTTGACATATATGCATCAAAATATATAAAATTATATACTATATAAAAATTCGCTCCCAAACCAGGAGCATTTGAAAATATCGCTCCCTGCTCCCGCTTCCTCTCCCGCTCCCAAGTAACCTTGTTCACAAATGCAGTTGTGAACAGTGTGTTTAATAAGCTGATATACTGTGTATTTGATGAGGGAAACCCACTGTGAGCAGACCTAGTTTTGTAGGCAATGTTCAGCCGCTTTGGACCAAGCAAAGGGACAGTGTGAAGGCAGATTATAGAAGGCCCTAAGTACAGTGATATTGGAGAGGCAAACCACTGTTGCAGGGCAGATTTGTTGGAGCCTAAGAACAGTGAAGTTGGAGGAGGATTGTCACTGTGTGTTGGCAGTCTAGTGAAGCTGGTTGTGCAAGCAAATTTGAAGCAGCAGAGGACCTTGTGAGCAGCTTGTGCAGAGGTATTGGAGCAGCAGTATTCTCTGCGTGCAGAGGAGGCAAAGGACCTTGTGAGCAGCTTGTGCAGAGGTATTGGAGCAGCAGCATTCTCACGTGCAGAGGAGGCAAAGGACCTGCCAGATGTCAAGGATAACAAGATCGGAAAGGACTGATCTAGAGGATCTATTTGGGCAAGTATGCTATGCGTTTGTTCTTGTCTATTTCTCATCGGGC
The DNA here is from genome assembly GCA_034641835.2 of Pinus albicaulis. Taxonomy (NCBI): domain Eukaryota; kingdom Viridiplantae; phylum Streptophyta; class Pinopsida; order Pinales; family Pinaceae; genus Pinus; species Pinus albicaulis. The sequence goes on from CM076574.1 coordinate 85,579,311, forward strand.
AGATTGCAGATCTGATGTTGCAGAATGCAAGCCCTTGTTGTATACTATGTATACTGTTCGTATCAGAGATCGAGTATGGGAGCCCCATGATTATTTTATTGATGGACTAATAAACTAATCAAGCTTTTGGCTCAGATCTGTGTACCAAGTTGATTCACTGCTGTTAGATTTCCGCTGTGCAGAGTGCTAGGAGGTTGAGGGTATTTTACTGTGTTCATGATCGTATGTTTAAACTTTAGACATAGACCTGATTCTGAAGTGCCAAGGAAAAATCAACACTTTGGTCATTTTTGGCCTTGCCAAGCCCTCTACCCATCTCGAGACCTTAAAAAACAAGTCACCTTGGGTCCTTGTATTAGAATATCATAGAGGTGATATAGGGAAGCTTCCCTTGTGGTTAAAATCCCACTAAAGAGAAGAATGAAGGGTGCTAAGGTGACAGTGGCAACCCTTTTTCATTGTTTCCATTAAGGTCTGGCCTCTTGCCTGGTGAGGCCTTTAACCAGTCCTGCTAGATTTTGTGGCAACATGCCTCACTCGTATTTAACACCAGGCACCCCTGATTTGAATACTAGAAAAATTGAGAGGGAATTATGTGACTCCTTGAACAGGTAGTGGAACTGACTACATAACTCATAATACTAGGGGCATCTGAATTGAATTGCTCTTTTGTCTCTGACTCTGTCTCCTGTCTATGGCAGATCCAATATAATCTGTCCTGTGGGATCTGGGGTTCAGCTTCCACTCGAAGCTGATGAGAAAAACTCTGTTGAGTTTCTGGAGATTCATTAAAACTATTGACTCCAGTCCACAATACAAAGCTCCAGTGGAACTATCCCTTAGTAAATCTTGACATCTGGATCCACAACAAAATAACTCATCTAACGGGTGATCAGTTTATTACTCCCAGTCTCAACTTGAAGAACATGGTCTACTCTGGGCTCAGGCACTTCTATGGTATATCATATTAAAGGGCTTCATAGATCAACAGTCATGTATTTGACCACTGCATGCTTTCCTGAAGGCTGGGTAGCAGTTTTGAGATGAGTTTCTCTTTTATTCATTTGTAACATCTTAAGTAGACTTCTATCATTAGCTGCAGTGGTTCTGCTATCTATCCCCTTGTATTCTTATGTTGTACTGATTATTTGACTGGATTTGGATTTCAAATATGTAAAGGGGGTCTGTCATTGGGTAAAATAAGATTCCAGAATACATGTATGCCATGCCTTTTTCAAAAGCTTGTATGGAAGTAGGTTATATATTCCACTATTTCAAAATGATACTCAACTTCGAGGACTCTTTGGGTTGTAGTGAATGACTAACTTGTTTTGTAGAAAAGCTGTAGCATCTTACCTTTCTTTTATTGGAGCATGCAACTATCCTTGAGAGGGTCCCTAATGAAATTTTAATATGCCATGCAAATATATTGAATTCTTTCATGTCCCTAAAATTTTCATTCATCCTTCTTAACTCCTTCACATGTGACTTGCATTGCATTTTGGAATCCGTAGATTATGCTCCTGATTCCTTCCCATAGGCTTGATTGTTTGTAATCTATGACCATGATATAGGATTATTCGCTCTCTTGCAATTAACAGATCTAAGTGCCATCGAATGACATCAGTGTTCCATTTTCAGTTAATGTATTGCCAATTTCTGCAAGAAAAAGAAGAGACTTCCTAGTTTAGGAGTGCCCTGAGGCCTTTTTTGACAATGTTACTTCATCCTTTGATGTTAATAGATGGTCACTATATGAAATAAGTCAAGGACCACTTCACAATGAGAATATACTCAAATATTGGTTATAAGGTTGAAGATCTATGCTTTCCTTGGGTAAATATTTTTTACCCAAGCTCTAGTAGAACTATATCTTAGTAAATTTTGAAATCTTGACCTGCACCAGCATGCCTCATTTAAGGGTGATCAATTTATCACTCTCAGTTTTAACGTGAAGAACATAGACTACTCTGGGCTCAGGCACTTCTGTGCTATATAACACTAAGGGTTTGGTAGGACGAGCATGCTTAATTTTGGAGTTATATTTTGATTGATCTTTAACCAATGCTCCAAAATACCTGAGGTCTCTGACCTGGATCAACATTACATTATTAAGGCTGACAGAAGGGTTATTATAATCTCCAGCTATTAGAACATGCTAGCCTTGTTTCTGGAGACTGATCAAAACTATTTACCACAGTCCACAATACCCAATCTCTAGTAGAACTATCTTTTAGTAAATCTTGACATCTTGATCTGCATGGGCACGACTCAACTAAGGGTGATCAGTTTATCACTCCCAGTCTCAACATGAAGAATATAGTCAACCATGGGCACAGGCACTTCTGTGGTGTATCATATCAAAGGGCTTTGTAGGTCAATGGACATGTATTTGACCACTATGCTTTCCTGAGTGCCAGGTAGTGGTTTTGAGCAGAGGTTCTCTTTCATTCATTTGCCACATCTTTTGTAGACTTCTATAATTAACTGCAATGCTTCTGCTATCTATCCTCGTGTTCTTATGTGGTACTGATTATTTGACTTAATTTGGATTTCAAATATGAAACAGGGGTCTGTTATTAGGCAAAAATGGCAGTAGGTTATACATTCCACTATTTCAAAAAGAGACTCAATTCTGAGGACTCTTTGTGTGTAGTGAATGGCTATCTTGTTTTTGTAGAAAAGATGTAGCATCTCACTCTTGTTTTTTGGTGATGCAACTATCATTGAAAGGCCCCCTCTTGAAAGTTGAATATCCCATGAAAATATATTGAATTCTCTCATGCCCCCGAAGTTTTCATTCATCCTTCTTAGCTCCTTTATATATGATGCACATTGCATTTTGGAATTGGTAGATTATGTTCTTGATTCCTTCCCATTGGCTTGATTGATTGTAATCTATGACCATGATGTGGGATTGTTCACTTCCTCACAATTAAAAGATCCAAGTGCCATCAAATAATATTCGTGTTCCATTCCAAATTTCCGGTTAACACATGGTCAAATCCTGCAAGAAAAAGAAGAGACCCCATTAAGGCCTTTTTTCACGATCTTGCTTCGTTTGTTGATGTTAATGGGTAGTCACCATATGAAATAAGTCAAGGACCACTTTACAGCAAGAATATATTAAAATGTCGGTTATAAGGTTGAAGTTCAATGCTTTCGTTTTGGAATTTTTTCTTTTCTTTTCTTTTCATATTGATAACATGACTTTCTTCCTTACATAGTACAAGGTTGGATCCCTTCCATGTAACTTACAGGTCAACAAAGTTTGGATCCCTTACATGGAACTTACAGGTCAACAAAGTTGGATCCTTTCCATGCAACTTATAGGTCTTGACTCATGACAAGTTTGAACTTTTCAAGCATTGCCTTTGGAACATACAAGATATAAAGCAGACCTATAGTAAACTTTATTTGCAATGTCCAGTGTTGGATAGATTCTAATGTTTTCGTTGAAATAATAAATGGGTTTCCTCTAAAAATAAATTTTTTTAAGAAGGTATTCTGGCTATCAGCAGAAGAAACATGCCTGCATTTTAGATTTTGTTAGGTTTTTATTGTAGACCAGCCTTTCCATAATCTATGTTTATTATGTAGGTGAATTTTTTTGAGTCATCTATGAATTTCTAATTTAGAAGTGATAATTCTTGTAATGCAGGGGTTCTCTACTTGCAGAATTCCTTACGGAGAATGATCCTTTTGGCCCAATGAAGAAGTCTGTTCAGGATTTAGAGAAGCATAATTCAAAAGGTGTTCAGTATTGTAGGGATCTTGCTATCCATCATTCAAAGCAGCTGTTTGAAATATACACAAATCACGAAGATCCACATTTTCCGCAGAGATGAAAATCGGTCAACTCTAAAACAATTAGAGATTTGGAGCAATTTCATTCCATTGTTAATGAACATTTTTCTTAAATTCAACTTACAGTTTTGAGTCTTCCAAAGTTCTGAAGCAAAATCTGCATCATGGAGAGATTTTAGCATGTGGAAGGACTTCTACAAGGATAAATCAATTGAAAGTTTGTTTCACTGGGTTAAGCTTCTGGAATATCTGCTATCCTTCATGTATAATCGCCTTGATGTGTCTATGTAGATGTGTGGCACTTTGTTCACATGTAATATGTGGAATGATGTGTGATACAAACACCTTGCTCCAACGCTGTTACAAAAACCAGGCTGTAAGTAATCTTGCCACAAAGATCATGCTGCATGGTTTATCTATCTGAGAAGTTTGGCATTATCTTGTATTTTTTTGTCAATGCTGGTGTGAGTTCACACATCAATGATGTTATTACAGGGGATTTAGAGAAGCTTATAGTTATTTATCATGTGAATATGCTACGTAATGGAATAAGCTTTCGTGGATGCTTCACCTCATTTAGCATTTCTTTTTCTGGTATGTGTTGTTTGTGGCAGTGTTCACTGTTATCACAACCGGAATGGACTGGACTGGACTGAACTGGCTGGTCCAACCGTTTTTGAGGGAAAACCGGTATGAACTGGTATGTGTTGTTTGTGGCAGTGTTATCACAACTGGAATGGACTGAACTGGCCGATCCAACTATTTTTGAGGGAAAACCGGTCTGAACTGGTGTCATGGATCCAAAAAGGTTGGTTCGTCCTTTTTCACCGATTTGGCCAGTTCAGTACCAAACCGTTTGGCTTTGTACAATGCTACCAAGGGCCCTTTGAACACAATTAAAAAAAATAAAAAAATAAAAATATAAGAATTTTTTTTCATCCTTTTATCTTTCACTTTGAACACAATTAAAAAAAATAAAAAAATAAAAATAAAAATAAAAATTTAAGAATTCTTTTTCATCCTTTTATCTTTCATTTGCATCATTTTACTTAAATTTTTAACATTACTATTAATTGACTTAAGATGTCTAAGACTGGTTTCGACCTCGTTGGATTTCATATGGAGAAAGTAGAATTTTAGATCCACTCGAAATCTAGGAGACTTGAAAGTTTTTGAGATTTAAGGATTGGGGGGATTGCAATGTTTCCATTGGATTTTGTCATGTATGAGAGTATGAAGCTAGCGTTTAATCAAGAGAACCAAACTTTCGAGGTACTTTGATGATGGTGACATTGATTGTTGAACTCTTTTGTCATGATCTTACTAAAAATGTAGTACCCATCACTCAAACAAAATCTTGACTTGACATACTAAGCTTTTTTTATCATATTTTAATGCTTAAAAAGTGATACCAATAACGAAGATCCCAATATAGACAATGATTTTGATGACATATAGGCATTTGCTGTAGCATATGTGTTTTTGGATGCTAGAGGCCATCTAGGGCTTGTTTGTTGATGTAATTTCAGTTTAGAAATGGATTTCACTCGGTGCTATTTTGGTTATGTGTACTGTTATAATATAAATGAGATTTTTTTGCTTATTTGTGTATAATGGTTTGCATTCATACGGATACACATGAATATATATATGTTTTTCTTTGCCATTTGAATATTTTATGTATTTTGGTTGATTGGTTTTTTGGTCCGATTTTTTCACTGGTTCCCGGTTCAGTCAATGGTTCAGTTATGATAACATTAGTTTGCGGCAACCAAATTAATTTTCCTGGATGTTTCATTTGATATTCGAGATTAATTTTTTAGAGGCATGAAATATTGTGCAATAAATGTATTGGATTCTAATTTGTGTAAATTTTTAGGAAGTATTGGTGAGACCCCTGATTTGTTATGGGAATGTTGCTTAGTTACAATCATTCATATGGAACCTAGATATAAAATTGCACATTTGGTAACAAATTTTAATATGAAAGAAGAGAATTATAACAAAGAATTATAAAAAAAGATGGCTAAAAAATGTATAACCAAAAAGAGAGAATTATTGACAATGGAAACCGAGTAGGTTTAGTGTGGAGATTGTCTTATTTCATTAGTAGTAGTGATATAGTCAAATTTGTCTAAAATTTAGTACTGATTTGTTGGAATCACAAGTTAATGATTAATATAAGCCGTGGTTTAACTCTTTTATGTCTTGGCACTTTTTGAGCATATTTTGTTGTCAATTTTCTCTGGAAGCCCACAATGGTTTGTTAGAATCACAAGTTTGAGTTGTATAGTTTACACAATCTAAGTACCCCAGGGGTTTTTATGGGCGTTGAATCCATCAAGAATTCAAAAAAGCATTTTAAACAATGAACAATTACAAATTTTCCGTAAATTATATTGTTGGATTCCCGTTATAAGGTCAAAACATAAAAGAATTAGAAAACACCATTGACATATTATAATGATTTGTACTTAACAAGAAGTGACATTTGCATTTTTCCCTATTAAGAGTGATGTAATATCATATGCACCTCCCTTGGGTCAAGCTCAAGCATAATAAGGTATTGATTTGTGAAATGTTCTTTTCATTGTTCAATTGTAAGTGACTATCAATCGTTGAAGTAGTAAGACAATGTTGTGACTTCAAGTTTGATCTAAGCTCAAAGTTTTTAGGTATTGGTGTATTCAAGGTAACTTGAAAAGTTGTTTTTAAATCGTGTTCAAGAGTCCTTTTACATTCCTTACCAAATACAATCAATAGTCATTTCTTGGATGTGAAAGGCCGCATAGAAAACGAATTCCAAAGCACAACAAATGATCACGAAAAGTTATATTCCACTATGACATGTCTATAAGGGTTCGAAATACATTACTATGTCTTGGGGAAGGGCTAGGGATGTCGAATGATGGGAGAAAGTTATATTCCAAGATGAAATGTTTGTAGGGTTGGTGACACATCTTCGATGTCTCGTGGATATGGAGATGGGTTAGGAATGTCCCTTGTCAGCTCGTATCCAAGGGGGATGTTTGAAGTGCATTCCTCGTCATGGAGAGCACTATAATATTCAAGTACATTCCTTGTCATGGAGAGCACTATGATGTTTTTGGACTTTGATGGGGATATCCCAATGCTCTATTTTCTCTTATTTTGCATTGTGGGAGGGCATCGATATGACAAAATCTAGCACCTTAGTGTAATACCTTAATAGCAAACTTATATCTAAGTGAAATAATGAGTGTCACCATTGTCACCTTAGTAACCACTTCTCTCATTTTAGTGATGGGCCCAATCCAACACAAGGGAGGCTTTCTTACTAAATCTGAGGGATCACATAACCCAATCAACTTAAGCTTAATTACTCCTCGAGGGTTTTACAATGACATTTGAGCAAAGGATAAAAATAGGAATCTAGGATTTGAGGTAGATTAGTGAGTGCTTTTCACATTTGAGTTCAAAGGTTCTGACGACGCTTAGATGTTTAAGTCAACCAATAAAGGTTAAAATATATTCCCAAACATACACAATCAAGAAATTATACTCAACTATCATAAACTAGCTTGAAAAATTAGAAATTGCAACAATGTAACAATTAATGACATCATCGAATTTAGTCTCATAAACTATGATAATAAAGTGCAAAATGAGGGCTAAGATCAAAGAGTAAATACGAGACTAATTGCAACAAATTTCAATGGTTAAATAGATATTTAACAACAAATAAAGGCTTGATGTCATCACTAATTAATGATTGGAAAATGTACATAAAGCATGTGACTTTCACTTATCCACTATGATTTCAACCCATTACTAAGGCTAGTATATTAACGTCCAAGTCAATACATGTTGAAACACGCTGAATCCATATGATTTTGCCATAATAAAGCTTTAATTTACCTTAAAAGCAATAAAAAATGTTTTTAAAAGTCTAATTGATTGTTACAAGAGAGAGGGGACTAGTGTCTTCTTAATCTCGAGCCATTGGTGTTGAAAAATGTGTAACTAGGTTCGGTCTTCATAAATATGAAATGTACTTTTGATTCTTGTATTCTGTAAAATAAAAGAAAAAATATTATTGCTATTTTGGAGCATGGGTTTCACGCCCAAGGTCTTTTATTTTAGAGGTCAAGCACCCATTGAGTGCTTCCGGGATTTGTCCTAGGTCAAGAAGTCAAAAGATTCATTGTCATAAGTTGAAGACCCCATCGAGCACATTGTAACTTGTAAAGAGAATTATTTTTGTATTTAAAAGTGTCAAAATACCCTCCAAGACCAAGTTGGCATGGCAGCTAAGAAGTCGACCTATTTTGAGGAACTTCATCCACCTTAGAAGCCTATATAAAGGAGGGAACTCGACCTACTTTGGACACACAATCCTTCTCATCATTTAAGCGAAGGAGAAGCACAAGAAGGCTAGCGAAGAAGGAGAAGGACGAAAGGAAATTTTTTTAGGGCTATTTATCTCTCACACGTGCAGAGAAGGAAGGCTAGGGTTTTACTGCTTCAAGATCGAAATTCTCAAGTTGTTGGAAAAATATCGAAGTTGCTGGAAGAGGAGCCTAATAGGTCACTTTCTAGCCCTAGACAAGGAAGCAAGCCAAGCGAAGTTGTTTGGAGGCCTTGGAAGGCTTATTTTCGCTCACACGTGTGGATGCAGTAGCAGTTGGAGGGGCTGAAAATTTCAGACCTGCAGTAGATGCCAAAATTTTGTAGTTGGGGGTCAAAGTTGTGCTGCTGGAAGATATTTGACTGGGTTTGACTTGGACAAAAGAAGCACATCATCAAGAAGATCAAACTTGGTCTTGGAAGAATATTGGTCTCGGTATAGAGGTCTTGGAATTCGTCAATTGAAGAATCTATAAGAAGAGAAGAGATAATGAGGTTTCCTCTCAAGTGGAGAGGTTTTGGCCTTGTCTTGCAACCTATATCATGTGTTCTTGTGTACTATTGATATTCTTGTTTTGGTACTTGTTTGATGATAAGAACAAACATAATAATAAGAAAAGAAGCTAATAAGTAAGAAAAAGTAAAAATACATCACAAGCAGTTATCAAGAATAGAGAAATCATCCTAACTACTGCCCTATAGATTTCTCAACATGGTTTTAGAGCTAAGGTTGGCTAAGGACATGATGAAGATCTCTACTACATTGAAGAAGTTCCTAAAGAAGAGCACTATGGTGGCAAGTCATCTCATGAAGGGAATCAAAGAATTATGGGATCTCCTATCTTCTCTAAGAAGGATATGACCAAAACATCTACACAGGACAAATGACTATTCTCAACACTTTGACACATTTGAATGGAGTTTTCTAACGAGACGGAGGAATTGCTCGGACGGTCAAAATTGGCCGGAATTTGGGCCAATTTTTTTTAAGAATTCTTACAGTCACAGTGTTTAAATCACGACTTTGATGGTGGAAATGGATTCAGCACCATCAAAAACCTCTAAGGCACCCAAAATATTAAATTTTGATAGTTATAACGTGGATTTACAAAAATCCCTGTCTGATTTTCTAAAATCTAATCAAAATTTCCATGATTTTCAGGGCGAAAAAGCAGTCTAGTTAGACTACGACCATTTGAATATGAGAATATTTTGGTGATCGATAGTAGAGCATCAAGACATATCACTGGTGAGCACAAGCAACTAAAGACATTGTCAAGAGGACATTCTTCTTACTTTGTTGATCTTGTTGACAAGAAGAGCTATCCGGATTTTGATCAACCTCGCTAGAGTTGGAGAATGGAGGAAATATTCATTTCAACAACATTCTATTTGTTCCGTGTTTGCATAAGAATCTCCTTTCCATTTCATGTCTAGAAGATAAAGGAGATATAATTGCTTTCATAGAGGGAATGGTTGTAGTATGGGATAAAAACTCTAGTATCGAAAATGCAAAGATGATTGGAATTCGTGAAGGAAGACTCTACATATTGGTGACTCCCCTATCTCAAGCTTTGGCTCACATTAAAGTTAGCTCATGTGAACTTTGGCATTGAAGGTTTGGTCACATTCACTACAAACTCTTTCCAACTCTAAATCCAATGGTGAATGGAATCCCCAAACTCAAACAGGAACATGAAGGAGTATGCAAGGGATATGCATTTGGTAAAATTAACAAGAGACCATTTGGAAGCAATGCTTCAAAGTCAAAAGAAATTTTGGATCTCATTCATTTCGATGTTTATGGCCCCATGTCTCCAAAGTCTCTTGGAGGCCATCTATATTATGTAAGATTCATTGATGACTATTCAAGGAAAACTTGGGTTTATTTGATGAAATGCAACGATGAAGTATTTGTCAAATTTCAAGAATTCAAAGTTGAAGTGGAGAACCTTACAGAAAGAAGAATAAAGATATTAAGGTCTAATAACGGAGAAGAATATACTTCAAAAGAAATCATAGCTTTCTGTAAGGAATATGGGATTAATAAGGAGTTGATAGTCCCATACAATCCCCAAAAAAATTGATTTGCAGAACGAAAGCATCGATCTATTGAAGAAAGTGTAAAACCCATATTACATGTTCAAGATTTTCCAAAATTTCTGTGGGGTGAAGCAACTAAGACTGTTGTATACAGTGAAAATCGAGGTCCCCATAGGTCACTAGATAACATGACTCCCGAAGAAGCATTAATTGGGAAGAAACCAAACATGGACCATCTCCGAATTTCTGGTTGTCCTATCTATATTCATATACCGAAGGATAAGAGAGAGAAATCAGATCCTTCAAAAATGGAGGGAACATTTGTTGGCTACAATAATACTTCAAAGGCATATAGGATCTACATAAAGGAAGGACACCAAATAGAAGTTAATCGAGATGTGATATTTGATGAAAGTGTTGCATTTAAGAAATCAAAGGATCACCTGATAGACTATGATGATGAAGAGATTCCTATATTTTTGTTGAAAAAATGCAACAAGAAATTCTTAATTTGATTTTGCCTTGATTAAATTGAGAATATTCGAATTTCCACATCAACAGACAAATTCGATGCAGTTAACTTGTGTGACATGGCTTATGTCACCTAATTTACCCAGTAAATTCGAGTTGGAGGAATTAGAGTTCAGTTAAGCATGTTTGATTGCTAATTTGTAGCAATCAAGGTTAGTTATCTCAAGTTGATTTCAATTAAACTAGTTCTAATTGTTGAAGGAACTAGTGGAAGGTCAATTAAGCAGTGATACTTCAATCAAACTCAGTGATCATCCAGTTAACTGATCAATCAACCCAAAATAGCTAGCGAATGCAGAGAATTTGAGTTCCCCAGGATTGGTGGAGATTCCAAGGTAGTGTCATTAGAGGAAGTTTCAGCCCAAAAGTGCCCATGAAATTTTCATGTAATTTCCATGTCATAATACGTAGACCAATAAAAATCATTTAAATTTAAAAAGAAGTACATGAAAATATTTTGGAGGGAAAATGAGAGAAACTATTTTTTTTAATTGTACTTTTGGCTTATCTCCTTACAGGTTTACTCAAATTTTAAGTATACACACTTGTTGGACACAAAATTAAATTCCACATCAAAGTTCAACACACTTTTTTAATGTATCTTAAATTTTTATCTATGTCGTTCTTCTCAAAAGTATGCATAATGGGTACTCGTTGGATGTGGAATTTAATTCCGCATCCAACGAATATCTACACTTAAAATTTGAGTAAACCTTGTTACCCACCACTTGTGGGTAGTGTATATGGGAGAAATTTTTTCTCCTAGATGGTCCTCCGCCAACAACTAGCAGCCCCATGCAACCCCCAAATAGCTTCCTGACACCACCTACATTATTCCCTTTCCACTCATCTAAGCCCCATTCATATCCTTTCCCATTCGGGTCCACATGTGTCCACTGGGTCCGCAAAGGGTTAGCCTCCCCCTCCCCTTGTCCACACCTTGGGTCAGGCTTGGAATGTTTCCCCAGAGGTTGATGCGGCTAAAAAAAATAAAAAACATAATTTGGCCACTCTCAACAAGGATTGTGCCACAAAATGCAAAACATGGTTGGGACACACAAATTTAGCACGTGGGCAAAAGCTAAACATGAGCTCTACCCCTTATCCATGGCCATCACCCTGGTTCCTATGGGCCCTAGATGAACTCCCTCCATCATTAAGGAACCCATGATTTTCCCAACCCCTGGTGGGCAATGAACTGCCCCACCTCAAGGGGGTATCCACTGCTACATATTACACATCATGCTCTCCATCCCCTGGAGCCCCGAACAGTTATGAAGAAAAAACAATCAAAGGGAAAATTCATATGAAGAAGGGTGGAAAAACAAAGGCCAAAGTAACTCATGTACCACAATTTTCTTCCTCCTACACTCATATAACCAAGTGTGGGCTTCCCTTATTATAACTACCCTTGCACCTTGACATGTGGTATGGATGATTCCCCTGATCCCCACTCCATTCCATTATTATATCATTTGCCACCTACCAATTAAAGGTTGTACCATGGACATGACAACCCCTTTAGAGGTTGAAACCACCTAATAGGGTCCTTGGTTAACCCACACTTGTACATGCCAAAGTAATGACTGGTTGTATTGGAGGGAAAAGGGGAAGCATCAGACCTTATGCAATATTGCAAATGGATCCCCATTTGGGGCTTGGTCTCCTTATATGGGTTCCTAGCCCTCCAGGGGACCACATTGGAACTTGTAGGGTGAGCGTTGAGAGCCATGTGCCTCTACCATACTAGATATTACTTCACAGATCCCCAAAAATGTTCATTGATTGTTTGCGTTCCACCTTTTGGATGAGGATTATGCACCTCGTCCACCATGCCCAACCAACTCCACAGTTTCACCATACACTTTGTAGATGTTCTAGGGTGCCTCTCGCTGTAGAGGGAGGGCTTATGTCATTACTCCAACCCTTACAAAAGGTCTATAGACATATTTGATCATTTTGGAGACCCATGAGGATGTCCTTGTGCCCCCACACCCACTTGGGAGCACCACAGGTTCTTACTTGAAAAACAAGGTGCCAACCCCTTGTTCACTATGTTTGGAGTCTATTTCTACATCATGGCACCTCTTGTAATTCATTAGGCCTCGTCAAATGCCCAACGACTTACTTTATTGATCATTCGTTCCTCTTGAGAGGCATATCTTTAAATTATCAAACTATTTGGTGGGCTTGTCACCAAATTTTTTGTTATTATGCACATTATTTTATTTTAGGGGATAAATTAGGCCAAATTATTTAAATCAAATTTGTTAGGGAGTGTATAAATATAAGTGAGATGAATCATTTTGATCATCATCACTTGGGTTGATCTTTCTCTCTTGTGATATTTTCACTATCCTTCTTGGAGGACGATTTTGGATGAATGGATGAATTTTGCAGAAGCAAGAGAAGCAAAGCCAAAAAAGATGGTAGTATATTATCTAGTTCCAGATCCTCCAGCCGTTGGTACTTAAGAATTCTAGGGAGCCTACCTCGTCGCATAGGAAGGAGCAACACCCACAGTTTTACCTATTTATTTAGTTTACCAAGTGAAGGCATGGGCATAGGCCTCATAGTAAAAGGCAGGGGTTTCATCATCATATGAACTCGTAGCAAAAGCATCCGAAGAAGCAGGGACTGATGTTTGGGTCGCTTTCATTTTTGTCTTGGAGCTTCACTATTGGCATAAAATGATGATTGTATATACTATTTATTACATGTAAGTACTCATTTAATGCTATTCTTTTTATTTTCTTGTCACATTCACGTTGCTGGGGATTTTTGCTATACTAGGGTGAAATTTGTTCTTTTATAGCATTGCATCATGTCATGGGCCATGTATGGTTGAGTGAATATTCCTAGAGATGTTTTATTGAAAGTTTATCTCAACAAGTCATCCTATATTGCAAATCGAAGTGTAAAGACATTGAAGCAATTGTTCTCATGACCTAATGCCATGCAAAATTGTTCTAGAGGCCTCCTTGACTAAGTGAATCCATTCCAAGCATTGGAATATCCTTTACCCCATCTCTATCAAAGGATTAGGAATTTATCCTCCATTGGTGATCACTTCAAAGCATATTTTTCTCACCTTTCTCTCTTTCTTTCTAGGCCTAACCTCCATAGGTGACCTAGGGCATCATTTTTCTCACAATTCGCCCATCCAAAAAGTTCGAGCTCTTGCCCTCGATTGCGCTGTTGTGTCTTCTAGAGTCCCTCCAAATTTGAAGCATTTACAATGATATTTCAAGCCCTGGCTCCTAGATCTATTCTTGCCCTTGGTTCCCCTTTGCTGGGGACCTCATTGGGATCATTGCATCAAAATTAGTGAAAATTTCCCCTTTGTTCCCCTTCTACCCCCCCTTCCCCAGCCAATTAGGTCAATGACACCCTTGATTGATCAAATCCACCCACTTGACCTAATTCTGGGTGCATCTGGTCCCGTGTGGTCCCACAACTTATTGAAGATAATTTCACAAAGACCATTTGGAAACCAATTTTTTACAAGGGTTTCTAGGACTAGGTCCCTCCTTTACAAGTCTTATTTGCAAACCATATCACTTGAAATTCGCTTGGCCCTTCTTAGAGAGCCTTACACTTGCTTCTCAAAAAAGAAAATCATACAATTGAGTCTCTCTTGTGAATTGGACTTAGGAATCACTCCTCATCTCTTCATTGATTCATTGATCTAGTGATTCCCTTTATACCGTGTCTCCTCCCATTGATGAAAATCCGTAAAGAGTAGGGAGACTTTGCTGAGGTGACAATGGGCTATTTCTCCATTGTTTCCCTTGACCTAGTAGTTTCCCTTTTAGGATCCCCTCCTAGGACCCCTGTTAGTTTGAGTAGTAACATTTTGGCGCTATTTCCGGAGAGGAAGCAATTCTTCCTCCCTAGTGAATCATTGAGGAATTGATTCATTGACGACATTTCTAATATTCTTATGGGGACTCCATTCATTGTCCAAACCCCTAGTTTACTTGAAGGTGACAATATTCCTCCTTTAACTAGGGCTGCTGCAAGTAGGGGAGAACGAACTCCATCTCCCGTTAGAAGGACCCTTCTTGAATTTGAAAAGGTTAGTGATCCTACCCCAAAGATGGAAACTATTTACAGCACTGACCCAAAACAAGACCAACCCAAGATGACCAAAAGTGAAGGGAATTAGGTTAGTGTATTTACCCCTTTGAAATTGAGTGATGACCCTAAGCCATTACCTGAGAAGTACAATAGATGGTTGTGTTGAGAAATCTAGGGCATAAATACTAAGTGATTTCTCTTCTATTAGTAACTACTTGTAAGTTCTTTTTAGATTAGGATATTCTTTTACTTAGGTTATTAGTGTTTTTCTTCATCAAATGAATACAAATGCATAAGCCATAAATAGACAAGAGACAAAAAATATAGGCTATCAGCCTAGGCCAAAACCTCCCACTCTTTGAGAGGAAAACCCGAACAAATTATCCTTCTTATAGAGATTCCAATTGACGAATACCAAGAACAAGACCCTTGATCTACTTTCCACTCCAAGACAAAGACAATCTCCCTTGATGAGATCTTTAGTCAATGATAATCAACCTACTCCTTTCTTCTTTTCAGCTACTCTTCAACTTCGATTTCCTTTTTGCTTCAGACTTTTGGCCTCCTAGAATTAGGTTTGCAATCCTAATTCAGAAACCCTAACATATATATAAGACCCTCTTATTATGACTTGATTCCATTCTCTTTAGTGGGATATCTTCTCCTTGGAAACTCGAATTTCTCCTAGGAAACTTGGCTAGAGATATACCGTTATCTCCTCTTGCTTTGACCTTCCTACAATGCCTCAGCCTCTGTTGCAACATAAACAATCCCTTTTCCTTGCACGTATGAGTGATGAATAACCTTAAAACAGTCCCAAACATACCTCACACTTCCTCCCTTCCTTTTGTTGGCTATACGACTTCCTTTGAAGTGATCCTCACACTTTTTCTGCAGTTCTGTACTTGTCCAAAATTTTCAGCATGAAATTATGTTGAGCTGCCCTATTTATACTTGTTTTCCATCCTAATTAAGCCGACATGAGTTTAAGCTCAACCAACGTGTCATTTGAAGAGGTATTATTATATTTCTTGAATTCTATTTGAAGGGGGATGCCTTGTGCTTGTCTTGGAAGGATTTCATACTTATTTAACAACTTATACAAAATATAACATGCCCAAGAAGGGTCCTTCATACATAACATACACTCAATTTGAATTTTACGAAAAATCCTAAAGGTTCACAATGGGATCCATTACTAAAATAAAATTCCTTTTTCATGAAACCCATGAGACAAGCATTACAATAATTTTATTTTTCTTTATTTTTATCAATTACATAAAATCACAATTACACATGCCATTTTGAAGACCAAACCTAGTTAATTTTCAAACATCCCTCTTAACTAGGGAGGTATTCATAATGGTACTTGGTCATTCTCAATCTGAAAAAATTCTCATAAGAACAATCAAATTGGTAACCCATCTGTATAACATCATATCAACCAACATTGTCATATATCAAGGCCTTAACTAACAACTCTATCTCTCCACGAGATATAAGCATAATGCTGGCGAGACCAATGATGTATATACACCTTCAACATTGTCTCTCTCGGAACATACCCCACCCCGGTTCTTAGGGTGTGTTCCACCTGGACTATTCTTATCTTGGATTCCCATTGCTCAAATAATATCAACCCTCAATGACTACTCTTATCTTGGATGCCCTAATACATCCTCAAAGAGCACCGGATGCCAGATGCTTACCCAATCCTCCATTTTGTCTTCCCAAGTGAAGACAAGAATGACGTGTCTACCTCTCCTTAATTAGGGAGGACATATCTATTCCAATAAATGAATATACTCATTCCTACAGAAGGAATGTACGTAAGCCCCCTCTTGTCTTAGGAATTTCCAAGTTTCTTCCAAGTAAGAAACTTGTTTTCAGGCTCCCTCTTAATTAGGGACCTACAACAACTCCTCATGTGGAGATGATGGGACAACCAATTGCTTGAAGAAATCCTCCTGATGAAGTCATAAACTTATATTCGTTATCTAGGAGTCTTCATGTTTGGGACTTATACATAGGGCATCGACCATCCATCACTTTCATCCATGACTCAGTCATGTCATCATCAGAAAGTGATCTATCGGTCCATATTTTTTGAAAGTGTAACTAGGTTTCGTCTTCATATTGACTATGTAATTATGCATTTATGTAATGAATAAGACAAAGATAATACAATGTATTTTTGTTATGATTGCTTCATGGGTTTCATGAGCAAGGTTCTTATTATAGGTCAAAAGACTTCTTTTTGATGTATTTTAGGGATTTGTTATATTGTCATAAATGTTCTAATTAAGAGTCATGTATATGAAGATTATAATAAAAGGAGTATGCCTCAAGACCTTGTCATATAACCTTGGATAATGGCTCAAGTATGATTCTAGCACCACTACTCAAATCAATGTTCAAGACAACCTTCATCACGCTGGAAGATAAGCTCTTCAAGTCGGCCTATAAGTTATGGACAAGTCGGCCTACAATCACTTAGAAGGGTCAGCCTAAAATAGAAAGAATGTCACTATATATAAGTAGCTCTGCGGTTCATTTGAAACAAGAAAGCTCAAACAAGTCTGAACTGTTTTCGGGGATATCAAGACTGCGTTTAAGGGTAACTGGAATGCGAAAAGGAGATTATGTTTGTAATCGAGAACATGTCTAAAGTTTGTAGTCAAGTTTGAAATCTGAAGTGCGGATTACGGAACATAAGTATACAATGAAATTCTCTGTTGGAGTAAGTGCGAGAAGGCTCAATATAATCTCGAAGTCTGTTCTGTAATAAATTCTATGCAATCATAGAAGTCCAAGGCTGGTTTAGGATTAGTACTATTATATGCTAATCTATTCTAAGTATTGGAAGGTGCAAAAAGAAGTTGCAAAGAGAAGTCACTTGGAAAGCGAAATAAAGGGACTATTGGAGGACAAGATATTTGAAGGGTTACTGAACAGAGATCAAGTTTCTCTAAAGTGACAAGTGCAAAACAATGTATAAGAGAAGGAGGAAGAGTCCTCCTTCTCTTATACATCAGAGTCTTCATATCTTTCGTGGAGATATCCTAGTCAAATATTCTTGGTCTTTCGGATGTTGATTGCCTTTACCATGGTTGCATATTCCATGATCTCTTCCTTCATTTATTCACACATTCCATTCCCAAGAGCTTCCAATCAAAGTTCCTAAATTGTAGTCAACCAACTCATACTTCATATGAGGACATATTATGTTGATTTCATCTAGTGAATGTGTGACCTGTGCATTCCTTCATCCCTTTGAGGGAGGCGATCCTTTCTTTTGATTATGATCTCAAGATAGAGGATTGATCCATGTTACCTGCAACCATATGACATGAATTCCAGAATATCAAATGTAATCATACATACCTCATTTTTCCTTTGTTTCATCCAGAATTCCTACAACAACTTGATTGAAAGAGCTTCAATCCCTTGATCTTATTTAATTTTATGTCATCATATCATCGTCCCATGAATTCCACAAGTTTGGAATTTTTGATGAAACAATTGCTTTTCCTCATGATCGATGAACCTTTCAATGAAGATTCCATCAAAGAATATTGAGGATGTAAAGTATCCCCATTAGAAGATGTTTCCTTTTGATAGATGTACGATGAACCTAGTACTATATGACCTTGCCACTTATGTTCCCAATGATATTCCCAAGAGTTGTATCCTTGATTTCCATAGACTCTAACCATATTTCATGCTTCTCTATGATGTCCTGAGCTCTTGCTTTCAATGCTTCCATGGTGCCTTGATGCATCCCATTATTTTATTTAGTGAATCATGATAGCCACATATTACAAAAAAAAATACTTAGGAACTTGAAAAGAACTTAGGTGAGGAAGACTATCTCAGTAATAGAGATCTCTTACTTCCTCTTTCTTGGACTTCTTCTTTTCATCTTCCTCTGCTTCTATGGCGATATGGGATTATTATCTTCCTCTTTTGTTATCCTTCTTGTCCTTAGGACAATCCTTTTTGTAGTGTCCATATTACTGACACCCATAACATTGAATTTTAGACATGTTCCTTTTATTTTTCCAAGAACCAAATTTTCCCTTTCTTCTTGTCTTTGCAGCATAAGCTTGATTTTGCTCACCTACTCCCATATTAGATTTGGCCTTTAGTATAGATTTTTCATTCTTTCATAGTGACCATAGATTGTGGAATGGAATAGCTTCTTTCTTCCCATGAATACTTGAAGTAAAGTTACCCGACTCCTTTGGTAGTGCATTTAATACAATTGTAGTCATTTCTCTATCATACATGACTTCTCCCAGATCTTGTAGTTGATTCCTAATCTCAGATATCCTCATAAAGTATGAGGTTATCCCATCTTCCCTTGACATCTTCAAATTTTAGATTTATTGCCTTAATGAGATGACTTCTCCAGCAGTGCTTACAGAATACAACTCTACCAATTTGTCATATTTTTTTTTTGAAGTTTAAATTTTAGATATATATGGGATGAGGGGATCCTTGATGGATTCTATGAGAATCATTTGAGCCCTAACTTACCCTTTCATATATTTGGCAAGAGCTTGAGCATATTCCTTTTTTGTTTTAGTGATTGATCATTTGACATGTTCCATAACCTCATTTTCAATGAGATTTAGATATGTCCTTTTCTTCCATGCAAGATAGTTTGAAGCCCCAACCGACTTGTGGCTTTCCTTGCAAAAAGGCATTTTCACAAATTTATATGTGGACATAAATATACTTACTTGATAGGATTCTCCTTCTTCTTATTGCTTCCTTGATGTTGATGATAATATAGAGGATAGAAAACTTCTCCTTGATGAAGGAAGTTTTCTTCAAGAATGATCCTTGATCCCATAGAGAGTGAGATGACACCACATTTTGATCTGGCTTCCTTTGGATGAATAGTCTTCCTTTGGATGAATAGTTTTGGACTTCTTGTCTTGATGATGATCCTAATACTTCTTTGTAGACTTAGTTGATCTAGGGTTATGATGCTTCCTTTGATTTCAAGATGATATTTTATTTGATTCATTCCTTGAGATTTGATCGTTGAGTGTCCCTTGATAATATGCCCTTCCTTGTATTAACCACCTTAACTATGATACCATATTGATAAATCTAGGGCATAAATATCAAGTGATTTCTCTTCTATTAGTAACTGCTTGTGAGTTATTTTTAGATTAGGATCATATTTTAGTTAGGTTATTGTTATGTATATTTTATTAATTATTAGTTAGATATAGTTATCTTAGGTTTATTAATGTGGAAGGGCATGATCAACGATCATGCCTCTTTGCCAAGGGGCACCATAGGGCTATATTTAAGGCCTTGGTGATCCTCACTTGTAATCATCTCATCTTTTATCAATAATAATATATACTTATTCAAGTTTACCAGAGTTTTTACACTCCATTGGTATCAGAGCAATCGCTCTTCAGGTTCTGTGTGATCACCAAGAATTAAGGAATTACAAGAAAACTCCAGAATTGCAGATTTTTTTAAAACCAAGTGCTTGTGTGGCAACAACATTTGTTTAAAAAAAAAAAATTGCAGATTTTTCCCACCTTCTTTCCATATATATATATATTAATAAAAAAAATAAAAGAGAGAAGGAAAGTTAACATAAAGGGGGAAATAAATTAAAAGGAAAAAAAAAATATTTAAAAGAAAATAGTTCCAAAAGAAAAAAGAAAAAGAAAAAGAAAAAAAGAGATATATATATAAAGAAGTTTATATATGTACATACCAAGACAGATTAAAATTAAAAAAGAAAAATAAATAAGGAAGAGTAATTGCTCGTGTTTTACAAGCTCGTGGTTTTGGAAGCCCATGGTAATTTCCCATGGTATTAAAACCCATTCCCCCTTTTCAAAACAACGTGCCTTTTCAAAGTTAACAAATTTTTTTTCCCCATATATATATATATATATATGTATATATATATAATTCAAATAATAAAATAATAAAATAATAATTATTATTATTATTAAAAAAAAAAAAACCGTATTTTCAAAGACATGACAAGAGAAGGTACCAGTGGTGAATGACATACGCCAAAGAAGATAAATTTTAAGTGAAGAAAATTGTCAAAAAAATGCAGCTTTGAGGACAAAGATTTTAAAGGAAAGGGGATAAGCCCTAACAAGGAGCATGAGTATGTCGTCATCAATGTCGATGGTCGGATTCCAGAAAAAATGGCTGCATCTCGAGAAACAGATCAATAATAATTCATATGAATTTGGAAAAAGATTAGTCGGTCTCGAAGAGACAGTTGCAGGAAACTCCAACGATATCAAAAAGGTTCATGATACGACAAATCGAATAGAAAGACAAATGTGGCTAAATCATCAGGAGGCCACAGAAAACCATAGCGAAGCAATGAAAAAGATGACAGAACTGTTCGATAAGTTAAATGATAAGATAGATAAGATAAGTCAGACACAAGAGCCAATATTCTCGAATATTGAACATAATCAATTGAACAAATCAGCGAATTCAGATCATAATCACGAATATAACATGTTTGAAAAAGAGCAAGTAAATGAGATTGAATTGGAAATCAGCTCACATGAAAGCTATAGTGTTGAAATACCTAGAAGCAGAGACTCTGAAATCAACCATGGAAGTTATAGAGTTGAGAAGCCAAGAGAAGAAAATACAACTCAATCTACTAATAAAGCCAGTGATGCAGCAACAAAAGTTATCAAGAAATTTTATATAAATGAAAATCCAATAGCAAAAAAAGAAACAATTATTTATGTGAAAGAGCCACATAAAGAATTCAACATCACTGCTATCACAGATGCAACAACAGACATAGTCATTGAAAATGAAAGAAACCATGAAAATACAGATGCTTATAAACAACAAAATGTTTCATCCCCACAATTAAAAGAAAAATGCGAAGGGACAAACACAGCCGAAGCCACTTATACAGTGCCAGAAGCTGTTGAGGCCTTCGATGATGAAGCAGATATGGTTTCTAAGAAGGAAGCGTTTGATGATGAGGAGAAGTTGCATCGAACGATAATTGTTGGTAACTTACCTCTAAATCTAAAAAGGAACCACGAATAATCACCAACAGTACAAGGAATAGTTCAGACACACGCAAAAGTATTTCAAGATCTGCCAATAAAAATACCTCATAATAAGGAACATGAACATCCAATAGAAGTCAAGAAAGGACCCGAACCTGTTAATATCAAATCTTGTCGCTATCCACATCACCAAAAGATTAAACTCGAGAAGATGCTCCACTATCTTTTTAAAATGTTGGAAGCAAGAGCTCGCCGCTCAAGAAACCTAGGCATTCGTCAATGTTGTCCATCATTATGTATGCTTTGAGGACAAAGCATATTTAAGAGAGGGGAAATGTTATGTATATTTTATTAATTATTAGTTAAATATAGTTATCTTAGGTTTATTAATGTGGAAGGGCATGATCAAAGATCATGCCTCTTCGCCAAGGGACACCATATGGCTATATTTAAGGCCTTGGTGATTCTCACTTGTAATCATCTCATCTTTTATCAATGATAATATATACTTATTCAAGTTTACCAGAGTTTTTACACTCCAGTTATTAGTGTTTTTCTTCATCAAACAAATACCAATGCATAATCCATAAAGAGACAAGAGACACAAAATATACGCTATCATCTAGGGCCAAAGCCTCTCACTCTTTGAGAGGAAAACCTAAACAAATTCTTCTTCTTATAGAGATTCCAATTAAAGAGTACCAAGACTAAGACCCTTAACCTACTTTCCACTCCAAGAGCAAGACAAAATCTCCCTTGATGAGATCCTTAGTCAACGATAGTTAACCTTCTCCTTTCTTCTTTTCGGCTCCTCTTCAATTTTGGCTTCCTTTTTTCTTCAGACTTTCGGCCTCGTAGAATTATGTCTGCAATCCTAATTCAGAAACCCTAACATATATATAAAACCCTCTTATTATGACTTGATTCCCTTCTCTTTAGTGGGAGATATTGATAACTCGACTTTCTCCTTGGAAACTTGGTTAGAGATATATCCTTATCTCCTCTTGCTTTGACCTTCCCACAATGTATCAGCCTCCGCTGCAATAGAAACAATCCTCTTTCCTTGCACGCTTGAGTTATGAATAACCTTAAAACAGTCCCAAATAGACCTCACAATTCCTCCGTTCCCTTTTCTAGCTATACAACTTCCTTCTAAGTGATCCCCACACTTTTTTCTGCAGTTTTGTACTTGTCCGATTTTTTCAGCCTAAAATTATGCCAAGCTGCCCTATTTATACTTGTTTTACATCATAATTAAGCTGACATGACTGTAAGCTTAGCCTAGGTTTCATTTGGAGAGGTATTATTATATTACTTGAAGCTGATTTGAAGGGGGATGCCTTCTTCTTGTCTTAGAGGGATTTCATACTTATCTAATGAATTATACAAAATATAACATGCCCAAGAAGGGTCCTTCATACAAGCATTACGATAATTTTATTTTTATTTCTTTTCATCAATTACATAAAATCACAATTACACATGTCATTATGAATACCAAACCTAGTTACTTTTCAACAAGTTTCCCAAATTCAAAGGAGATGCAACCATAAGTGCTCGTGAATTTGTTGAAGAGTTCTATTGGAACATGTCTCCTAGGATGATTTTTTACGAGGATAGGATTTTGATGATTTTTCCTTTGTCACTTGAAGAACAAGCAAGAGAATGCTACCTTAGTCTTCCCCCAACATGCATAGAAGAATTTGACCAATTTGAAGACATGTTCATGAGAAGATGGTCATGCAATGCACAATGAATCTTCAACATTGAAATATTTTATCAAATAACTATAGGAAGGGAAGACATTCGAGAATTAATCCAAAAATTTGATAGGGTAGTCAAGGATATCCCCAACCATTTGAAGCCCCCTGATGCTAACATTCTCAACAGATTCATCAATGCTGTGGTTGGCCACCTGACCTATGCATTAAGGGTCAAGAAACCTTCAACGTTTGCTGAGTCTACAAATATAGCAATGGAAGTTGATGAAAACTTACGAATCTCTAGAGTAGATGATAATTACCACCTCAAGGCTAAATCAAAGGTCAAACTGGAAAAATCCAAAGATAAACATGAATAAACCCTTATGGTCCTCCTCAAGAAAATGGAAAAGCTTAGCGAAGAAATGAACTCACGAGATAGGCTCTACATGAAAAAAATCAATGCCTTCGAAGGGGCCCAAAAATATAGTTACATCCCAAAAGGGAAGCCCTTTTCTAAAAATCAAAATCAGGAAGACAAGATTAGCTTATCTCAAGTCCCAAACACTTTGGCTCCAACTAATGCAGTTGAGCAAGATTCATCTTCCGAGGATGACCAAGGTGATGAGGATGAGAGTGATGATGAAGAAGTAGATAAGCAGGATAACCTTGTAGAATTCAACATCTTCAACATTATTCTAGGAGGTTCACATACTCATCCTCCCATTAGTGAGGTCACATTCAAAGAAGAAAAGGAAGAGCCAATCCTTAATGCTCATGATAATGGAAGATTCAAAGGAGTCCAATATTAACGAAAGTACAATAATAAAGACCCCGTAACCTCCAAGTAACCCAAAAAAGATGACTCGATTCCCAAACAGGTCTCTCGTAAAGAACCTCTACTTAAAGATACTTTTGAAAAGGATCCCCCGAAGAAGGAAAATCCAAAAAAGGATCCTCAAAAGAAACAAACCATCAAGAAAAATGAAAACAAACAAAAGGTTGGACTTGACATTGACCTAGAGATTACTGTCATGAAAATGATTGTGCCAATTCCTTTAAAGGATATTGGGAAGCTTCCCAAACAACAATGGAAAATCAAGAAATCTTGGGTTTTGAAGAATAGGAATTACTCAAAGACATGCAAAACATTCACCTTCACGATTTAAACCCCAGACATGAGCCATTCATGCTTACTTTAGCCATCCATGAATTTTTGTTGCATAATTGTATGTTGGAATCAAGGGCTTCTACAAAATCATGCCACTAAAAGTCTTGAAGCAATTGAGGCTTAACATCACTCACACATATATAAAGGTATGTGGTATTAACTCCAAACCTGTGGAAGTAGAAGGCCTCATAAATTACCTTAATGTTTCTTTGGTTGTGAATCTTGATATATCATTGCTTATGGATGTTGTGGTCATAGATATCTCTTATGTATGGTGGATGCTCCTATCAATGAAGTGGGAAGCCACTGTTGGGGGTGATCTCCAAATGGACTTGTCATATGACACTATCCCACAATTTGATGGAAACCACTTCATATTTTATAGAGATCCTACTTACCCTTCTCATGTGGTCAAGACAAGACCGATCCCATACTGTAAGACACATGAGATTGAGAAGTCTTCTCCCATTTTTCCTTCAGAAGAAGTTCGTATTCTCAAATGACCAAACCATTAGGCAAACAAAAATTGGAAGCCTAAAAGGGAATATAAGGTTGGGGATGTGGTCTTGGTAGATAAAAATCCAATGCCCATCAAGATTCATGGGAATGTTGGGGAGGATTATTACTACATTTATAATCTCAACAATGAACTTTGGCCCCAACCGGTCAAGCTAAGTTGCATTACCCCTTTCCTTGACACTTTACATTGTACCATATGCATGTTAGAGTAAGATGCATTGCATACTGTTTTTCTCATTAGAACTAACATCATATGATATTTATCATGGTATATTAGTTGCATTTAGATTAAATTTTCATATATTTACTTTCCTGTTGATTTTATGACCTAGCAGTAAGCATATGTGATCATAAGACACCAAAAAAACATGCTTTCCAGTGTACTTGGTATTTGATATGTGCAGGTAACATGTCTACGACACCAAGAGTTTGCTGGTGTTCTCATGACCTCCTATTCGAGTGGATTCACACACTTTTCCGAGAGCTCATGTCCTAGTTGGAGCCAAATGTTACCCACCAGCTATGGGTAGTGTATATGGGAGAAAATGCTTCTCCTACATGGTCCTTAGCCAGTAGCCAACAACCCCTTGCAACCCCAAGATAGCTTGATGTGCCATTTTCTCCGCCACCTGAGCTAGTCATGTGGTCCCTCACCCATATGATATGAAAGTATGTTTGAAGGTGGGTCTCTTGACCCCAAAGGTATGGATTTTGGTTGGGATAGTTGATTAGTTTTCCTTACTTGTCATGGGCACATTTGGGCATGAATTGGTGCGGGGATTCAATGGAAAGGGTGGGTTAGGCTTGTATTGTTGTCTCCATTTCCCGATTTCGTGGTTAACTTTGTATCCTAGTCCCGTGGGATCTCATTTACTAGACATTAGATTTAGGGTTGGCACTACATGGGAAATCCCGATTTTGGTTGCGTGGTTCCGTTTCCAAACACCACCTACATTATTACAGTTCCACTCATCTGAGCCACCATTCATCTCTTTTCCCATCCGAGTCCACATGTGTCCACTGGGTACGCATAGGGTTAGCCTCCCCCTCCCTTTTTCCACACCTTGGTTTGGGACTAGAACGTTGCCTCGGAGGTTGATGCAGCTAAAAATAAAATAAAAAGCATAATTTTTCCACTCTTAACAGGAAATGTACCATAAAATTCAAAACATGGCTGGGACACACAAATTTAGCATGTGGGAAAAATTCAAATAGGAGCTCTACCCCTTACCCATGGCCATCACCCTAGTACCTATGGGCCCTAGATGAGCCCCTTCCATCATTAAGGAACCCATGATTGTCCCAACCCCTGGTGGGCAATGAACTGCCCCACCTCAAGGGGGTATCCACTGCTATATATTACAAATCATGCTCTCCATCCCCTGGAGCCCCAAGCAGTTATGAAGAAAAATAAATTAAAGGAAAAAGGCATATGAAGAAGGGTAGAAAAAAAAAGGACGAGGTAACTCATGTACCATGATTTTCTCCCTCCTACACATATACCCAGTTGTGGGCTTCCCTTATTATAGCTACTGTTGCACCTTGCCATGTAGTCTAGATGAATCCCCTGATCCCCACTCCATTCCATTATTATATCATCTTCCACCTACAACTTAAAGAATGTACCATGGACATTCGAGTCCCTTTAGAGGTTGAAACCACCTAATAGTGTCCCTGGTTAACCTCCTATTGAGCTTGGATACACTTGTACATGTCAAATCCCACAATGGAAGGGCATGCAACCATGAAGTGCCCCATTTATCCCATGATTTGTAAGCGTTATTACTTGATTATTCTGATGACTGGTTATATTGGAGGGAAAGGGGTACACATCATATCTTACACAACATTGTAGGTGTGTCTCCATTTGGGGCTTGGTCTTACTATACGGGGTTCTAGCCCTCTAGAGGGCCACATTGGCACTTGTAGGGTGAGCGTTGAGAGCCATGGGCCTCTACCATATAAGATATTACTTCATGGATCCCGAACAACGTTAATTGATTGCTCGTGTTCCACCTTTTGGATGAGGATGATGCACCTGGTCCGCCGTGCCGAACCGACTCTATAGTTCCACCATACACTTGGCAGATGTTATAGGTGTATAAATTCCTTGTTGATTCAAACTTCTAATTGTAATTAACTAAATCAATAAAATTGAATCTACTCTACCAACTGTAGAAAAAATTAAACAATCACTAAATAACGAAGCATACACAAGAAACAATTCAATTAAACATTACACAATGATTTCTAGCGGAAAGCCACGACTAAAAACCCCTCCTATCTATATCTTTCATTAGTAAAAAAAATAGAGAATATTACAATGCTTTGCTCAAGCCTGAGAAACCTCTACACTATCACAATCTATCTCACTGCTCTACAAGCTAGTCATGGTCAATACTTAACCAAATAAAAGCCTGGCCAAGTCCCTATTTCCTTGCGTTGTTTCCTTAGGAATTAGCCCCTATTAATTAGGGAAATTCCTCATCCACAACTGCACAATCCATCATAGGTCTCCCTCTGACTGCATGCACCATGTACAATTTGGATGATTATACAACTGATAGTACTCTTCCCTTGAACTCCAATTTCAACTGGGTAACGCATAGATCACATATGCATGAGTTATTTATGGCTAATTTATTAGTTAACTGGTTGATCACAGATTACACACCCCACTACTTGACCTCCCACTAGTTCCTCAAACAGTTGGAACTAGTTTAACCGACTTTAACTCAGTTTTACTAAATTAATTAATTACAACTCAAAATAAACTCAACCAAGTCTCCTAAAAAGTAGGAGACACTCTACATCACTCAAGTTAGGCCCTCAACTTGAATTTACTGAACCAACTAAGTCAAACTAACTTAGTTAACTCGTACAAGTTGTCTTGTGATGTGGAATTACAATTTTCTCCTAATTTAATTCAAGGGAAAATTTAATTAGGATATTTCTTGGTTCCATTTACAAAACTCCCTCTCAACAAGAAATGGATTTTATTTGCCTGAATCCTGCCTTTATGGAACTCAAATTTTCCTCTTGACAATGCCTTAGTCAATATATCTTCATCACGTTCGTTTATAGGAATGTACTCTAGCAACATGATCTACCTCTGCACACAATCTCTGAGATGGTGATACCAGATGTCGATATTCTTAGACCATTCATGAAAAAATGGATTCACAGAATGTTTGATACAACTATGATTGTCCAGTAAATCACTGTAGGATCCATTTGCTGACCAAATAACCCAACATGGATCTTCCTCATCCAGATAGCCTCACAAGATGCTTGACTAGAAGCCATGTACTATGCTTTTGCTGAAATGAGTGCAACTGATCTCTTCTTCCTGTTGTACGAAGAAAATACTGCTGACCCAATATTGAAGATTCCTCCTGATTTGCTCTTCCTGTCTGATAGACTCCCTGCCCAATATGCATATTTGAAGCCTTGCAACTTCACTTCCTCTATCTGTATGTACCAAAGACAAAACTGAGTGGTTCCTTTGAGGTATCTAAACACATGTTTAACTGCCTTCCAATAGATTTTGGTTGGCTTAAACATTTCTTGACTAAGATGGTTAATTACATAACACATTTCTAGTTGTGTGTTCACCAAGTACATAAGTGAACCCAAAATATTCCTGTAAATGGTAGCCTCTACCACTTCGCCTGAAGTAGCATATTCCTTCCTATGATTCCCTGCTAGAAGAGTCTCCATGGGTTTGTTGCTCTCCATTTGAAACTTCTTCAATATCTCATTGGCATACTTTACCTAAGAGACAAGCAATTCCCCGTATCCTTGAGAAATTTCCAAAACAAGGAAATAATGCATGAGCCCCATGTCTTTCATCTCAAATTCTCTTGCCAAATCCTCTTTTCAATATTTTATCATCTTCTCATCACCTGTTATAATTAAATCATCTACATATAATACTATAATTAACAATTTACCTTCAACAACAATGTGGTAAAGGTTTGCATCTACTTCAATTTTGGTGAAGCCAAACCCAGTGAAATAGTTGTCGATCATGGTGTACCAAGCATGAGGTGCTTGAGGGGTTCCCTAAGAGGTAACGTGTGGAGTCCCTTAAGGGGTAGTGAAAGGAGTTTTTTGATGAGGAGGGGTCCCAATCAAAGTTTCATCGAGAAAGGATGATCCTATAATGGTGGTTGTGTGGTGTATTCAACGCCTAAATGGTGAGAGACCTGGAACACGTCCTGATAATGGGGAGAGGTTTTGGAAGTTCCTAGAGTGACAGGGAGACATGGGGTCTCCTATGATGTCCAGTAGAGTGTGTGTCACTTTGTGTGATGAGGGGAGGATATAAGTATTAGAGAAAGTAAATCACATCCATAAAATAAAGCGAAAAATAAAATTATTACTTTCCATTTAACTTATGTTATGTGATTAATCAAACAAAAAAATGTTTTTCATTTGTTTTTGTTTATGATAAAATATCCTATGAAGACTTATTCATCCTTACCACTCTTAAAGTAACTGGTACTTGTGTAGATATATTTTGATGGGTACTGGGGCAACATCCCGAGAGAAAAGGTGATGATTTCCAACAACCAAAGAATAAACCAAGATAACATATGAGGCTTTAGTGCTTCCCATACCTCCACCTATAGGAAAAGGATGCGTTAATATTGGCCACTAATATATCTTCGTCCCATGTGAGAAGTTGAGTCTTTAGCTTCTTGATAGTCAATTACTAGTACCAAGCATTATACAGGTCCAGTAGCCTCATATAATACCGCACAAATTGGACCTAAGCTGAACCCCCTCTAAATCGAGTCTCTAACGTGCTCGAGTAGTATTTTTCGTGGGATGATGAAGGATTTTAAGCACCCTAAAAGTCAACTTCTATGTTTCAAATATGTAACATGGCCATGGCGGATTATGGTATGCCTACCCACAATGGTCCTAACCTGAACTATAAATTCTATAGTGGCCCCTGTGGGGAAATTTAGTTGGTTCAAGTTATGGTTTATTTTAGGAGTCTTGCTTCACTTATGGTGTGAAAATGTAAGCAAAAATAAACTAAGTACATAAATCTTTGGAAACTAGATGCCCTTTTGTATAAAGCTTATAGAAGCTTAGTGTGTGACATGTAATATGGGTGCAAGTGGAAAAGTGAACATACAAATTGTGATAAGAAGTGGATATTCGATGATACTTTACAATACCCTATAATTACTCTAAGTTTTGATTGTTCCTTGCATGCAAAAGAAATAATACGTGGATAATGGGCCACTTACTCTTTTCCTATTACACTATGTCTGCATAAAGGGAGATGGAAAACTCAATTGATTTAAGAAATCTTTCATATTCAATCCCAAGTTCATCTAAAAGACATAAGGGAAACAAATATTACTTACTTTTTGTAGTAACACTTGGTCCTAGTCCAAAAAAATAATGAAATAAAAATTCTTTGGTTAGTAACAAGATATGTAGATAATGGGCCACTTACTCCTTTACTAATTAAGCTATGTGACTTGTGAAAAATAGAAAAATAAATTTAAAAAGATGTGTAGAATGTGGAAACTTACTTTTCCCCTTAATTAATATATATGAGAAATGAAAATAAAAAACAAATTTTGTGTAATTACTCTACTAATAGTGATTATTAAAGCAACTAGGCAATCTGAATTGACTGGAAAAAATTTGTAGAGGTGAAGGCAATTCACTAAAGGTTGCCAATCACTTAGGAAAGAAAATTTACAATGGTTTTTTGTTCTCTTTGTAAACCACGTGGATTTTCCTATGCATAGATGCGTGTGCGCATATATTTATGATAAAATTTGCACGACCGACAGAAAAAATTGAACATTAAAGCTTCTCGGGTGAAAAAAGGTCCAAAAGGTCCTACAAAAATTTCAAAGAGGTGATAAACACACAGTGAAGTGATAATGCAGAGAAAAGGTCCTACAAAAACAACCGTTAGAGTAAAGAAAAAAAACAAGTGGAGTCGCAAAATCTGTAGCAGTGTGTTTGTTGCTATTGGGTACCAAATACACCATCTTTGCAGTTGGTTGTTCTCTACAAAGAAAATACAGAGAATTGGTTGTTGTTAGTGGAAATACATAAGTAAACAAAGCACTGTAAATGGTGAACACAATGCATACATAAACATATACTAAAAACTAAGAAATAAACACATAAACAATGCTTGATGAAGAAAACATGTGAAGAAAGTAATGGAAAATGGATCCCTTTATTGACTGTTGAATGTAGAAGAGATACTATAGATGAATACTAAAACACTTGGAGAGAATTATTTGAGCAATGGTGCTAAAAAATCCTCAACAAGGAGGTTCCTTTCCTCAATCTCTTTGCAAGCCTCTTCTCTCTCTCAAATAAGCATGAAGACTCTCTCGATGGTGAAATCTTCTTCCCACTAGAATGTTGGATTGTTGAGGAGAAATTTTTCCAACATAACAATGATGTAATTCTTCTTGTTTTTTTTTCTCCAATTCCATGTTTATATATAATTTTGAATTCATATTCCCTCTCTTGGTTCATAAATTAGAAAATGAATTATGAGTAGGACAAGTGGATCCCTTGGGGGCTGCATATCTCCAAGTCGACTCAAAATTGGATGTCCTTGACTGGTACATGTCAGGTAATCCCATCTTCTAAGTGTGTGAAGTGGTCCTGGATTTATGACACATAATTTTTTTCGACCGTGTGAATATCGAAGAAACAATCACGAGTTTCTAATTTATGCCTTTGGATGAGCCGCGTGAGTAGACTTTATAATTAAAACCTTTGGATAATTTTTTATTTTTGTATTTCATGATGTTTTCAGCTGCAAAATATTCACTTGTAAGTTCTGATAGATGACTTTGGGTGTCATATGGATTGTGAAAATGTGTGTATGATTTTTCTGTGTTAACACCATCTGGTGGCTTCACAAAGGACGAGATCTCCATTCTAGCTAGCAATGTCGCCTTCACTACAACATCAAGCACTTCATAGATGAGGTACTGTGTGATGTTTCTCCTCTTAAAGTATTATTAGAAAAACCATACTTATGTAAGCGTCGTCTTTTTTATGAGTCTAGGCCTCACACTGTTATTATTACTTTGGGAAATAATTTATACAAGATACCAGAGGTAGCACTGCCTACTTCCATCTCTTTGACTCTTTGATATCTGCTAAGAAATGCAGTAAGAACATATCCTAGACTAGGAATTTTTTTTCTTTCTAATTTGATATCAAAGTAAGGGGAAGATCGTTGCCACATCTATGGCCCCTAAGAAGGGTTCCTCTACACAGTGGAATCAAGTGGATAAGGTCGTGGAATAATACAAGGACATATTCTCCTCACCCACAAGGGTACCCTTGCACTTGCCAGGTCAAGCATTCGATCAATATGAATCTCGGAGCAACCCTACCCAATGGGTCGATATACCATCACTATGTTATGGAAAATGAAGAAATCAAGAAGTAGAATCAGGAGTTGCTGCAAAAGGTCACATCTGACCAAGTTCTTCACCTTGTGGAAGCCTGATCGTACTTGTACAGGAGAAGGATGGCACCTAGAGGCTTTGCATTGATTATCGGGCATAAAACGAAATCATTGTCAGGAATTGGTATCCAATCCTATATATTGATGACCTTCTTGACTAGCTCAAGGGTGCCAATTATTTTAGCAAGATCGATTTGGATTCAGGCTATCACCAAGTTTCGATAGAGCCCATAGATGTATGGAATACCACCTTCAAATCTAAGGAGGGAAATTTTGAATGGTTGGTCATGCCCTTTGGGTTGACAAATGCCCCTGCCACTTTTATGAGGTTGATGGATGACATCTTGCAGCCCTTCACCAACTCGTTCATTGTGGTATATCTGGATGACATTTTTATATTTATCAAGAGTTGGGAAGATCACTTGCAACACATTTGACAGGTCCTTCAAACTCTGTGGTAGCACAAACTATGTTCCAACCTTTATAAATGTACCTTTCGCATGAAGGAGATCCAATATTTGGGTTACATCATAGATGAGCAAGGCGTGCATGTGAATTTGGCTAAGATCAAAGTCATTTGGAATTGGCCAGACCCGACCACTCTTCCATAGCTTCACATTTTTTTGGGCCTTAACAATTTTTATCGGAGGTTCATGTTGGGATTCTCCCATATCACTTAGCCCTTGAGTTAGGTTACCAAGGGCGTATCGAAAGAAATTTTTTCCTGGTCTAAGTCCCAACAGAAGGCATTCCTTGAGTTGAAGCATTGCCTCTGCTCTGCTCATGTACTCACATTTCCATACCTGCAATGACCACTTGAAATCTAGACAAACACCTCTGAATATGTTATTGGTGCAGTTCTCACCCAATAAGGGCATCTGGTGGCCTATCACAATGATACACTTTCTGACATAATTCGTAAATACCCCACCTATGATAAGGAGATGCATTCCATCATCTAGTCTTTCCGACAATGGAAACATTAAATTTCGAGGAAGGAGACGGTCATCTACACATATCAACAACCCCTGTAGTTTATATAGACCCAAGGGAATTTGTAGAACGATTTCCATCATAAGTGTTCCACATATCTACAAAAATTCCATTTGAATACCAAGTACAAGAAGGGAAACACCAATCATGTTGCATATTGCCTCAATCGGCCACTAGTTGCAGCAATGGCCATTTTTCTCAACTCTTGTGGCCTCGAGACCTCTAGATGTTGGAAAATATATAAAAATGATCTAGATTTTTCCACCACATACTAGATGCTAGTGGATGGAAATAAATTTCAAGGCTTCCCCCTCCATGATGCATTATTATGCTACTTAGGTCACCTTTGTGTTCCTTCAAGTGAGCGTTCCAAGTTGATTTGGGAGGCACACTACATTCGGGTCGCAGGACACTTTGGTGTGGAGAAAAATATGGTCATACTATAAAAGTATCTTTATTGGCCAAATCTCTGACAAGATGTTGGAAAATACATAAGATCCTGCACTGGTTATGCCATCACCAACCCGACTATTAAGAAGAAAGGCTTATATACTCCTTTGCCTACACCTATCTGGCCCTTGGAATACATTTCCATGGACGATGTTTCTGGCCTTCCTTCCACCAAGCATGGAAATGAATGTGTATTTGTGGTCATCGACAAATTTTCTAAGATGGCCATATTAGTTTCCTACAAGAAGAGTATCACAGTAGAGGCCACTGCTAGACTCTTCTTTGAACGGGTGTATATACATTTTGGGATCCCACAAACCATTATATCAGATCAGGATATAAAGTTCCTAAGCGTGTTTTGGTCAAGCCTTTAGTCATTGTTGGAAACCAAGCTCACCAAGTCGACTTCATTCCACCCCTAGAAAGATTTCCAGACAGAGGTCATCAACAAGATTATTGTGCACAAAATACACATGTACAACTATAAGAATCCATAGATAAGGGATGATAGTTTTCCCTATGTGTAGCACAACTATAAAAAAGCTCTCCATAAATCAACTGGCCATAGCCTGGGATTTCAACCATTATGTCCCCTTGATGTGGCACATCCTTTTGCAACTACGCAGGAAGAATATTCCCATGTTCAAACTGAAGCTGATAAATCAACCATGTTTATTGAGCACATTCAAAACATTTTCCAGAAGGTTCACGACATCCTGGAGAAAGATAATTCCAAATAAAAACAATGACATTATCAACATCTAATGCCCTATAAGTTTCAGGTGGGTGACAAAGCTTGGCTACATCTACAGAAAGAGTGCCTCGTTGGAGCCCATCGTAAGCTTCGACCACTCCAATATGGGCCTTACACCATCACCAAGGTTGTGGGAGATAATGATTTCGAGCTCAGTATCCCCCCATTCCTTGAATTATACCCTGTATTCAATGTTGACTACCTTCAACCATATTTTCCACCATTGGTGGACACGTCAAAAATCCCTAAGCAGTTGACACCAAAAAATCTCAACCTATACTGCATTGAAAATTTCACAACTGATCGGATCATGGACACACAAATCAAGAATACTCGCCAGCAAAATATCCAACTGTATTGGGTTGTTAATGTTTTCCAACTCCTGCACCAAGGCAAGTGGCTCACTAGGGACCAAGTTCAACAGAAGTTTCCCCATCTCATGGAGGCACTCAACGCAATGGGGTCCATCGCTTCCTGAGGGGGTAGGATTGATACAGGTGGATATTGGTGGCCACCTTCCTATTCCACTTCAAACCCCACCATTGTACCATTATTTCTTTCAATTTCCTTAATTGTATCACTATTTACTATTTTTGGCATTTTTTGGGTCCTATTCCACTTCAAACCCCACCATTGTACCATTCTTTCTTTCAATTTCCTTAATTGTAGCACTACTTACTATTTTTGGCATTTTTTTGGGTCCTGAACTTCCAGAGCCGTTTTGAGGCCCTAAATGATGTTTTTTTTGGGAAAAATAACAAATATTTTGGCAGTCAAAATTTGCATTCCTCAGATAGCTCTTTCTAACAAGGTATCATGTGCGTAAAACGAAGATCGTATGCCAAAGTTACGACCTCGGGAAGTTGGTGTACCAATTTACCCCAACAGGGCCCACATTTTTGGCGTTTCATCTCCTAGGGTTAGGTTTTTGGATGCTTGGCATTTTCCATTGTTTTTGGATAATAAATAGGCCTTTAAGACTCATTATAACACAATTCAAAAGGCATGTAGCCGCCACATCTCTTCTTAGAGATAAGATACCACCACCTGAGCTATTTTATTTCCATTCTGTATGTAAACAATTTTCAATATTTTGATATTAATGAATTGAAGTCCGGTTTTTTTTTGTGTCTCTATGTTTCCGTTTATATATCTATTTCATTTTGTTCCTTCATAAATGTGGTTTAGTGGTATCAGAGCAGTATGTTATTTCTATGTTTTTTTTCATATCCCCAACGAGGTTAGTGTATAAGGAGTTACGACTCGAACTGTTTGAGCCCTTACAAGACCAACATTTCCAACCTCGATGACCTCCCATGGCGGAAGAAAATAAATACTAGGGAGCAAGACATCCTTTCAAAATATTTCTCGACATATCCCTCAAGTGACAAATGAACACGATGATGGACAAATTTTCCCAGATCCTTCGACGACTGCCCACAGGCAAGACATTCATCCAAAAGCCACTCTAGAAGTGCCACTCCCTTTAAGGTACAAGTCAACTTTGACATTCCCATATTTGAAGGCCAGATTAATGCAAATTCCATAGATAAATGGTTAAACTATTAGAAGGAAATTTTTCGGTTCATGATTTTTCCAATAAGGAAAAGATTGCTTTTTCACTCTCAAAGTCGCCCACCATGTTAAGGACTAGTGGAAACCCTATTGTGATAAGAGGGATGAGAGGGAACCCTCACTATTTTAGCAGCACCCACTTGGCCCATTATTTTTGAGACGCCATCAAGAAGCAGTATTACCATGTCGAGATCTATGACGATAAATACATAAATTTGAAAATAGTGCGGCAGGGAAGGGACCAAGACGTGTCAGAGTTCACAAATGTTTTTCATACCCTTCGCACGAAGTTGGGTATCAATAATTCTGAGTGGCATATGGTACTCAAGTACTGTGTTTTTTTACATAAGTACATCAGGATGAATGGAGTTCCTGGAAATATCCTCGCTTGGCACTACCTATCGATATGTTGTCAAGATTGAGCAGAAATTTAAACAGAAAAAGTGCGACTTTGGATCTATGAATTCGAAGCAAGGGAAAGGTGCCCCCAAACTGAAGAACAAAGGACAAATCCAAGGCGGCATGATCTAGGACAACTTGTCAAAGTTGTAAGCAAATAATAACACCATGAAGACAAAGAAGGTCATGTGAAAGTGGTGTGAGTTTCATAAGAGCCCCACTCACAACAAAAGTGAGTGTCGAGCAAAGAAATCACTTATGGCCGAGCTGAAAGATTAAGAGTTAGATGGATGTTTTGATTCTGAGTTAGAACCCAATAAGGGGAATGACAAAGGGAAACATCTTATTCATGCAGAGCCTAGTGCTACCATTTCCACCACCAAGATCTAGAATATTGAACCCGAAGAACCATAGGAGGGGGAGTGTCTCTTCCACTCACAAATGTGGGTGAAGGGTTCTTCTCTTCAGTTCATTGTCAATAGCGGGAGCCAAAAGAACCTAATTTGAGAAGATTTCGTCAAGCGGTTGGGCCTACTGACCACACCACACCTGTAACCATACACCATCAGGTGGCTTCGCCAAGGATGAGATCTTCGGGTCAGTCAACATTGTTGTCTTCCCTACAACATAAAGCGCTTCATGGATGATGTACCATGTGATGTTGCTCCTCTTGAAATTTGTGATGTATTATTAGGCCAAACATACTTGTGGAAACGTCATGTTGTGTATGACTCTAGGCCTCACACTGTTATTATTACTTTTGGAAATAATTTATATAGGATACCGGAGGTAGCACCCCATGACGCCATCTCTTTGATCTTTGCTAAGCAATGCAGTAAGATCATATCCTAGACCAGGAAATTTGTTTTCTTTCTGACTCAATCTCAAAGTAAGGGGGATATCATGGCCACATCGATGGCCCCTAGGAAGGGTTCCTTCATGCAACAAAAGAAGGTGGATAAGTTCATGGAATAATACGGGGACATCTTCTCCTCACCCATAGGGGTACCCTTGCAATATCAGGTCAAGCATAAAACCGATCTGATTCCTCGAGCACCCCTACCAAATGGGTTGATATAACATTGCTCCATTCTAGAAAATGAATAGATCAAGCAGAAAATTCAGGAGTTGCTGCAAAAAGGGAACATTTGACCAAGTTCTTCTCCTTGTGGGAGCCTGATTCTACTTGTACAAAATAATGATGGGACCTAGAGGCTTTGCATTGATTATAGGGCATTGAAAAAATTCACTGTCAGGAATGGGTATCCAATCCCGCAGATTTATGACCTTCTTGACCAGCTCAATTGGAACAAGTATTTCAACAAAATCGATTTGAAGTCGGACTATCACCAAGTTCTGAAAGATCCCACATATGTATGGAATACCACCTTCAA
This sequence comes from Pinus albicaulis, assembly GCA_034641835.2. Taxonomy (NCBI): domain Eukaryota; kingdom Viridiplantae; phylum Streptophyta; class Pinopsida; order Pinales; family Pinaceae; genus Pinus; species Pinus albicaulis. The sequence continues at coordinate 85,617,630 of CM076574.1, forward strand.
ATCCAAAGAGGACCTTTCTGAATGGTTGGTCATGCCCTTCGGGTTGAAAAATTCCCTTGCCACTTTTATGAGGTTGATGGATCATTCCTTGCGACCCTTCACAACCTCGTTTGTGGTGGTATATCTGGATGAAATTCTTATATTCAACAAGAGTTGGGAAGAGCATTTGCAACAAATTCGACAAATCCTTCAAACCCTGTAGCAACAAAAACTATGTGCAAACATGGATCAATGTACCTTTGGCATGAAGGAAGTCCAATATTTGGGTTACATCATAGATTAGCAAGGTGTCCATGTGGATCTAGATATTTTCCAAGTCAAATTGGATTGGCTAACTTGGACCACTCTTACAAAGCTTCATAGTTTTTTGGGCCTTATCAATTTTTATCGGAGGTTCGTGTTGGGATTCTCCCATATCACTTTGCCCTTGAGTCAGGTTACCAAGGACAAAGCGAAAGCAAATTTTTCCTGGTTGGATTCCTAAAAAAATGTGTTTGTTGAGCTGAAGCACTGCCTCTGCTTTGCACATGTACTCACATTTCCAATCCTGCAACATCCATTTGAAATCGAGACAGATGCCTTCGACTATGTTATCGGTGTAGTTCTCACCCACCAAGGGAATCTAGTGGCCTATCACAGTGAGACACTTTCTCACGCAATTTGGAAATACCCCACCTATGATAAGGAGATATATTCCATCGTGCATGCTTGCTGACAATGGAAACATTAAATTTTGGGGAAGGAGACAATCACCCACACAGATCACCGACCCTTGCAATTTATACAGACCCAAGGGAATTTGCAGAACGATCGCCATCAGAAGTGGTCCACTTATCTGAGGCAATTCCATTTGAATATCAAGTACAATAAGGGAAACACCAATCATGTTACAGATTGCCTCAGTCGGCCACCAGTTGCAGCACTGACCACTATTCTCAACTCTTGTGGTAAAAAATGATCCATAGTTTGCCACCACATACCAGATGTTAGTGGTTGGAAAGAAAGTTCAAGACTTCCACCTCTAGGATGAATTATTATGCTACCTGGGCCACCTTTGTGTTCCTTTAAGTGAGAATTCCAAGCTGATTTGGGAGGCACACTAAACCAAGTCACACGACACTTTGGTGTGGAGAAAATTGTAGCCATACTACAAAAGTATTTTTATTGGCTAAATATCTGACAAGATGTTGGAAAATACATCAGATCCTGCGTTGCTTGTGCCACCGCCAAGCCGACTATTAAGAAGAAAGGTTTGCATACTCCTCTTCCTACTTCTAGCTAACCTTGGGAATCCATTTCCATGGACTATATGTTTGTATTTCCTTCAACCAATCATGGAAACAACTGTGTGTTTGTGGTCGTCGACATGTTTTCTAAGATGGCCATATTGGCTGCCTGCAAGAAGAGTATCACAACAGAGGCCACTGCGAGACTCTTCTTTGAATGAGTGTGGGTACATTTTGGGATCCCACAAACCATTATATCAGTTAAGTATAGCAGGATCCTAAGCACATTTTGGTCGATCATTTGGTCATTTTTGGACACCATTCTCACCAAGTCGACTACATTCCGCCCCCAGACTAATGGTCAAACAAAGGTCGTCAATAGGATGATTGTGCACATATTATGCATGTACAAATCTAAGAATATGCAGACATGGGATGAGAGTATTCCCTATGAGAAACAAAACTATAAAAAATCTCTCCTTAGCTCGATTGGCCATAGCCCCTTTGAAGTGGGCTTGGGATTTCAACCAATATGTCTCCTTGATGTTTCACTGCCTTTTGCAACTACACAGGAAGAATATTCCCATGTTCAAGCAAAAGCTGATAAAGCCACCAGGTTTATTGAGTGTATTCAACACATCCACCAACAAGTTCGCGACATCCTAGAGAAATATAATTCCAAATACAAACAAATACATGATCAACGTCGGGGGCCCCATAAATTTCAGGTGGGCGACAAAGTTTGGTTACATTTGTAGAAAGAGTGCTTCACTGGAGCCCATCGTAAGCTTCAACCACTATAATACGGGCCTTACACCATCACCAAAGTTTTGGGGGATAATTATTTTGAGCTCAATATCCCCCCATTCCTTTGCTTGCACCCCGTATTCAATGTGGAATGCCTTTGACCATACTTTCCACCATTGCTTGATATCATACATTGTTGAGTATTTGTCACCAACATAGCTCAACCCGAGCTGCATTGAACAGAACATAACTAATCAGATCATGGAAAAACATATCAATAACACTCGCCAACAAAATATCCAATTGGATTGGGTTGTTAAAGTTGGCCAACTTCTTCACCAAGACAAGTAGCTCACCAGGGACCAAGTTTAGTTGAAGTTTCCCCATCTCACGGAGGCACTCAATGCAATGGGGAGCATTGCCTCCTAAGTGGGAGGAGGGGATTGATCTAGGTGGATATTTGTGGCCACCCACCTATTCCACTTGGACCCCCACCATTGTACCATTATTTCTTTCAGTTTCCTTAATTGTAGCACAATTTACTATTTTTGGCAGTTTTTCGGGTCCTCAACTCCAAAGCCATTTTGAGGCCCTAAATGATGTTTTTTTGGAAAATAGGAAAACATAATTCATATATTGATGATTTCAGTTGAAATTTTCAGTCCACGGATAATTATTTCTAATGAGGTATGTACGCGTTAAACGAAGATCGTATGCCAAATTTATGAACTCGAGAAGTTGATGTACCAATTTACCCCAACAAGCCTCAAAGTTTTGGCAGTTCATCTCTTAGGGTTAGGTTTTTGAATGTTTAGGGTTTTCCATTGTTTCTCAATAATAAATAGCTCTTTGAGCCTCATTGTAACACAATTTATAAGGCACGTAGCCACCACATATCTTCTCAGAGATAAACTACCATCGCCTGAGCTATTTTATTTCCGTTATGCATGTAAAGAGTTTTCAATACTTTGTTATGAGTGACTTGAAGTTATATTTTTTTTGTGTCTATTTCATTTTTTTGCTTCATAAATATGGATCAAGGGTCTTTAGCTTTATGTTTGGTCTTTTTTAGCGAAGGCTCGGGTGGAGCTTCCAAATCAACGAAGACCTCCTTTACAGGGGTGTTCCTTTGCCTATTTTTTTGAGCTCTAGAAATATTTCATTACATTTTTTTAGCCTTCACTTTAGATTGTAAATGACACTCGAACAGACTGAAATGTTCTTGTTTTGCAGATATGGACTGAGGGTTATAAGGAAAGGGTTTTGACTCTCATTTTTCCTTAAATTTAGGTTTTAATTCTTCATGGTCGAATTAAACATTTTTGGACATACTCTAAGTCACAAGGATTGGTATAATTTCATTTTTTTCCACTTCATTACCATCAGAGTCATTTACTTGGTCTGCATGGAACAAACCTTGAGGATTATCCTCAATATGCGAATAAAAAAAAATTGGCTCGGCGAGTGAAGGATTAGATGAAACCTTAATCGAAGAACCTGGCTGTTGAAAAACCTAGGGTTTCTAAAACCCATTCCAAAGGAGAAAGGGATTCCACTTATCACCACACTTAACTAGGTAATGCTTAACCAAAATACAAATGAAGTCGTGGTGAAATAAGGACTTGTCGGGGTTCTTTCATTGGGCTTGGTAAGCTTTGGCCATTTTGGCTAAGATTTTATACATAAAATACAAAATATTTAATTCATGCCCCAAAAACACCACAAGGAGATGCATATGGTAGATGAAAATTAATCCATGACGCCCTTCACATGTAATATAATGGTGTAGAAAAAGAAACATGTTCTGCCACTTAGGCTTTAAGGAGATAGACAAACCTTTCACATCATATGTGTAGTCCTTGTTAACCATAAATTTATTCTAGGGTATGTCATAGACTGTGCAATTTTTCGACATCTATAGGAATTTCTAGGTCACCAACTCTCGCTTTCTTACCATCGAATGTAGAAGTAAAATCTTGAACAACTCCCTTACTGTAAACTTGAAACAATTGGAGAAATATCCACCAGCGAAGTTGTTATAATAATGGCAGATAATTTTCATATGTCTCAATAAAATCAGTTCCAACGGGTTCGGTCCAAATGAACGAAGGCATGGTTGAATTCTTGGTAAGAACTTGGAAATTTTTCAAATCGAATGGGAGTAAAGATATAAAGAAATGTTTGAAACCTATAACAACGCCGTAGTCTTTCCAGGCAACGTTTTGGCCCAGAAACCGGTAAAGATTTTTAAAAAATCCGGCAAAGATTTTATTAGAATCATGTTTACAGTTGTTAAAATTTAGTATTTTGAGTGCCCTAAGGGTTTTTGATAGTGCTGAATCCATTTTCACTATCAAAAATGGATTCCAAACACTCCATCTACCTGATTTCTTGAATTTTAGTTGCCCGGATTCCGGCAAAAAACTGCCGTCCGGGCTATTTCGTTGCTTGGGTAGACAACTCCTATAACAACTCCCAGAGAAGCATGAGGGGGCTGAGCAGTGAAATGAAACACATCGGAGGTAAACAAACCCTAAAGTGTGAATTGGCAGATTAGGGGAACCAAATGTACCAAGCAATAAATACAACATCCTGAGTAGTGCTATGGCTCAAAAAATGAAGTGAGGATAATAATGAGTGACAATAGATGAATGGAAAGTCATTTATGATCTCCTTCAAGACATTGGTCTTGCTTCAGGTCTGTTTATGAATAAATCCAACTCCACATTTATATAAAACGATCCAGATGCAGCATCGACCTTGCAGATTGCCAACACTTTTGGGGTTAAAATTATTCATATGGATGATGGCTTTCGATACATGGGTTTCATTTTGAAACTAATTGGTTACAAAATCCAGGACTCGGATTGGCTTATACTAAAAATGGAGAAGTAGGATATTGAAGTCTGATAGACGCCATTTTAAGTGAGCTGGTTTAATTAAGCTCTTTACAGAAAATAGATGTATGTTTTGCCTTTTAGATCTTTTAGAAATGGATTTGATGACCTGTGCGTATGAAGCTATGTGAGATACAGAATGCAAAGAATGTGAGTAAGATCTGTCTCAATATTTCAAGCTTGCAGCCATGGCTCTTCATCAAGAAAGGTGGATCTACTGCTGCACTTTTGGGACCTGCCTTTGGGCTGTGAAGTCTAATATGGAGGTAAGGGTAGATATATCAGTTCTACTTATACGATTGGTCAATTGATATGGAATGTATTGATTAATGTAGTATAGGGAGCTGGGGGGAATGAAGCAACAAGGTCCGAAGTGTGAATTCTGTTGATATACAGTAGATTTCATTCTGGAAATAACCTTTACACTTATGAGGTTTAAGATATTTGAGTAGTGTAAGTAGACAATGTCCACGAGCTGGAGGGAGGGTATTGAAATATGCATGTCCATCATTTTGGCTTATGTTGCATTGATCATATTAGTTGCCATTTACGCTGTACATAGGGCTGATGTTAAATCAAGAAGGTAGTGGGGAATACCTCCGATCTTCTTCTCAGGAATCTCAAATACAATCAGAGTCCAGGGATTCAATTGGGTATAGTAAATGGTATAGGCTTTGGTGTAAATGGATAGACTCTTTCATCATATTCAAGCCTTGTAAGAATTTTGGGTTTCGAATGTGTTCAAGATGGTGGACTTGCCCACGATGTATATGTTGCTGTTGTTGCCATGTTTAAGTGTATAGTTTCCATAACTCTGGTTATTCCGGCGATTTCTTACCGGAAAATTGAGTGGGTTCTAATTTTGGAAATTTGAAATGTTGAGGTGACGGATTAGCTGGGCTCCATTGGATGTATTAGGTGGGATGATAGGGACTGGCAATTGGTCTTATCGAGGGATTCCGATGTGATTATATTCCTGAATAGCTAAATTAGGCCATCGAATTCAAAAGGTGGTGGCACCTAATTAAGGACGTTCTGATGTATTTCCCAAAGGTGGTGGTGGCTAATTACTGTTCAGTGTATAGTTTCCATAACTCTAGTTATTCTGGCGATTTCGATTTGCTGGGCTCCATTGGATGTATTTGGTGGGATATGACTGGGACTGGCAATTGGTATTATTGAGGGATTCCGATGTGATTATATTCTTGAATAGCTAAATTAGGCCATCGAATTCAAAAGGTGGTGGCACCTAATTAAGGACATTCTGAAGTACTGCCCAAAGGTGGTGGTGGCTAATTACTATTCTGAGGTGATTCTATCCATGAATACCTAAATTTATGCCATCGGGTTCAATGATGGCGGTTCTTATTTATGGACACTCTCATGTATTGTCCAAAAGTGCTGGTAATTATTTACTATGTTATAAATGGATCTATGTTTCCGAGAACGATCGGACGGATTTATTTATGATGTATTGATGGCGATTAGTATGTCTGGCCCGATTGGGATTCTGTGGCTCTGAAACCTTCATGATCCAAATCTTTCAGCTCATTATGGTGTCACTGGGCTGACATTTTATCAAGGTATATATTATCTGGGCTTGGTTATCAAGGTGGGGTATCTCTAAAGGTGGCGGTGGTTTGCTGATTTTTTATCATATGTCGGGTGACATTGGATCGGGTCCTGACATCTGATTTTGGCAGTGGGTTGGTCAGTATCTGAGACTGACAGGGTACAATCCTCCGAACTAACACTCTTTATTATCCTTTCCCGCTTTCATCTATGGAGGTCTTGGATATTGGATCGTCTGTGATTTCCTCTGTTCAGGAGGGTCTTAAGACTGATTCTCTGGGGACTGAGCAAAGACTTTCAGAGGATTTTCTGATCAATGTGCAAATTATCAAACAAGCGACGACGCAACAGCCTCATAAGGATCAGTTGAGCGATATCCCAAAGAAGAAGAATCGTCGTCAGGGTGGCCGTAAGAATAATCCTTTTAAGCATAATATGGATATCAGGGTCATCAACCTCGACTATGACGACCTCTGTTGGTGGGTTGCTAGTCTGGAAAAAAGGGCTGTCATTGGTCGATGGATGTTTCCCGATGGCACGGAGGTGGATACGGCTGGGTGGATTAAGAATTAGTGGCATCCTATTATTGGCTACACATCCAAAATCAACATGCTGCTAAATGGATGGTTTAGCGTCCACTTCATGGACGAAAAGGATGTCTATAAGATCATTACCAGAATGTGGGTGAGAGGTAGGAGCTTCATGCAGCTGGTGCCTTGTTACATTGGATTTAACCTGGTGATGGAGGACCCTCGCAGTCGGATCATTTGGGTTAAATTACCTGGTCTTCCTTTAGAATTTTGGACCCTTAAGGCACTGCGGGCGATTGGAAACGCTATCGATAGCACAAAATTCATCGACCCGAGCATTATGGGGGCTTCCGATAAACGGATTGCTTGGATGCTGGTTGAGGTGGACTACGTGGGTGGTCTGATTGGGGATGTGGATCTCATTTGGGGCTAGAGGCGACATCGTCAGTGCATAGACTACTAGGGAGTCCCTTTCCGCTGCTTGATATGTCACAGGACTGGACATTTAAAGAAAATTTCCCTTTCAAACCTTCTTCCAGGCGCAGGGCTATGCCCAATGTGGGTGTGGAACGACGTCCTTCGGCTGTTGCTGGCTCTCCTCGCGGAATTGAACCAGGTAATCCCCATACTTCTGATGATGATGCTTTTCTCTCTGCTCATGAAATTTCTGATAGAACAAACTAATTAGATGGGGACAATGCTGAGGACAATTCTATCCCCGACCAAACTCAAAACCAATACTGTCTCATGCCACCTATGGGTCCTGTATCTCCTCCAGTTTTTGGTTATGTGTCTCCTTATATACCTGACCCGGTCACCTACTCTCTTCAATATCGACCCACCTCCTATGTGGTGGACCCTCCTCTGTTTCGATCATCCAATTATGATATGGGGGGGGGGGGACTTCTGCTAAAGAGCATGCTGCCGTAGCCACTCGGTCCTATGAGGCTTCTGATCCTGTCCCTGTCAATGACTTAGCAACCCCTCAAGCCACATTGTCTGATAGAGGTGGACCTTCCTCTCTAAGGAATATTGATGATTCGAATGATTGTTTGAGCACACCGACGGATTATAATGATCTCCATGACCCGGTGGACCTGTTGGATTCGCCCAGGAACTCGGTCGGGAGTGACATTGAGTCGATCCTGGGTAATCCAAATCTTGACCTGGCTGCACTTACGGTATTTGATAGGCCTCCTAGGACTACTGACAATTCTTTCCCCATACCATCTTCATCAAATGTTACAATCTGAAAGTCATCTAAGTTTAAGAACAAAAATATCAAAGGGAAAATGAAATCTATTTCTTTGTTCTAAGATGAGGAGGAGAATCTCACAGACATCCTAATTGATACGGCTGAGAAATGCACGGAGGTACCTCGGGCACTTAGAGCAGGCAACCCGGATCAGGGTTTACCATGAATCAGATAATGTCCTGGAACATTAGGGGGTTGGGCAATGCATCCAAAATTCATTGCCTGCGTGACCTTTTATTATCTGTGGAATCTATTATTATTTTATGTCAGGAAAGTTTATGTTTTCGAATAAAGGCTATCAGGGTTTATCTGGGTTTCAAACCTGGATGGTGTGCGGCTGCGGTGGACGCAAATGGACACTCTAGTAGTACCATTGCCATATGGGATCTGACCATGGCGGATTTAAAGGCCTACAACTTCTTTGGCGGTATTCTTTTATCTGGTCAGATTCGTGGGATGGAGGGTACTTTCAACATTATAAACCTATATGTACCTTACCAAAATAGAATTGCGTTCTGGAAGCGTATATAGGACTCGGACATCCTCTCTCTCCACAATCTTATTATCATGGGAGATTTCAATTTTACACTTCAGGTAGATGAAACTTGGGGCCATCATTCCAGAATGGATCCTTTATCTACATTTCTGAACAATCTGTTCTATGATCAACATATCAAAGATATTAGACCTCAGCCGATCCTCCCCACATGGTCCAATAAAAGGGTTGGGGAATCATATATTGAAAAAAGAATTGATCGGACAATGATAAGGGAAGATCTCATATTAGGTCTATGTGATCCAAGGGAAATTATCCTTATTTATGATGTGTTGGACCATATGCCTATCACGTTCTCATGGAAGGTGCGTGGTAGTAAAAAGGGCATGGCGTTTAAGTTTAATAGAGCATGGCTGCAGGAGGATGATTATGTGCAGATGATTAAAGACCTCTGGAATGAGGACATTGGAGATATGGAATTATCAGTATGGGAAATTTTCCATACTAAAATGCAAAGAATTAAAGGGGCAACAAAAACATGGGAAATTTCTAAGAAAAAGGCGCTAAGGGCTGAATTGGCGGCTATCTCTCACAAGATTAACAACATCTATACAGGGATGGTCTCAAAGAATCCAAATGAGGAAACTTTCAGACTTTTGAAGGAATTGGGGGACAGGAAAAGGGAAATCTTGCACATTGAGGAGATTACTTGGAAGTTAAAGAGCAAAATAAAATGGTTAAAAGAAGGGGACCTTAACACCAATTTTTTCCACAAGACTTCTACAGATAGGAGGAATCGAAATGCTATATGGAGGATCATGAAGGCAGATGGTACATATGCCATTACAAATGAGGAGATACTACAAGAAGCATATCAGCATTTCTCAAAATTCTACCAAGCTTAGCCGGATATCGATGCGGACAATGAGGCTTGGAGGCTTTGTCATATAAACAGAATGTTTGAGGAGGATTCCGTCGAAGCACTCAACAGGCCCATTACGGAGGAGGAGGTCCTATCTACGCTCAGATATTTCTCTCCAGATAAATGTCCAAGACCTGACGACTGGCCCTCAGAATTCTATCTATTCTTTTTTGATCAAATGGGGCCACTGATTACTAAGGTGGTCAAGCATTCTAGGTTGATGGGGCATATGCCTGCTAATTTAAACTCAACATTTATTGCCCTCATCCCAAAATCTGGGGAACCATCTACTTTTATGGATTTCAGGCCAATTTCCCTCTGCAACCTGATATACAAAATTTCTTCCAAGATCATAGCAAATCGAATTAAGGTGACCCTGGAACAACATATCTCATTGGAACAATATGGTTTTTTAAAAGGGAGATCTATCCACGATGATATTGTTGTGGCACAGGAGGTCCTACACACCATGCACTGTGATAAAAGAGAGGCACTGGTGATGAAGATCGACTTATTCAAGGCGTATGATTCTATTGAATGGTCATATATTCGTCTCCTTCTTCTCAAGATTGGTTTATCTATTCCCATCATCCGCTGGATTATGTCATGTATTACTTCAGTTAGATATGTTGTTTTAGTTAATGGACTGCCCACAAATTTCTTCATGGCAGGGCGGGGATTACGACAGGGGTGTGCGCTATCTCCCATGATATTCATTTTGATCATGGATGGGTTTAGTCGGATTATGAACATGGCTAAATAGAATGGGTACATAAAAGGTTTTGCATTTTCTCCGTCGGCCAAGACCACTCACTCTCTATTTGTGGACGATATGCTGCTTTTTGGCTCTTTGATCAGAAACCACTGGTTCTATATACATTTTATGTTGTTAAAATTTGGCTCCGCGACAGGCCTCTGCATCAACAACCACAAATCTATTCTCATATATGAATATGGGAGCATTGAAGAAATTTTGTTTATTGCTGAATTTCTGGGGGTCGGCCACCGGAGGTCGACAGAGGGACTCAAGTATCTCGGGGTATTTATCAAGCCTTGTAATTACAAGAACCGAGATTGGCGTTGGATGGTGGATAGATTCAGAGAAAGGATTTGCAAATGGACGCAGCGATGGTTATCCTTAGGTGGTCGACTTATTATGGTACAGGCTGTTCTTACTCAATTGATGGTATACCGGGCACATCTCTTCTATCTGCCTCAACAGACTATCGATGAAATCAACAAGATAACAACACACTTCTTATGGGGAGGTAATTACTCGGAACACAAATATCATTTGGTAAAATTGGAATCTTTATGCAGGCCCAAAAAACATGATGGATGGGGTATTATGGACTTCCGATCTTTTAACAAGGCGTTACTGGTCAAGTCTTTCTGGGGGGCGTTGACAGGGGGGAGCATATGGAATGACATCATAAACTGTAAGTACATTTCGGGTGATCCTATGCGGCAACTTCTTTGTCAAGAATTTCACACACCACCAAACATCTCTGCCATTTGGAGGAGTTTCTACAGGGTTCTGAGAAAGGTTGCTTCACATCTCATTTGGCAATTTGGCGATGGCCGCAATATTCCTATTGGATCTAGACTTATATTCATTGCCTCTATCAACATGGTTTTACTGCCATTTCTCATCCATAGATTGGCTGACAATGGTATTCTATACATTTCTCAGGCTATTGCCTGTTGGTCCTACGGTGCTCAGGTGTTCAAAACAACTGATCAACTTCATCTGGACAAAATGAGGCTGAGATATGGTAAATTCGCTCAGAAGGGCCGGTTTATGTTATGATGCGGGTGGCGACAGTATAACCCGGGATAGTCCGCTTAAGGAGGGGGCTGTGATTGTTAAAGACATTTATCAAAGTATAAATATATCACATTATGTGGACCAACTATCTTCCACCTTCTATCAATTCTGGGGACATCATATTCCTACCAAGATCATTTTATTTGCCTCGTTGGTATGGAAAGGTAAGATATTAACATGGGATAATCTGCTCAGAAGGGGCCAATGTGGTCCCAACAGATGCGCCTTCTGTTGTTTGGCGGAGGAATCCATCAACCACATATTCTTTATCTGCCTTATTATCAATTAGTTATGGAGTTTTTACAGCGATTTTTTAATGGATCCATCATGGATACCGAGGGACTTCATATCAGTTGCTGAGGAATGGGGGAAAAAGAAAGGAAAATTCAAACAACTTCCCTTTTTCTTCATCTGGGAGGTGTGGCTGGCCCGGAATAGACTAATATTTCAAAATACCCCCCTTAATATTTCGCAAATCTACTGTGCAATCAACAAATGGATAGATGATAGGCCTTTGATGTAGGATATTGTGCTGGATGGCTCTCACCGGATTAGGCCTCACGAAATTTCTATTCCTGCCTTCTTTTTTGACGGGGCCTGTTTGGATGGGATCATTGGATGCGGGGCATGGGTCAAGATATCGCAAGCTAAGAGGATCCACTATTATTGGAATGGTGGGGCTGGATCAAACAATATCGCTGAGTTTATGGTAATCTGGGGTGCCCTTTTTGCTGCAAGTCATTTAGATCTTCCACATATATCTTTTTATGGAGATTCCAAATTGGTAGTGGATGGCATTATGGGTAAAATTTCTCTGTCAAATCCAGGTATCCAGGGTTGGTTGAAAAGGGCCAAAATATTATGGACAAGATTGAATCATCCGCCCATCAAACATATCTACAGAGAAAATAATTCGAGGGCGGATGGTTTATCTAAGAAGGGCATTCAGGCAGACTTTGGAATTATTCACATGCTTCATTACAGGAATGGCTCTCTAATATGGCAGAATACCATTCCTTTGCCATGATATTATCTATCCAGTTTCAATGTTTTGGGTAATTTTGATACTCATTTCAGATAAATACTTGTTATTCCATCAAGGTCGGATTGTATCAGTGGTAATCGGAAGTATTTCTCCTGAATATTGTTCTAGCTATATTACAAGCGAGCCTGGTTAATCATTTTTCTACAAGCGAGCCAGATCTACACAGTATATCATCTCAGTATGGAGCTTGGAAGTTTTTGCTATGATTTTGGATCTGGAGATTGATTTTCAGTTTTTATGGGTCGTTGATGCTGGAGACAGTATATGTTACAATTTATTCAATATGCTCTGTATGGTCAGTTGCCCGGTTAACATCTCATATTTTTTGACTATATACTATGTTATTCTAGCGACTGCCAGGATTCAAGCGGGGCACATATACTAGCAATCGAGCCTCTTTCACATCTCTTCAACGTTTTATATCCCTCAAGCGAGCCTGTTATCATTGTTATTGCATTATATTGGTTCATATGTAATTGTGACATGTTATTTTGGGTTTCACTGTATTAATCTTTTCTGCTTTATTAACTCATGTTTTGAATGGACTAAGGATGCAGGGTTTTAAGTTTCTCCAACCAATCAAGCGAGCCTGAAATTGGTATTGAGTGATCTATGCACTCTGAAATACATATGTGTCCTCTCTGAACAATGTCTTTTCTTTCTATGAAAAGTGTATTCGTTTTAGAGGGCATAAATGGATGGTATCCTCACTTCTTATCAGTTGAGGATGTAATGTAAATGTCAATGAACTAGTATTACTAATATAATATACAGTGTTTTTTTTCCTCTGAAAAAAAAAATGAGTGACAATAATAGGTGGAAAAAACCATAGTTGACAATTCATAAATGTCCTGTCAAGTCATAAAAAATGGCTCATATTTTATCTGAAATAAATCTCTCCAGATCTGCTTACACTTGGCACATATCGTTTCATTATGCAACAGATCGATAAGTTTCAGTATCACACTTAATGGCACAAATAATTAGAGGTTTCATTAATAACTGCTATGGGAATTAAACCATATTTATGGGCTAGTGGATTAATCAAGATATTTTATAATAATCAATGGTATGACAGGGTCATGAAATGACAAGGTTCAGAACACAAACACATAAATCCTTTTCCAAATAAATACAAACTCATATTGATATATAATGTGTAATCTATAAATATCATAAAATGTCAACACCATTGTATACAAGAATACAACCATAAATCATATAACTGATACACCAATGTTGTTACAAGGTTGAAAACCAATGAATTTCATAAAATCTATTGATATGCAAACATAATCAATACTTATATAAAGGAATGAAATGAAGATATGCACACAAACGAGAATGAAGACATTAATATCAAGAGATTGGCTAGGTTCTTTAGATGTCTAACCACATAGGGTGTTTTGATCATAGGTTACATTATTTCTACAGAATCAAGACAAATAACCAAAATCAATATATTAAAGACAAATATCATATTTTGTTTAGAGAAATATGCTAATCACAAACAAAAGGTCTTATTAAAAGTCCATATTAGAATCTATACTTCAAACTATAATCAATACTAATTATGTAAATCCAAGACAAAAATCCAAATGATAAGACAGATACCCACATCATTTTGAAAATGAGAGGGGAGCCACGAACAAGTTTTCATGTGCTTATTAATTAAATTTAAATATGGTTATGGAATCATTATTAGTCCCTACCAAGGTAAGACTCTAGCGATGCATTTATTATTAGTTTAGCATTGACAAATGCAAATTATAATGCTTGACATTGAAAAATAAATATTTATTTTCAATATTGTTAAAATAACTATTTTTTGAACATTTTCTTGGACCATAACTTGAAGGACTTATTGTATCCTTTGCACATTATAACGTAAGTGGATAATGTCTTACATATTTTATGGATCTAGTTGCAATATTCACGCATGTTTTTTTAGATATTTGTTTAGTGGTTTTTAAATAACATAATTACCATCAATTACTTCCCACTATAGTTTAACCAAGTATTTGCATAAAAAATGGATAGGAATGGAATTTAAATAAATATACTCACTTACTTAGATGATTTTTCTATGGACCACTATTAATTTGGCATTGATGAATTCATGTAAATTATAATTGTTTATCCAATTTTTACGAGAGCATAATTTCTAACTACCCTGCAAAACAAAATTACAATATAGAAAATTGCTATATTACTTTTAACCTTTTATTATTTTTTAATTGAGTAGACATATAAATCTTAAATGTTTACAAACATTTAAACCACTACATATCACTCCCATGTTGAGTTGCACAATGTCTCTTGACACAATGACAACAAAATTTAAAGATTAAAATATGTTTTTAATTAAAATATATTTTTTATATATTAACTTTTATATATTTGAAATATTATACTTTTATTATAACTCTAATTATTTATAAAAATATAAATTTATATAATTTAAATGAATATGGTATAGATGAAAAATTAACACATATTGAAAAATTAAAAAAATAATATATATATATATATGTAAAAAAAAAAAATATATATATATATATATATATATATATATATATATATATATATATATATATATATAATTATTATATTTTATTGAAATATATATTTCTATTATAACTATAAATATATAAATTTATTACACCCGAGACTTGTTGTACAACCTAGTATAAGAGAGATGTCACATAAAATTACATTTAAAAATAATAAAATAATACTTACCATAACAAATTTTAAAAAATAGCAATATCAAAAAAACATCAATGTGAACCATAAATAAAATACTTCAATTCCATCTTAAGTTTAGGTCCATTTTATATAAAGATAAAGTAATTGAAAATTAAAAAAAAAAAAAAATAGTTTTTAATATTAAAGAGATATATAATTCTTTCTCTGCTTAATATAGTTGACAAATGCCATATAAAAATAATATAATTGATATTATATGATATGTAATTCATTCTATGAAAAGTGTCTTGTAGATATAGGTTTTCTATTTCCAAATATAATTGGGACATATATTAATATTTAATGTGTAGAATGTAAATCATAAGTAAAATATTTCAATGTCAACTATATATATATATATATATATTATTAAAATAATTCTTAATAAGTTTTTTTTTTGGGCTCATTTGCAATTCAATCATTTTTTATTATAAATTTGATATTATATATAGAATTTTATGGATATATGTTTTTTACTTTCAAATATAATTAAGGCATGTATTAACATTTTATAATGTAAAATGTGAATTATAAATATATATATATATATATATATATATATAAAGAAAAGGAATTCTTATTTCATTAAAGTTTTTTTAATTTTTTATTTATTTATTTGTAATTCATTCACTTTTTAATATGGAATATATATATATATATATATATATATATATATATATATATATATATATATATATATATATAACATTTTATTAATTAAAAAAGTTTAATATTGATTATATATATATAGAAAGAGATTCTTATGGATATATGTTTTCTACTCCCAAATATGATTGGACAATATATTAAAATTTTGATGTGTAGAATTTGAATCTTAAATAACGGAGACCACAAATTCGCTTTTGTCTAAATCCTGTAAAAAAAAATCAAATCCTGTAAAAAAAAATCCAAAAAATCCAAATGTTTTCCTAAAGTTTTACAGCTATAACCCATATTTTCAAAAATTTCTCTCGGATTTTATCATATTCTTGAGGGAATTTCCGTTATTTTTGAGGATAATTAAGTTTTGGATTAAAAAAATGTTTGAATCTTGAGAAATTTGATCTTTTCACTTGATAATTTGGGGGTTGACATGGATCTATGCTGGTATAATTTATGTGTGTAATGTATAAATAAAAAAAATATCATATACAACAAAAAATTAAAATTAAAATGTATTCTCAATTTACATATATTTTTTTATATATTAATTTTCATATTTTATTGAAATATTTCACTTTTATTTTAATTGCTTATTAATATATAAATTGATATCATTTAAGTATGCATAGTATAAATAAAAAATAATATACATTCAAAAAAAAATAAATTGCAACAAAGATTAAAATATTTTCTTAATTTAAGTATATTTCTTTTATATTTTATTGAAATATAACACTTATATTATAATTGTTTATAAATATATAAATTTATCTAATTTAAGTATATAAAATATAAATATAAATTAATATATCAAAATTGTGAAATAAAAATATACTAATACAAATTAAAAAAAAAAAATTATTAAAAAAAAAAATTAATTTTTTTTTTATTAAAATAGAAATAAAAAAAATTAGTGTTTAAATTAACAACACTACTCATAACATCCTCCCAAAACTATAACTATATATAAATTAACAATACCACTCGTAACATCCTTCCAAAACTATATTAAATTAACAATACAACTCGTAACATCCTCCCAAAACTATATTAAATTAACAATACTATTCATAACATCCTCTCACAACTATATTAATCAGTGTTAGTGTTAATTTTTTTTAAATAAATATTTCAATAAAATAATAATATTAAACTCGATGATCTAATATATTGCTATGGAAAATCAAGCAAATAAGATAATAAAAAAAATTTCCCATAATCATTAATATTAATATTTTAATGATAATTATAAATAAAATATTTTACTATTATAAATTAATTTAATAAAAAAATTTATTCTTATCAATAAATGTTTTCAACATTCCAATGTCTAAGTTCACTAAATCATTTCATTTCATTTCACTCCGAGGCTTTGAGAGAGAGAGCCGGTCAAGTCAATGTACACACTTATGTATAAAAAGTAAGTTAATGTATTAAAATTTGTAGAAATTTGAATAACTGAGATATTATTCACCGAGATTCTCCTGATCACACACTATTTTAGCTTCATGCATAATACAGAATCTCTTCTACCATTGATCATCACATGCGGAAATAAAATCAATTGCATGCATACATTAAAACCACAAGCAATCACACATATGAACACAGTATTTAATGGGAAAGCTTAAAGTTGAAAACCCCAACTATCTGTATATTATATGTCATGGAGATCATGTAACAATCATAGTACAAAAGCTCCTCACAAGCTCTCATGCACACCCTCAATTGCTACACACTATCAAGCTAGATCTAGCAAAACACATGCTCCAATCTTTTGCCACTTGATAGCCAGCCTTTATTGCGTAATTAATGCTATGGGATGGCTTCATTAAATAGATAAACCACCTGGCTTGAACTGCGCAATCCTCATGGGCTACTCCACCTATCTGTGTGTTGCAAATAGCAACAGTATAGTCACAACTGATAGTTAACCTGCTCTTTCACCTATTTCTGCACTGGTCTCCACTGAAACTGCCCATGCACTGAAGTTAACTGATGTATTCTTTAGTTGATTAATGAGTTTATAATTAGTGAATTAATTAATAATTAATTCACACCACTCTCACTAATTGTATCAATTAGTTAAACTAGATACAAATAGCTCAACTATGTTTAGATTAGTTAAACTGAATACAACTCCACTAACTTCCTCAATCAACTCCACCAAACTCTGTCACATGAGTTCTAACTGAAGTATCCATGCAATAGCTCCACTTAACCCTTAGGAATAACGTAATTCCTTCTGTCAGCTCCTGTGCCACATCTGTGCACTTAACTGAAGTGCTCCAAGAGAATAAGATAATGTTTATAGTCCAAATATTATTAAGAGCTAATAATATTCGACATATCTATTTTTAGACTGGCAATCTAAAAATAGATTCCGCCCAGTATGTCTAAAAAAAGAAGTCCATCTATTTTTTCCGACTTGACCAACCATCCACAAATAGCATCCTGCAACTCATAGAACATGATCCATATGTCTAAAAATAGACATAGTCTAAAAGTAGACTTTGCGCCAAAAATAGCCTGCAGGCCCACTTAGTGAAGGCGACTCCTTTCCACTAAGCTCATCATCTTGTTGCAATCTCAACACTCCCTCTCAACAAGATAAGGATTATCTGCAACCCCTATCCACCTTTTGTGGTATTCAAATTTTCTCTGGTGAGCGCCTTGTCAGGATGTCGGCATCACGATCCTCCGTGGAATCATATGAAAATGCCATGATCTCCCCAAACTTTTTGATACGATATGATGATACCGGATGTCAATGTGTTTAGATCTATCATGAAATACTAGATTGACCGAGAGTTTGATGCAACTCTAATTATCACAATAAATCACAGTAGGTTCTAAGTGTGAACCAAACAACCCGACCAGGATCTTCCTCATCCATATAGCCTCGCATGCAGCCAAACTCGCTACCATATACTCGACCTCTGCTGAATTGAGTGCCACGGATCTGTACTTCCTGTTGTACCAAGAAACTGTTGTCGACCCGATACTGAAAATCCCTCCAGATGTGCTCTTTCTGTCCGTTGGGCTCCCTTCCCAATCTGCATCCGTGAAGCCACACAGCTTCACCTCATCCGACTGTCTGTACCATAATCCATATCACGATGTGCCTCTGAGATATCTCAATACATGCTTCCCCGCCTTCCAAAGAGCTTGTTGAAGCAGCCATAGCTTGTGAAAGGCTGGTTAACTTCATATGTCGGGTTGTGTATTGACAGGATACATAGCGACCCTGGCTTGTCGATAAACGGTGGCATTCACTACCTCCGCTGAAGTAGCATCCTCCTTCCTCCAACCACCAGGAAGAGGAGTATCAACAGGCTTGCAGCCATGCATGTTGAACTTCTCCAGTATCTCCCGAGCATACTTACCTTGAGAAACAAACAGTCCATCACTGCACTACCAAATTTCCAATCTCGGGAAATAATGAAGGAGGCCCAAGTCCTTCATCTCAAACTCTTTTGCAAGATCCTCCTTGCATGAGAGTAGCAACAGCTCATCACCTGTCAAAATCAAATCATATACATAAATTACAATGATCAGCAACTTACCCTCCACCATAATCTGGTATAGGTTCGGATCCGCCTCACTCTTGGAGAATCCAAGTCCGGTGAAATAACTGTCTATCCGTGTGTACCAAGCACGAGGTGCTTGTTTCAACCCATCTGTGGCTATCTGAGCACACACATGTGACTCGCCTCTTTGAGATCTCAAAGCCTTGTTTGTCTCTCCCACCCCACCCTCCTCCCTGTTGACTATAGTTTGAGAGCATGTCGCATCCATCTGATGAATGTGCCACCCCATCTGCGCTGAGAGAGCAAGAATCGTCTGTATGGAAGAATACCTTGCGACAGGTGCAAAGGTCTCCTCATAATCGATCCCCTCTATCTGTGAAAAGCCTCAGGCAACAAATCTTTCCTTGTACTTCTCCACACTCCCGTCAGTTGCCTGCTTCACTTTGTAGATCCATCTCGAACCCACCACTGATTTCTTTTCCGGTCTCGAGACAATCTCCCATGCACTGTTTCTGACAATCGAATCATACTCTTCCACCATGGCATCTACCCATGTGGGATCCTCCACAGCTTCCTCGAAAGAGGATGGCTCTGTCACGATACACTTGCTCATAAGAGCCATTTATCAGTATCTGCAGATCGGAGTGCTTGTCTCTGTCTGTATTTGTGATTGAGGTGCTCCACCACAGCCTTCTCGCATCTTGAACGATCGACAGCTTCATGGTGCGCTTCGCCCTCGATGGTTGGCGGCGCAGTGGTCTCTTCCACTCCATGAACCTCATCTTGTGGCTGATCCACATCTGAGACTCTCATCATAGGAACTAATAGCTCCTCATCTGCATGCAAGTGTGGCTCCCTCTCAAGCGAACACTGCATGGCTTTCTCCTCCTAAAATTTGATATCCCGTTGCACAACAGTCTTGCGACTGTCTGGAAAATACACACGATAGTTGTGGGGCATATCAGTGTACCCCAAAAATATCCCAACCTCTGTGGTCGGCTCCAGCTTCTTCCTGGCATCCTTCGTCACATGAATGTAAACAGGTGAACCAAAAAATCCTCAAATGGGAAGAAATATCAGGCCTCTTACCAGAAAATGCCTCCTCGGGTGTACTCATGCCAAGTATCCTGTGAGGACAACGGTTCTACACATATACTGCAGTATTGCATGCCTCCGCCCACAAGTGAATGGGTAGGCCTTGATCATGCAACATCGCCCGTGAAGCACCCACGATCGTTCTTTTCTTCCGCTCAGCAACCCCGTTCTGTTGTGCGTTATGAGGTACTATGAGCTCTCTTCGAATTCCTTTTGCGCTGCAAAAGTCCTTGAATTCGCCAGAAATGAATTCACCACCATTGTCACTCCTAAGATCCTTCACCTGCTTCCCCGATTCTTTCTCAACCAGTGCCTTGAACTCACAGAAATTTGAGTATGTCTCGCTCTTCTTCTGCATGAAGAAGATCCAGCACTTACGAGAAAAATCATCAACAAATATCACATATCTACAAATAGCACCTGCGTCAAGCTGCGAAAGGTCCACACACGTACGTGAGATTCTCTCAAGGATCGTGTGTGATATCCTTCTCGTGAAAAGGTGGATTTCACAAGAATTTTCCCCAGGTACACCCCTTGCAACGATACGAGCGAAGTGCCTTTAGTAGCGGTAGAAATTTCTTCCTCTCCTTGAGTATCTTCAAAGCTCCATGGTGGCCCAATCTCTAGGTGCCACAACTCGCCATCATCACGGCTCACCACTCCCTCTACTTGCACCATTCTTTGCACAACCATCTACATAATTGATAAAGGTTCTTAACTCGAACCCCTATCCTCCGGGTCTCACCAGTTGCCTTACTGCGGAGGAAAGCCTTTCCCTCGCTAAAGACAACATCATATCCCTTGTCTTCTAACATCGCCACAGAGATAAGATTCTTCTTCAATCCTGGAACATGCATCACTTCCTTCAATCTGAAGGGTTTACCAGACTCCCTCTCAAAGGAAATGGTACCATTGTATCAACCATCATCGCCCATCTCGATGTGCACTCCAAGATCTTTCTCATCCAGATCAATAAACAAATCTCGATCTCATGTCATGTGAAAAGACTTACCACTGTCCAGAAACCACACTGATCCCGTCACACTTGAGACCAAGCATGCAATCAGCGAAAAATCCAGCTCAAACTGCGAGGCTAAGGCCTCTCCAGCTGCAGTCCTAGCAGCCTGCTTATTTTTCTTCTTCTGTGGACAATTAGTGGCGTAATGTTCGTGTTGGTGACAGTGAAAGCACTTCACCTTGGACATGTCCGCTGCCTTTACTTTCGGATTAGAAGCTTTCTTGCTCTTTCCCTTATTTTATTTGGCGACTGAAGCTGCAAAAGCACGATTCTCTTCATTCTTCATCGAGTTCTTTGATGATCAGTCCCTCGTCCCTCTGCCTTATCTCCTCTTGCACAAGGTCAGGCCAAGATCTCGCTCCCATCTGGCATTTCTCCTAGACCAACGGAGTCCGATAGAGCAACTCTTCGAGAGCGAGGAGAGCCAAGGCTGCCAAGTCCTCATCATCAACGGTAACCCCCACACTTCCCAGCTCATCCCTGCATTGGATGAACTTCGTGAGGTACTTGGGCATACTGTCGCCTTTCTCCATCTTTATGTTTCTGAGTCTATCCTTGAGCGCCAACTTCCTCTGGTCGCTCTTTCTTTGGAATAAATCTGTCAAGGCTTTCTGCATCAAGAATGGAGAAGCCTTACCATGAAGGCTGGACACTATGTGATCCTTCACACCCTCCAACAGAATCCTTCGACACTTTGCTGTCTTCTTTTGCCATGCGTCAAGTACGGCAGCATCAGTAGAAGTAGGCTTTGGGACTTCAGCATCTATGAACTCCTTCAAACCATTGTCATCTAGCACCGCCTCCATCCTGTCCTTCCATGCAATATAATTCAAGCTTCCCTCAAGGGAATACTCCAATCGCAATCTGTTGAAAGACATCTCAACTTCGACACCAAGAAAACACTACTGCAAATTCGAATTCCACCAGCACAAAACTCAACCGCTTCAATGTTTTGCAATTTCTCTTATGATCAATATCCTACGATGACCCATGTAGAGACTGAATAAGCGAGATATTATTCATAAGTTCTCCCCGATCACACACTATTTTTATCTTCATGCATAATACATAATCTTCTACCATTGATCATCATGCGAGTAAAATCAATTGCATGCATACATTAAAACCACAAACAATCACACATATGAACAAGTATTTAATGGGAAAGCAAGCTGAAAACCCCATCATCTTGTATATTATATATGTGGAGATCATGTAACAATCATAGTACAAAATCTCCTCACAAGCTCTCATGCACCACCTCCAATTGCTACACACTATCAAGCTAGATCTAGCAAAACACATGCTCCAATCTTTTGCCACTTGATAGCCAGCCTCTATTGCATAATTAATGCTATGGGATGGCTTCATTAAATAGATAAACCACCTGGCTTGAACTGCGTAATCCTCATGGGCTACTCCACCTATCTGTGTGTTGCAAATAGCAACAGTATAGTCACAACTGATAGTTAACCTGCTCTTTCACCTATTTCTGCACTGGTCTCCACTGAAACTGTCCATGCACTGAAGTTAACTGATGTATTCTTTAGTTGATTATGAGTTTATAATTAGTGAATTAATTAATAATTAATTCACACCACTCCCACTAATTGTATCTATTAGTTAACTTGGATACAAAAAGCTCAACTATGTTTAGATTAGTTAAATTGAATACAACTCCACTAACTTCCTCAATCAACTCCACCAAACTCTGTCACATGAGTTCTAACTGAAGTATCCATGCAATAGCTCCACTTAACCCTCAGGAATAACGTAATTCCTTCTATCAGCTCCTGTGCCACATCTGTGCACTTAACTGAAGTGCTCCAAAAGAATAAGATAATGTTTAGAGTCCAAATATTATTAAGAGCTAATAATATTCGACATATCTATTTTTAGACTGGCAATCTAAAAATAGATTCCGCCCAGTATGTCTAAAAATAGAAGTCCATCTATTTTTTCTGACTTGACCAACCATCCACAAATAGCATCCTGCAACTCATAGAACATGATCCATATGTCTAAAAATAGACATAGTCTAAAAATAGACTTTGCGCCAAAAATAGCCTGCGGGCCCACTTAGTGAAGGTGACTCCTTTCCACTAATCTCATCATCTTGTTGCAATCTCAAAAAAATTTGCCTTCAAATGCAAGTTGCCTATGGTTTAATATCAAAGAAATGTGCATTTTTTTTTATTCAACATAGTTGACACTTTAATATTTAAGTTTCATATTGAGTTAGATATAGCATTTTAAAAACATTAATAATATTAATAAATATTTTATATAAATTATAAATAAAATACTTTTTTATTTAGAACTTATAATAAAGTTATTTTTATTTTTGGTTGGTTATAAGTTTTTCTTTCTTTAAAATAAGGAAACGGGTTACCTGTCCAAGATTTAAAGGCAGAGTGAAATCCTTGTTCTCATGTGGTTTTCTTTGAATAACAATGATAGGCGAGTATGCATTCACAATAGTAATTAGTGAATGATAAGTCTACATGCATTCAAAAATAGTAACTAGTGACGACTATCCTCGTTGTTGGTTTGACAACTAAGTTATGATAGGTTCACACACACACACACACACACACATATATATATATTTTTCAATTTTGTGTATTTATGATGGTGTCTTGGACATAAACTAATATGGTGTTGAAGATATTATCTCCAACATGTCTTGTGTTTAATATTTCATATTCCACATCATAAAATGTATTGGTTAATGCAATCTATACATGAGTTGTTTGGCTAAGAGATTATTATTTAGCTCCTATATTAGTGTGTGTTGGTAATCACGATTGTCGTTAAACCAAAACCCACAGGTGTTAGTCAACGATCACATCGCTAGAGATAAGGATCCATGAGAGGTGGTTAGTCCATGTCACGAAACACACGGGGAGCGTTGGTTTATCCAATGTTCAACGATCTCCCCCCAACGCGATCTTGGTGTGTAGCAAACTCATGATCTACGCTCTGATACCACTTGTTGGTAATCATGGTTGTCGTAAACCAAAACCCACATGTTTTAGTCAACGATCGCATATCCAGATATAAGGATCCATAAGAGGCGGATAGTCCATGTCACGAAACACATAGGGAGCATTGGTTTATCCAATGTCCAAAAGTATGTAGTTGAGATATTTTCTCAATGAACTAGATTGGATGGCTAATTTTAAGCTGAAGATGTTTAAATATTTGATATTATGTAATAATAAAATATACAACATATAATTTTGTGTGAATAATTATATTTTAGAATCAAAGCTAGTATGGGTGTAACTCTTCTATAAGGTGTGAGAAATATGCTCTAAGAATAGATGAGAGTAGGAAAGTAGATTTTTTTTTTTTTGTCAACAAAAAATACCTCATTATTATTATCGATCTTTGTTGTGTTTTACTGATTTTATGTTTTGGATGGTTTGTGTGCATGACTATTGATTCCATTAGATGAGACTTTGAAGCATCTACAATGTCCATGTTTGCACTCTGTGGGAGGTGTGTTTGGACTTGATGTCACATGTTGTCATAACCAATCCATTACAATCCATTGCATAACCATTGAGCTATTTTGAGATGTTCGCCTATAAGCAGACCCTTCATGCAATCCTTTTACTCTTATTTAAATATGTGTGATCTAAATGAGAAAGGACGTATGTTGAAGCAAGAGCCAAGGAGGCAGAGAAACTCCCACCTATAATGTCATTGATATCAACTACTACCCATCTAGAATTTATGATGGAATATGTAGTGTGGGGAAGAAATCCATTCTAGTAACACCTACATACATACCCATATAAATTTTGTCCAAAAAAAGAAATTGATGACAATATTTCAGATTTGTGGTCTTTGTAAATTCTTTAGTGTCTTTGAACAAGGGTTATAAGAAATTTGAAAATAATAGAGAGGTGGATGCCCTCGTGGTGAGATATGATGTGTGGATTTTCCTTCCTATGCTAGTTATCATTAGCTTACCAAGGCCATTTATGAGATTATAAACAGATAGATGTATAGTTTCTTCTACCACATGAATTTCAAATAACTGAAAAATGTGGATTTATTAATGTGCTCACAAACATGGCAGTGGAATGTGTGAGCATGTGAACTTGTTTTATATCAAAACATTTTTTTAGTAAATGGAATAAATAAATGATGATGAATATTCAAAATCAGGAGGTCATGTTGTAAGATTGACTTTAGATATATCTAGTATCTAGTTTTCTTTCCTAAATAATTGGCAAGCACACCGATGGGTCATATATATCAGTAGGTGGAAGTACGTCAATAAAATGGTTAGTAGTTCAGTGATTACAAACATGAAATTCATTTAGTATTCTAAAGAAATTGTATCTTCGAGGGATCAAATCTAAACATAGCTTAGTATGGATGGTTTTGATAAAGCTCAATCTATTGTTAAGGGAGGGTGTTGTAAATATTAGCGCCTACTTGTCTTGTAACAAAATTATTAATCAAACAAATTACTTAGTACTCGTTTTTTTGAGGTAGCAAAAAAAGTTCCCGATTTTGAAAAGTGGTGATGCAGAATCACCATTTTTTTAGCATATTTTTGGCACTTTGATATATATGTATATATATATATATATATATATATATCATGATTTGCATGTCGATTTTGAAAAGTGGTGATGCAAAATCACCCCTTTTTTTAGAGGGTTGATTTTGACACTTTACATTTTCTAATGTCTTCTTTTTCCCTAGGATGTTTATTTTTAAGTGTATTTATGTACTCTCTTTTTTTTTGTAATGAAATCTTCATTTTTTCGCATAGTTAAAAAAATAAAAAAATGGGTCAATATTTTAAAGTTAGGATTTTATATATGTTTATGTATTGTTAATTAATATTTCAATGCGCATCAAATAATTGTCGCTCAAAAACCAATATTTTTTAACCATATGACAAAAAAATACGCATTTTCAATATAAATGCAATGAAAAATATGCTTTTTGAGACTTTTTGTTAAAAATAACATGTTAAATAAACGATTTTTTGGGGAAACTATTAACAAAAATCTTTTAAAAAAATAGCATTTTTAGGAATTTTATGTCAAAAATTAATAGTAATCACATTTTTTTTGCAAAAAATAATGATTAATGCCTTCTTTTACAACATTTTCTACTTCATTTTGGTCATTGTCATCTTCTAATGGATCTTTTATGTCTGCAAATCTTCCAAAGTGTCATTTTCCAATCATTCCATATAATGGTGGTTGAAGTTCCTTTTCCTATTTTTCCACACATGATCCATTAAAATGCCCTTTCCTCAAACCAAATTATTGCATTGCATCTAGAAGAATTTGAAGAGAACTAATTCTTTGTAGAATAAATTTGCATTTCACTAAGTCTTTCTCAATGGCAATGCAATTTCTTCTTTTTTGTAGGTAACATGCTAGTTTGTACATAATTATCAAGCACAGAAGAAATAATTAAGAAAATTAGTATAAACACATAAAATCTAAAAAAAAAAAATTAAATTCAATTTCATATAATAAAACTTACCTGAACCTGAGAATAAATAAAAAACCTAATCTCCTTCATTTGACCATAGATCTATAAGATAGTTAATCAATGTTTGCGGTTTTTTATAAATGTTAACTATCTCTCATTTTGCATCTCTATCCTCATATGTTAGTTTTCTTACAACAACATCATAAACCAATATTTGACTATGACTCCTCCCATCTACTCGATTCAGAAGAATAGGCTTATAGGTATCCTCTTTTGTCCAACATTCAACATGGATGAACTCACAATCATTTATAATAGGTTGATCTTTGGAATAAACAAGATTTGACTTCTGCTTGTAACATGACATAGTAAAAGTTCAATTAAATTGTACATAAATAAAAAAAAATTAACATGAACTAAACATACAATTCTAATGTCTTACCATATAAGCTACATCCTTGAGTTTGTTTTTCCCTTAAAGCTTGTTAATGACATTGAAAATTGTGTGTCTGAATGAAATATCACAAATCTCCAAAGTAGTGATGTTGTGACTTCTTGAAATCCTGTAACCACTTACTAAAAGCTTGATAAGTATATGGTTCACTATCATATTCAATGTCTGGGAAATTGAAACCATGAGGAATATTTGCAATAACTAGGGCATATTCCATTTTAGGTATGAGTTTTGTAATGTCTTCACAATCACCTGGTATTATTTGATATTGGATAGTGTCGAGATCATTCCAAATCAAATGATTAAGAGGAGGGTCAATTTCAACAATCATAAGATGTTGCTTTCTCATCTTTTCCAACTTAACTTTTTCAATAAAGCTTTTGAAAATATTTAGTACTCCATTTTCATCCTTCTTCAACATCTTTAATGACATAAAAAATATATAAGTAATAAAATAAAAATAATTTACATATGAATAAAATAAATGTATAAATCAACATACCTTATTGAATGCAAGATAAAAATATTTAAGTGTTTTTGTAGAACTTGATTATGGGTAGTTGCGCACAACATCATCCCAACTGTCTTCATTCAACATTTTAACCATATGTTCTTGTATTTTCATATAAATCTTTTGACTAAAAGTAAAAATTGTTAATATAGTGATATATATAACAAATTCTACCAACAACAATATGTTATATTTAAAAAAAATTATAATCAAAGTAAAAGTAAAAATAATTCAACAAAATTAATTTTGAAATTGTGTGCACATTTCATCCTTTGATAATTCACATGACTTCACACGACATAGTATTGATTTGACTAGCTTCTCATCCTTCACTCCTTGCATTGTTTTCCAATGTGTGATAGTCATATCCTCTAGAAGTTGTTTCATTTCAGGATGTTTCTTACTGTTGGTACATATTATGGGTTTACACCTTTTAACCTTTTTATTTTTTATGAAAATATTCACCCGCCGCTCAAAAATTTCATCAATCAATTCCCATATCTCCCCAGTTCTAAATGCCAATTGAAAAATTTTATCCATGCCTCTGAGTATATTTGAATGAACTTTGTCACCTTTTTAATTGATTTTATCCTCAATTTGATAACATGTTTCCATTAAACATTCCTTCCGAAAGCTTAGACTGACTTTTGCCTTATCCCCACCACGTTTTTCTATGAATTCATTATGAATAAATCTGACCCTTTGGATGAAAGTCATAGACATTTTATACTCATTATTTTCATTATGATCCCATGCCAATAAATTTGCTTTTGTTTCTGTTAAACTAGCGTAAATAATGCGTTTCACTATTTAAAAAAGAGAGTTACTGGAATATTCCTCAATTAATTGTCTATTAGCCTCTGCCAAATGATTCCCTCCAATTACATAATATTTATATTCAATAGCTCCCGAATGCGGGTGTATGACTTTGGGAGGCGGACGACGAGCCCAACGCGCGCCACATGGTCACGCATGGGCTTAGTCTGCCTGCATTAATAACAACCAACTGCTCGCATCCCTCTGCCATTAATATGATTAGACAGCAATGCCACTACGCCCTCCTAATAATGACTCCATGACACATTATTCTGTTATCTCCTTCCCGCTACATTTTCCCCTTTGCGGTCTCGGAGCCGAGCTCTCGAACGCACACAAGGAGGCGGTGCAGCCTCCATTGTTGCCTCACGCTCGCCCCTGGCTTTCATTTCACCCACAGCCTTTACTACAGCTTCAGCTCTGCTCCTTGGTCTCAAAATTCCCATCCTTCAGCTCACTTTTCCCCGCCACCTCTGCTCACCTGCCTTCCAATTGATTCCGAAGGCATAGAATGCGTTGCAGACGAGGCAGTAGGCGAGGTCAAGCATCTCGTCCCCCTCTATCTATCCGCTCTAAACCTCATTCACCGCCTCATGAAGATAATTCCACCTTCTATCCCTCCACTCGCCACGGCAGAGGCAGAGGTCAAGCTTCTCGATCGCCTCTCTATGTTCATCTTGATGAGATTCCTGAACAACATCAATCCACTGGCCACGACAGAGGACGAGGCAGGGCTTCCCAGCCTCCGTAGACCATTCACATGGAGACTCAACCTCTTCTGTCTAAGGAGAATTCAGTGCAATTTCACTACACGTGTGTGTTGGAAAGACCCCGCCTCACTGCTACCATCACCATCAGCTTCAAGGAAGAAGCTTCCTTTGAAGCAGACCAAAGTACCGAGAAAAGACAGAGAAAGTCCACCATAGCCTCCGTTCCTCCACAACTCTCGCGTAAGTCAAAGGCCCTACCTGTCAAACCAGGTTCCAATTCCTCCAGTAGTAATGGAAATGGAAGTAGTGGAAGTGGTAGCTCAGAATGGTTGGGTGAAGAAGGTTTCAAGGGCAGTGCCAACGCAGTTTGCACTGCCACAACACTTGAACTAGAAACTCATCAAATGACGCATCCGGATGACCCTTCTGACGACTACATGTGCCTCATTGTGGAGGAACCACCGCCTCAACAAAATAACACCTAGCATGGAGAGGTATGTTTTTACAACTATGTTTATTTTCTATGTTAAACTGTCTTTCTTGAATATTTTCACAACTCTTAACTATTTTTTGTTTGAAGCTGGTTTCCCCTCTGAGGGCAGCTGTATTATGACAGGTTTCCCCATCTGGGGCAGTCAATACTTTGATTTTTTGACATATAATGCCTCAGGAATTGGCTAGAACAGCGATTCCAGAGGCCTGACTCTTTCTGTACATTATGTTTCATTAATAGAATTTAGTCCAAATTAGAAAAAAATATATTTATATTCAAGACATTGCATCTTGTCAAATGTCTGTTTGTTGGAAACCTGACATTGATCAACAAGAACCACATAATCCACCACATGCGCATGTGGATTGAACTTGAACAATGTTTTCAGATTATGTACATGTAGGTGATGTGCCTTTCTAATTTGATATTGAGGTTGTCCTTCATTTGGCCTATAGAATTGGCTGACATTAAGCTCAAATATTTGACCACCATTAATTAATTTATTTTTCCTCAACTGAGATCGAATGGAAATTTTGTTTTGTTTTAATAATGTCATCCTCTAACTCAGCACCTAGTGTTATGATTTCTCTGCTGCCTTTAGAGCTTTCAGTTTGTTCTTCATTGTTTCTCATGAATTTTACATGTTGACCAACATTTTATTTCTTCTTCTTAACGGTTAACATATCCTCTTTTTGACAAATAAGCTCTTTATCATTAGCTAGAAGAGAGACATCTTTGGCCATTTTTATTTTTGGTGTTTTATTTATTTTTCTCCTTTTCAACAACAATTCTAATCTCCTCCTCACTAATGCTAACAAAATTTTCAGCTTCATCTTCCACATCTTCAAAAGAAACGTGTTTAGCTTTACAAGATTGACCCACCTTAGTGAATCTTTGTTGATCCCCTCTTTGTACTATTTCAATGTCACGTGTTATTGATCTTTGCTTCCTTCTCCTTTCTTCTTTTGTCGCTATGTGGAAAGTTTTGATTACAGTCATAACATTTGGCTCCCGGTAATAAATACCCTCCAACATGTTTGAAAGAATCTCAACAAAATCCTATGAAACAAAATACAATATGTCAATAATCAATAATTTATAAAAAATTGAATGATCCATATAATAATACATAACATAAATATAAATAAGCATACTTACAATGTTATTTTCAATGCTGCTTGTGATTTCTGCACACATTTGTGTAGATTCTTCATCTGTGTCATACTTGACCTTTGATAGACGATATGTAACATTTTCACGTATATTAGCCATTCTTGCAAGAACATAAACAATGTTTGTATTCGACACCAAACATGTCTCATACTCTACCCATCACCTCATATGATTCACCAAAGTTAATCATACCAAAATACAGACAAATATGTACACCATCATCGGTTTCATTGTCTTGAAGATACCATGAAAAAGTGTTTTATTTATTTCTCGTGTGTTCTTCCATTCAAAAATAATATTGGATGTACTTAATGGGCCACTTGCTTGACTTTTATTACATTTCTCGGTTTTTTGTGTGTTCAACAGTATTCAAAGTGCGTCCAACAGTATCTATAGTGTGTCCAGAAATATCCTTAGTGTGTCAAGCGATATCCATAATGAGTCCAACAATATCCTTAGTGCGTCCAGCTGCAACTTTAGATTTGGCAATTGATGCCATTGGTCCAGAAACAATAACAGAAATCTTCTTTGATGCTATCTTCATGGTAAAAATATATATATATATATATATATATATATATATATATATATATATATATATATATATATATATATATATATATATATATATATATATATAGGTATTAGTTAATGAAAAACTCATATCCTATTTAAACAAATTTTTGTTTTAAAAGTTTACCAAAATAAATTTAAATTAATAATAATAATAATAATGTTCTTTTTTTAACTATATAAATAAAATTTTTTGAATATATATATATAGTTAAAGTAAATCGAAAATTAATTTCTATAAAATAAATCAATAAATAAAATACAATTTTTTTTATAAAACTATATAAATTTAAATTAAAAGAAATATATCTATATAATTTTTCCAAATATAACTATATATATTTTTAAATTATAATATCATATTTTTTCATTTAAAAACAAACACACACACATATATAAAACAAATTTATTTTTTCATAAATTATGTACAATTTATTATATATATATGAGAAAAAAAAATACATTTTTAAAACAATCAAAATATTTAAAAAAAACAACAATAACAATTTTAAAAATTATATATATATATATATATATATATATATATATATATATATATTCAAAAAAATAAAAAATTTTATAGAAAACTATAAATATGTTGTTTAAATCAAATTAAAAAAAAAATTAAACATACCATACGATTTATTAAAAAATATATATACATTTTAAACTCGTTTGTTTGCATTTTTAGGATAAATAATATAACTGTTTTTTTTTTTATGTGAATGGTTGTTTTTTGGTTTTTTGTTTCGTGGAGGAACCCAACAACCTTAAAAATTAAAAAATTTCTTTTTTTTTGTCCTAAAAACCCTAAAAAATTGAGTTTTTTTTCCATCTTCGCTATAAAAATATAAAAAAATATAAAGTTTTTAATGTGGTTTTTCCCGTAAATTATGATATTGAAAAACAAAATTCAAAGAAAAAAATTTAAAAAAATATATTGTTTTGGAACATAAAAACCATAAAAAAAACATATTCTCCCCAAATTCATCTTTAAATGGTCAAAATAGAAGGAAAATTAACTTTTCAAATGTGAAAAACTCTTGTTCAATGTGTTATCGATGCCAATGCAGCGCCTCCACAAAATTTCTCCAAACGTTTTTAACAAAACCCAAAATACTTGCTCAGATGTGAGGAATAGAAACAATGATTGTTGTTATATAACGAAGATTGTGTGATTGCTTTAGCGTTTCACGAATATGAGATTAAAATTAAAATTAAGAAAATTAATATGTAGTTACTATTATCGGTTTATATTAACTTTTATTCAATGTCGGAAAAAAAATAAAACATAAATTTTAAAAATTAATTTTTGATACGTAGTCAATGTTAAATCATTTAAATAAAAAATTTATTTTAGTTTCGAAGGAATGCATGAAAATAATATTTTTGTGGATATTTTGAATAGAAAGTAGGATGAAATATTTCAAGACTAGAAGTTCAGTAAAATGTTTTGAAATACATTTTAGACGAAAATTTTGAAGGGAAATATTTCAAACGAATTTTTTGGAGGGAATTTGTTTAACAAATATTTTTTGGGGGGGAGGGGGTGGAAATTGGAGGGAAAAATTTTAACGATAATTTTTGAGGGGGAGTTTTAGAGGGAAATTTTCAGTCTTTAAGCTATATATTATCATTGGGAGAGAGTGCATTTGCATCATTCAACATCTTCTTGTTGAAAGTCATGGATTCTTTTAATATCAAATCTTTTCTTTCCGCATCATCAACATCCTTTGTCACGTAACAACTCTATTCAGGTTAATAAATATAACAGGAGTTCTGTTAGGTCCCCATATTACTAGTATAGTCCCTTATTTTTATTAATGTAGCCCCCATATTGTTATTGTTGTGCCGCTGTAACCCCCATATTGTTATTATTGTTCCCTTACATTATTATTGTTAGGTCGGCTAGGATTATATTGTGACCCCATGGACTCCTATATATAGAAGGAGGTTTTGTCATTTGTATTGTTCATTTATATAATGTATTGGATGTTGGCCCCTCGAAGTGGCTGATTTCTAAGGCGTTGATCTCTCTTCTCTTCTATTTTTGGAGCTGGTTTCATAACATTTGGTATCAGAGCTTTGGATTCTAGGGTTTCGCTGCTCCAAATAGGTCATCGTGGAATTTTCGCTATAACTTCTTTTCTACGAAGATTCAGAAGCTAAAATGTTTACAACGTGAAGCTGAAATCCTGAGGAACATCGTGGAAAAATTTCAAAGCTTAGTTCGTAATATTTTCGGAGATATGATCTGTGGAAGTTAGGGATTTTTGCAGGCCCCTGAATTTAACCTAAACAAGTCATTGTGGAATTTTCGAAATAACTATTTTTCTACGAGGGTTCAGAAGCTGAAATTTTTACAGAGCGAAGCAGAAATCTTGAGGAAATTCATGGAAAATTTTCAAAGCTTTCTTCACAATATTTTCGGAGATATGATCTGTGGAAGTTAGTGTTGTTTCAGGCTTCTGAATTTCATCTCAAAGAGGTGACCCTAGGAAAATCGTCATAACTCTCACTCTGAGCATCATATTGGAATTCTGTAAACGGTGGTCGCAAGTACATGGAATTTAGTTTGTTTTGTATCAATTTCAGAGCTGAAGGAGGAAACATTCACACATGGCACACCATACAAGTTCGCTCTACTAAACCATTCCATAATTAGGTCATTGTGGGAGACTGGGCATAACATTGTCTTCAAGAATCCAAATCAGGTGAGACCTATGCCAATTGAAAGAAGCTTCAGAGGGCTACTGCAAGGCCGAATTTCAGATATTGAAGATCCGAAATCATAGAGATAATTTAATTTCGACATCGAGCTCCTAAAATCAATAAAAAGGCTATACTATGACTCATGAAGATGAAGAATTGCAACACGACATATCAAAATTACAAGAGCAAGTGCACCAAATTTCGCTCTCACAAAGAGCAACAAAAAATGAAATGGAAGCTTTGAAGAAAGGTGTGGAAGCTACGATGGATGTCATGGAAGCTAAGATACATAACATGGAAGACAACATGGAAAACATGAAGAATGATCTAAATGTACATATGGAAGGTTTGACAAAGTTGATACAAGAAATGTTTCCTAATGCCGAAAAGATAGTAGAGGAAACTCATGATAAGAACAAAATAAATGTTAATCGTGATTTCATAAACTCTAATGTTTGATGGAAGAACCATCATATTCCAAAGATGGATATGAGGAAGTTTAATGGCAAGGATCCTATAACATGGATACTACAAATGGAGCAATATTTTGATCTCAATAATGTTCAAAACACATAAAAGGTACGCATTGCAACTTTACATTTAGAACAAAATACATTTGTATGGTATTGATGAATTTTCTCCCGTAAAAAAATTGTCACTTGATCAATTTTTATGGAGGAAATGATAGCACATTATGAGGATACAAAGAGCAACACCTTCTTTAGCCAATTGATAAATCTCAAACAAAAGGGTTCAGTGGCGGAGCACATTGAGGACTTCCAAAAATTGAATATAAGGGTAACTGATATTCCATAGGAACACATGATTGATGTCTTCATAGGGACTTTAAAGGATAACATCCAATATGAAGTTCGTGTTTAGGAACCCGATTCATTGAAGAAGGTATTCAGGTTGGCAAGAAAAATTGAATGTAAAATAATGGCGACAAGGAAACCTACCACTCACATCTATAAAGATGGAAGTATTGCTACTCCTAGAATTCCACAACCTACAAGGTTGACACCACAACAATTGGAAGAAAAAAGAGAAAAAGGGCTTTGCTACAGTTGTGATAGCAAATACACTAAAGGTCATAAGTGTGCTAAGAAGAACTTATTTTACATAGATTGTAAAGAGGAGGAAGAAAATGAACAAGAAACTTCAAAAGAAGAGGATATACACCAGGAACCAACCCTAGAAGAAGAAGACATGAGTTTGACAATATCTTGTAATTCATTGACAGTAATTACCACTCCTCAAACTCTCAAGATAGAAGGACATATCAAGAAGAAAAATGTAATAGGGTTGATTGATTCAGGTAGCACCCATAATTTTATTCATTGTAAGGTAGCCAAGGAATTGAATTGTTTCCTATACCCAGCACCAGAATGTCAAGTGATGGTTGCAAATGGAGGAACTATAAATTGCTCTGGAAAATTCCATAATATCAAGATAACCATGGGGGAATATGTATTGAATAGTCCAATGCTTTTCATTCCAATGGGAGGTGTTGATGTTGTACTAGAGTACAATGGTTACAATATTTGGGGACGGTAGCTTTTAATTTTCAAGAACTTTTCTTGAAATTTTTTTCGGAAGGATAGGAAATCGAATTACGGGGTATTGTAGGGAAGCCGTGAAAGATAATAAGCTCTAATTTCATGACAAATCTTCTGAAGAAAGAACAACGAGGCGTAATTGCATAATTATGCTCATTAGAAGTTCCAACATCAAAATCATCTATTTCTCCAGATCTCCAAAAAGTCTTGGACAATCATTCCAAGGTGTTTGATACTCCCAAAGGGCTCCCACCTATTCGTGATCATGATCATGCTATTCATTTGATTGCAGGAAGTGTTCCTCCAAACATCAGGCCTTACAGATATCCTTATGTCTGAAAGAGCGAAATTGAACGTATGATTGCATAAATATTAGAAGTTGGTATAATTCAACCTAGTCAAAGTTCTTTCTCTGCTCTAGTAGTATTGGTGCACAAGAAGGATGGATCATGGCGCATGTGTCTGGAATATAGGGAGCTCAATAACCTCACTATTAAAGATAAATTTCACATTCCTGTGATTGATGAATTATTGGATGAATTACATGGTTCCATTTATTTTACCAAGTTGGATCTTCATTCAGGATATCATCAAATTATAATGAAGGCTGAAGATATTCCGAAAACAACATTTCGAACTCATGAGGGTCATTATGAATTTTTGGTCATGCCTTTTGGCCTTACCAATGCATGTTCTACATTTCAAGGGTTGATGAATTCCATTTTCAAACCTTTCCTTAGAAAATTTGTGCTAGTATTTTTTGATGACATACTAATCTACAACAGGTCTTGGAAGGATCATGCTCAACATGTTGACAGGGTGCTCAAACTATTGGATGAGAAAAAATTATATGCAAAAACATCCAAATGTTTCTTTGGAGTACAAGAGGTGGAATATCTGGGTCATATTGTATCTCACCAGGGTGTTAAGGTAGACCCTAACAAAATTAAATCCATTAAGGAATGGAAAGTCCCCACAAACATAAAGGAGTTGCGAGGATTTCTTGGGTTAACAGGGTATTATCGCAAGTTTGTTAAGAATTATGGGAGAATAGCAGCACCTCTAACAACATTATTGAAGAAATATGCATTTTCGTGGACTCCTAAAGCAACTAAGGCCTTTGAACATCTTAAAGAGGCAATGTGCTTAGCACCGGTGTTAGCTACGCCAGACTTCACAAAAACCTTTATTGTGGAATATGATGCCTCAAGAAATGGAATTGGTGTTGTGTTAATGCAAGAAGGAAAACCCATTGCTTTTGAAAGTCGTCCAATCAAAGGAAAGTATTTACAGAAAGCTATTTATGAGAAGGAAATGTTGGCAATACTACATACATTAAAGAAATGGTGACCTTACCTAATGGGAAGGCACTTCAAGGTAAAAACTGATCATGATAACCTTAAACACTTTTTGGAACAACGACTATCTTCAAAAGATCAGCAAAGATGGGTCACAAAGATGTTGGGTTATGACTTTGAAATCATCTACAAAAAAGGGAAGCTAAATATTGTTGCAGATGCACTCTCAAGAAAGGATGAAGAGGTGGAAGCATTTCTTTGTGCAATTTCCATTATCCAAACAGATTGGATAACCAAAGCAAGAGATGAATGGAAGAAGGACGAAGAAGTGTGGATACTCATTCAAAAGTTGAAGAAAGATCCTAGTACATCTGGTACATTTAGTTGGAAAAATGATTCCTTATGGTACAAAGATCGCTTATATATTTGTAAGAATTCCCAAATAAAACAAAAGATTCTTTTGAAATTGCACACTTCTCCTTTAGGAGGACACTCGGGATTTTTAAAAACTTACCATAGGGTGAAGAAATTATTTTTTTGGGATGGCCTTAAATCTGATATTCAAAAGTTTGTGGCATAATGTTTGGTTTTCCAGCAAAATAAAGTTGAGACAATTAAGACCCCGGGTCTTCTACAACCTTTATCCATTCCAAGTCAACGTTAGGAGGAGATTTCAATGGATTTTATCACATGTTTACCTAAGTCCGAAGGAAAGAGTGTCATCATGGTGGTAGTTGATAGACTTACCAAGTATGCACACTTTTGTGCATTATCTCATCCATTTAAAGAAAGTACAGTTGCTACTGCATTTATGGAAACAATTCAAAAGCTACATGGAAACCCAAATATTATGGTAAGCGACAGAGATCCCATTTTTACTGGAAATTTTTGGACATAATTATTTTCTTGTTTGGGTACTCAACTAGCTCATAGCTCATCTTATCATCCTCAATTTGATGGTCAAATTGAGATAGTGAACAAATGTTTGGAAGAATATCTTCGTTGTTTTGTATCTGATAAACAAACACAATGGGTCAAGTGGTTACCTCAAGCGGAATGGTGGTATAATACTTCCTTCCATACTGCAGCAAAAATGACCCCATTTATGGCACTTTATGGATATCATCCACCGTCCATCACATCATCTTTAAGATAAAATTATAAGGTGCAAGCAGTGGAAGATCACATCAAACATCAACACCAAGTTCTCCAACTCTTAAAGGATAACCTCAATTTGGCACAAAATTGAATGAAACAACAGGCAGATCAACATCGCAGCGAGAGAAGTTTTGATGTAGGAGATTGGGTATTTTTACGGCTACAACCATACAAAAAAATGTCCCTCAAGCAAGCTAAGAAGGATAATAAGTTATCACCAAAATACTATGGTCCTTACAAGGTGTTGCAAAATATTGGTACTATGGCATAAAAATTGAAGCTTCCTTCTTCTTCGCGAGTGCATCATGTTTTCCATGTTTCATGCTTAAAGAAGGTTATAGGTGACAAACTTCCAGTTCAAACAATATTTCCAAAACTTGATAAGGAAGGAAAAATCATATTGGAACCTAAAACAATCACGGAAACAAGAACTTGGCAGCTACGAAATCAATCAATTTCAGAGTATCTCATCAAGTGGAAGAACTTACCCACTGAAGATTCTACATGGGAGGATGATAATTTTATACAGAAGCATCCAGAGCTACTCAAGCATTGAGAACAACACTTTTTTGAAGGAGAGGGGCATGTTAGGTCCCCATATTACTAGTGTAGTCCCTTATTTTTATTAGTGTAGCCCCCTTTATTGCTATTGTTGTGCCCTTGTAACCCCCATATTGTTATTATTGTTCCCTTACATTATTATTGTTAGGTCATCTAGGATTATATTTTGACTCCATGGACCCCTATATATAGAAGGAGGTTTTTTCATTTGTATCATCTAAGAATTGTTCATTTATGTAATGTATCGGAGGTTTCCCCCTCGAAGTGGCTGATTTTTAAGGTGTTGATCTCTCTTCTCTTCTATTTTTGGAGTTGGTTTCGTAACAAGTTCGTTCACCATGAATAGAGTGTCAAATTTTTGACTTGGTCGTAATCCTAAGGATGATGAGAAAAGAATTGATGAAGGGCAGCGAAAATAAATTCCTGTAAATCTAGAGTTAATTATTCCACTTAATCTTAATCCTAAGGATTATGAGAGCACCAGTGATGAAGGGAAGGATGAAGAATTTCCAGAGTCAAAATTTACACTTCGTCCTAATCCTAAGGATTATGAGGGCATCACTGATGAAGGGGGGGATGAAGAATTTCCAGAGTCAAAATTTCCACTTCGTCCTAATATTAAGGATTATGCGAGCACCACTAATGAAGGGGGGGATGAAGGATTTTCAGAGTCAACATTTCCACTTGGTCCTAATCCTAAGGATTATGAGAGAACCACTGATGAAGGGGGGATGAAGAATTTCTAGAGTCAAATTTTCCATTTCATATTAATCCTAAGGATTACGAGACACTGATGAAGGGGGGATGAATAATTTCCAATAAATATAGATTCAAAGCGACCACTTATTCCTAATCCTAAGGATTATGAGAGCACCAATTAGGAAGAGGAGGGAGAGGATGAATAATTTCTAGTGAATAGAGATTCAAAGCTTCCACTTAGGCCTAATCTTAAGGATTATGAGAGCACCACTGGGGAAGGGGAGGATGAAGAATTTTCATTAATTAGAGATCCAATGTTTCCATGTATTCCTAATCCTAAGGATTATGAGACCACCACTGATGAAGTTGAGGATGAAGAATTTCCTGCAAATGATAATTTGACAATAAATAGAAAGTCAAATTTTCCAATCATTCATAATCCTAAGGATTATGAGAGCACCAACTATGAAGGGGAGGATGAAGAGTTTCTTGCAAATGATAATTTTAGAGGCACATATCTGAATAATGCATTTTCTCTAAGTGAGTGTTTCAAAGGCACTCATGGTGATGAATAATTGAATCCTCCAAGAGAATATTTCAAAAGCATGGATGAATATGGTGAAGAATTTTTGTCTAATTCGGGGTTTCAAAAGCACGGATGATTTTTGTGAAATTTTTTCTCCAAGTGAGGATGGTAATGAATATTTTCTAAGCAATGATGATGAATAATTTCTTAACTATGTTCAGAATGATGATAGTGTGGATAATATTCCTCCTAATGGTGATGAAAATGCTTCTACAAAGGATAATGGTATGATGAAGCCGTTGCAAGAAAATATTGTAACTAGGAGTAAGAGTAGATCTTTTCATATCAATCCAAATTATTCGGGTTATACAAGGGTTAGGACAACATATCTCACAAGAAGAGGTTCTATTGGTAATCTGATTTCAAGTGAATGTTGTTGAAAGGATCGCTTGAAACATATGGATTTCAAATTTGCAATTGAAAAAATGAAAAGATATTTGTCAATGAATAAAAGCATGAAAAATTCATATTTAGTGGGTTGCATGCAATCTACTCTAGCAGGATATGATTATCATATTGGGAATGTATTTCTTTGCAAAAAGGCTTTCAAAATGTTGCATTCAATGGGTAATTTTCGTTTGTCAAGAATCCAATAAAGAATAGAAAATGATCCCACATATTATTCAGAAGTACGTTATAAACGGGAGGTTGGGCTGTTAGAAAATACAACAATGTCATGGATGAAAGACTTATTTTTAAAGCATGAAGAGTGTATGCCAAATAAAGACACAATACATATTCCATATAATTTCTCGAGATGAGAAATATACAACTTATATAAATATTATGCAGAAGGTGTTGAAGGAGTTGGTAATTTTATTACATATTCATATTTTACAGGGGTATGGAAGAACAAATTCAACAATGTTTGTATTCCTAAGAAGACAAGGATGGGGGTTTGCAGTACATGTGCTTCTCTTAAATAAAAAAGGGAAAAATGTCCAGAGGCAGAAAGAGGTATGCGTTCATAACATTATTTTTAATAATTGGATAGTATCAACTATGAAAATATATTTATTAATAGGTTTATTTTATTTTATGTGCAGATTCTGTTGTCAAAGCACTTCAAGAGCATCGCAATCAATAAACAAGTGAAAGACAAAAATTGTATAAATATCGAAAGAAGTGTTATGATAATCCAAATAAATGTTTGGGTTTGATAATTGGTGGTATGGACCAAAATAAAACACTTCTGCCACATTTTGTCCACACACCAAAAAATTTACAGGAGGAAAATTTTATTCAGTTTCACTTGGTTGGTT
Source organism: Pinus albicaulis (assembly GCA_034641835.2). Lineage (NCBI taxonomy): Eukaryota > Viridiplantae > Streptophyta > Pinopsida > Pinales > Pinaceae > Pinus > Pinus albicaulis. The sequence continues at coordinate 85,659,239 of CM076574.1, forward strand.
GTATGGTCTTTAATGGGAAGATTTTGCCAAAGGTTTACTTCATAACTCCAAATATTCATAATGATGTAAATATTACCATAACTATAATCGATGATGTGGTCACTCATTAGTCTAGTATTCTTCTTGAAGTTCTGTATGTACAATTAGACAACACAAGCCATGAAAACAAAAATCAAGTTATTTTTGGGTATCTAAATATGCTCGTTGAATTGGGAATTTTTAAAAAGATAAAGGTTGGTTTCCTTCTCGTTGGGCATACTCATGACCATATTGATAAAATGTTCAGTCGTTTTTCAATAACATTGAGGAGGAAATATGTTGGGAGTTTGCCATCATTAATTGAATGTTTTAAGAAATCATACATTCCAGAGCATGTTTTTCGTGTGTTGGAAGAAACTATTGACATGCGAAGGTTTATTTTGGGATCGCATGGTGAAGAGAAATGCATTAAAAAACTTAATGATGTTAATTTCCAGAATCAATTTCATATAGTTTTTTTTGATGAAATAACACTTATATGGGCAAGAAGTATTTAACTCTTGCAGAATGGGGGCTATAATCAAGTTTAACATTTTTGAAGTTCATTCTAGAGCGTCCAATATTTGCATAAAAGATATTGCTATTACAATCAGTTGTTGAACTCCATAATGCAAGAAGGAATAAGAGAGATATAAATTATTCTGAATGTTTGGAAGAAATCAAAAGATGTATTAGAGGTAAATATGAGTGCTTCGATGTTGTTGATTCAATTTGGTGGGAGTCTTTTTTCAATAATCAAAGTGATATGATTCCAAGATCAATAAATGAGGATATGCTTTTGAAGACTCCATTTATTTGGCCACAAAATATGCCAAATGAACATGAGGAAAGACACATTGTTGAACAACAATAGTCTTAATGTATTATTAATTCTCCATAGGTATAGGAAAGAGAAATCTATATTGGTTCTAGAAGGTCACATGAATAGCGTGAAGCCATGGAAGACCTTTGCAGGGGTTCTGTGCAGGATGTTAAGGAGGGTTGCATGATAATAGTGTTAGCAGATAGAGATCCACTTGTCTATCCATTCAGGGTTGCCAAAGTTAAAAATGTCATTAAAGAAAATGAATATATTATAGTTGTTGAAGTACATTGGTATGCCATAAATACCCATCCATTTAATGGTGTGTACAAGGCAAAGATGGTAGTTGATAAAAAAATTGGCAGAAAGAGAAAAAAAGGGCACAAATATAAATCATCACCGCATGTACCTCTTAAAATCGAAGGATGTTGACATACTTGTGTATGAATTCAATTTGACAAAGAGGGAAGACCATAGTGATTTTGAAGAAATTGCTACCAGAAGAAATAGTGTTGAGATGGGAGTTTGTTGAATCTAGTCGTAGATTTAGAAGACTTTTGAAACTTGAAATGGTGGACATGCGTGTTGACTCAGATGGAGCACTAGTTGATGAAAGAGAAGAATATGGATCATCTTCATCTGCATTGAGTCATTCATCTGAAGATGTAGGTTCTAATGGTGTGTCAGAACATATGACTGCTTTTGAATAAATGCCCAAGACATTTTTATGTAATTGATGTTTGCATGGTAACTTGAAATACATATTTTGACTTCCATATGATCTTACATGAAGTTATGAGTCATTTCTATGTTTGTTGGATTATATGTTTTAACTATGAAGAATTCATCTCTTTAGAATATCCACAATGCAACAATGAATTACAAAACTAATTTATATGTTTATTCAATATACCAAAGTTGATATTTTGATTAAAAGTAAAAAAATATTAGAAATTAATGTTGAATTTTTAAATTATGCAGTGATATTGCCATGATATTATTTATTGTTAACATTTGGTATAAGATACTTTTAAAATTTTTGAAAATTGTATGCCTCATTGAAAGGGGACACTTCGTTTTGATGGTTGATTTTTAGGTTTTGGTTGCAATTAGATAAGTTGTCTTAGGCTAAGATTTGAAAAAAGATATATTTTTAGCCTTTAAAATAAAATTTATTGTTGGAATAATAAATCTTTCATTTACTTGTTTAGTTTTAAAAATTGTTTTAGTCATATAATTTGTCCATAATTTCATGGTTCAAATATGTTAAAAACTTAATATTTTTAAAACCATGGTTGAAAACTTGTCAAAATATTAAGGTTTTTTTGTGCTATGATATTGTATCTTTAATGCTATGGTTGAAAACAATTACAATTTTAGGGTTTTTTAGAGTCAAGATATTTTATCTTTAATAAGATTGATGAAAATTGTTCGAAATTATAAGGCTTTCAGACATGATATTTTTATCTTTAACATCATGTATCAAAATTGTTGGAATTTTATGATTTTTCGAAGTCCTAATATTTTATCTTTAATTCCATTGTTAAAAAGTGTCAAAATTGTGACCCGTTTTTTTTTTTTTGGTTATTCCAGCATCAACACTTTTTGTTTTGAAGGTGTTTTTTCAATCCTTTTTTCATGAAAATATATATTTTTTAGAATAATTTAAAAAAATGTTGAAATTTGACCCTAAAAAAAGTGCGTTCTAGAATGCACACTTTTCGTTTTTGGAGTGTTTTTTCATGTTTTTTGAGTTTTTTTGGGCTAGAGTTCTCGTTTGATCACTAACTTTGTTTTGTGCTTAATCGTCATAAAATGTATTAGTTAATGTAATCTCTATGTGAGTTGTTTGGGTGAGATATTTTTATTTAGCTATTAGATTAGTATGTAGTTGAGATATTTTCTCAACTAACAAGATTGGGTAGCTAAGATAGGCAATTTACCTTAATCCTAGTTTGATGTATAAATGTTTAATATTGTGTAATAATAAAATATGCAAAATGAAACTTGCATAAATAGGGTGATAGAATTGAAATTTCAAAAGAAATTTAATCTAAATCGAGAGACACAATTCTACTTTATTGCTTTGCAGAAATTAATTCGCGATTTAGAACAACATTCACAAACATTTATCAATCACATACACAAGTAAATAGATTTATCTAGGGGAAACCAATTGGCAAAAAACCCTTAAGACAGATTGAATTAATCAAATAAATAGAGAATGTATTACAATTACTTGCTCACTCTAAGGTCAACCTGCAAGTGATTTGTTGGGTATGTGTTATATTCTTTCCATGACTAGTCACGTGCGGGGGGGTGATAGGGGGGCTGATAGCCCTCCCTGTATGTTGCGTTGAGCGCATCAGGGGGGTCACAGGGGGGCGAAAACCCCTCTTGTAGGGTCTGGGGCAGCGACAACAGTCTGGTGGGCGGACCCGCCCATGGTTTTGTGCATGGGTTTGCACATGGTTTTGGGGCATGCTAGTTTTCAGCCCCTGGTATTTTGTAGATCCGGTCAAGGGAACTATGGTTATGTTCTAATCCAGGGTTAATGGATTGGGGTTTATGTATGCTTTGGCATGTATATATATGTGTTGTAACAGTAAAAGGAATATAATGAAAAATCAAGTTGGTCGTCCTGATTTGGGATCTAGGGAAAATCTTTGTGTTTATCTGTTTTATGTTTTATGCTCTCACTATTGTTTATTTTCTGTTTTTAAGATTCGTTTGCAGATAATTTCTGTACAGGGTTAAAACCTACATATGGTATCAAAGCAGTTTCAGCTTCAAGGGGACGCCTTTGCTGCTGAGGGTTTTTTGCTCGGGCCTGAGGTAGACCCTGTTCAGTGGGAGATCCGCGGGATCGATTCTTGCGGTGAAAGAAGATGGCGAGCGGCGGGACGATAGAGATCGAGAAATTTAATGGTCAGAGTTTTGAGTTGTAGAAGCTTAAGATGGAGGATCTGTTGGTGGATAAAGATCAGTGGATCGCGGTAGATCCAGGTACTAAACCAACGGAAATGTCAGATGAAGACTGGAAGAAGCTGAATCGGAAGGCAAAGAGCACAATACGGTTGTGTGTCTCAGATTCAGTATTGTTGAATGTATATGGGGAAGCTACGACGAAGACCTTGTGGGACAAACTTGGGACTTTGTATCAATCTAAGTCTCTGGTGAATAAATTGTTCCTGCAGAAAAAGTTGTATAACCTAAGGATGAAGGATGGAGACTCGGTGACAGAGCATCTGAATGCCTTCAATACTGTGGTAAGTCAGTTGTCATCTGTTGATATTAAAATCTCAGATGAAAATAAGTGCATCAGTTTGTTGTGTTCCCTACCAGACTTGTGGGACAGTATGGTTATTGCAATAGGTAGCAATACAACTACCTTGAATTTTGATGATATTGTCTCAGCCTTGCTTTCAGAGGAAATGAGACGGAGAAATATGGAGGGCCAAAATGGAGATGCCTTATCTGTACGAGGAAGGTCCCAAAACAGAAACAAGAATAAGGTTTCGAGTGGGAGATCTAAATCTAGAGGGAGATCTAAATCTCCTGGAAAGTTTGTAAAGGTGTGTTGGAAATGCGGAAAGGAAGGGCACTACAAAAAGGACTGCAGATCTAAAGCTCCTGAGAAAGGAAAGGGATCCGATGATGCTCCTTCTGCAAAGGCAAAAACCACCTCGGATGAAGGTGGGGACGTGTATTTGGCTTCTTCTTCAAATACACATGTAGATCATGAGTCATGGTTGATTGACTCAGGTGCATCCTTTCACTTCACTCCCCATAGGGAGTGGTTCTGTGAGTATGAGAAATATGATGGTGGTGATGTATTCTTAGGTGATGATAGGAAAGCCAAAATCTTCGGACATGGAAAAGTCAAGCTGAAGCTGCAAGGTGGAAGGATTAGAACACTTCCTGGTGTTCTACACATTCCTGCATTAGCCAGAAATCTGATTTCTGTAAGCAAGATGGATGATGTAGGTGTAAAAACAGTGTTCAAGAAAGATGCATGTAAGATGGTTCGGGGAGCACTGGTATTAATGCGGGGAGTTCGGATTGGAACTCTATACAAGCTTCAGGGCAGCACTATTATTGATGGGTGAAACAAATCTGTGGTTCTCGAAAGTGGAGCAGAAATCCTAGTGGTCTCCAGAGAAAAGACCATGCTATGGCATCAAAGGCTTGGACATATTGGAGAGAAGGGCCTTCGAATACTGCATGGAAATGGTATGGTAGAAGGTATGTCTAATAGCTCTTTGGATTTCGATTTCTGTGAACTTTGTGTGTATGGGAAGCAGAATCAGGTGAGTTTTCCTTCTGGTGCTAAGAGGGCGAACAAGATATTAAAGCTTGTGCACAGTGATGTGTTTGAACCTGTGTCGGTTCCATCACTGGGTAAGTTTGTGTACTATGTTTCATTCATAGATGACTTCTCAAGGAATACATGGATATATTTCTTGAGGAAGAAATCTGAAGTCTTTGACAGATTTAAAGAATTTAAGGCTCTGGTGGAAAACCAGACAGAGAAGAAGATAAAGGTGCCGAGGACAGATAATGGTGGGGAGTTCTGCAAGAAGGAATTTGAAGAGTTCTATAAGAAGTGTGGTATAGCACGACAGAAGACTACTCCATACACACCGCAGCAAAATGGAGTTGCAGAAAGAATGAACAGAACACTGATGGAAAAGGCAAGAAGCATGCTCATTGGTACCGGGTTAGGACAAGAATTCTGGGCAGAGGCAGTGGAGACTGCATGCTATCTGGTTAACAGATCACCTTCATCAGTGTTGGAGGATAAGACTCCACATGAGGTATGGACCGGTAAGAAACCCTCTCTTTCACATGTAAGGGTATTTGGATGTGATGCATATGTACATGTTCCAAAGGAGAAAAGGACCAAGTTGGATAATAAATCTGAAAGGTGCATCTTTATTGGGTATAAGGATGGTTTAAAGGGTTACAAGCTTTGGAACCCGAAAACAAGGAAGGTTGTGTACAGCCAAGATGTGGTGTTTAGAGAGGTGAAAGATGTTGTTAAACATGAAGTCCTACCAAAGGAACCTGAGAAGATAGAGTTTGAGCTAAAGGAGGATGAATCAGACTCTACAACATAAGAAGACTCAGAAGAGGAAGAGCCACAAACTCCAGCTGTGAGAAGATCAGTTCGGGAAAGAAGACAACCAGAAAGGTATAGTCCATATGATTTCTGTTCAAATTTTGCTTTAAATATAACTGATGATGATCCCAGAACCATCAGGGAGGCAACAGATTCAGAGGATGGAAAACTCTGGAAGGAGGCCATGGTTGATGAAATGGCATCCTTGCATAAAAATGAGGCCTGGGATCTGGTGGAGTTGTCGGCTAGAAGGAAGCCCATCGGGATCAAATGGGTATTTAAGAAGAAGATGAATGTAGAAGGCAAGGTGGAGAAATACAAAGCTTGGTTGGTAGCAAAAGGTTATTCCCAGGGGTCGAGAATTGATTTTGGTGATATTTTTTCTCCTGTTGCCAAAGTTACTTCTATTAGATTACTTTTATCTGTTGCTACTGCTTTTGATTTCGAGGTAGAACAGATGGATGTGAAGACAACATTTCTTCACGGGATCTGTGAAATGAGATATACATGAAACAACCTGAAGGCTTTATGGTGAAAGGGAAGAAAGAACTGGTATGTAGGTTAAAGAAGTCTCTGTATGGGTTAAAACAATCACCAAGGATGTGGTATCAGAAATTTGATACCTATATACGGGGATTCGGCTTCACCGGAAGCAAGGAGGATCACTATGTTTATTTTAAATTAATTGGTGATCGTGTTATTTATTTGGTCTTGTATGTGGATGATATGTTGTTGATTGTAAATGACAAAGAAATTATCCATGATTTGAAGACCCAACTGTTCTCCAAATTTGACATGAAGGATCTTAGTGCTGCAAACTATATCTTGGGCATGGAAATTAAGAGAGATCTGGCAAAGAGGAAGCTTTGGTTAAACCAGAGGAAGTATGTCGAGACTATATTGTAGAGGTTCAATATGCAAGATAGTAAACCAGTGAATTTTCCGATTCGTGTAGGTACAAAGTTGTCTGCTGAACAGTGTCCCAAGACACAAGAAGAAGAGGAGGATATGTCCTGTGTTCCATATGCAAGTGCAATGGGTAGCCTGATGTATGCAATGGTTTGCACTAGACCAAACATTGCACATGCAGTGAGAGTATTGAGCAGCTTTATGTCAAACCCAAGGAAGGAGCATTGGACAGCAGTGAAGCGGGTTTTTAGTTATTTGCATGGCACTAGTGATTATGGCTTGCGCTACCAAGGAAGACCATGATTGGAAAGAGTGTTGGAAATTCGTGGTTTTGTTGATGCAGACTGGGCTGGAGATCTGGACCAAAGAAGATCTACAAGTGGGTATGTGTTTAGCCTATTTGGAGGTGCAGTCAGTTGGATGAGTAAAAGATAGTATGTAGTGGCACTTTCAACTACAGAGGCAGAATACATGGCAACCACTCATGCAAGAAAGAAAGCATTTTGGTTGCAGAGATTGTGTTCAAGTATGGGGTTGGTGCAGCAAGCTATAAGGATAGACTGTGATAGCCAAAGTGAAATTTTCTTGGCAAAGAACCCTGCTTATCATTCAAAGACAAAGCACATTGATGTTCAATATCACTTTGTGAAATATATGGTTGAGGCTAAAAGGGTGTTGTTGGTAAAGGTGGACACCCTGAAGAATGTTGCAAATGCATTGACGAAGTCTGTGAGCACTCAGAAGTTCTCTTGGTGTAGAGAAACAATGGGTGTTGCAAAGCTGGGCTAATGACTCAGCTCCCCTGTGGCTCCCTGCGGAAAGAAAACAACAAGTGGGAGAATGTTGGGTATGTGTTATATTCTTTCCATGAATAGTCACGTGCGGGGGGGTGACAGCCCCCCTTGTACGTTGTGCTGGGCATAGTAGGGGGGGCAGCAGCCCCCCTTGTCGGGGTCTGGGGCAGTGCCTCAGGAAAAAAAATTTGGTCCTTATTTTTCGGTGGGTGGACCCGCCCATGGTTTTGTGCATGGGTTTGCACATGGTTTTGGGGCATGATGGTTTTCGGCCCCTGGTATTTTGTAGATCCGATCAAGGGAACTACAGTTATGTTCTAATCCAGGGTTAATGGATTGGGGTTTATGTATGCTTCGACATGTATATATATATGTGTTGTAACACTAATAGGAATATAATGAAAAATCAAGTTGGTCGTCCCGATTTGGGATCCAGGGGAAAATCTTTGTGTTTATCTATTTTATGTTTTATGCTCTCACTATTGTTTATTTTCTGTTTTTAAGATTCGTTTGCAGATAATTTATGTACAAGTTTAAAACCTACATGAATAACCTTTCTCTCTACTCAATGAGAAGCTGTAACCCAGACTTAGTCAATTTTTTCCCCCACCTGAGCTCCTATTTCCTTGTGCAAATCCTAAGGAAATTGGACCCTATTATTTAGGAGTTTCTTCCAAATTGATTGCACAATTCCCAAGGATTAATCATTGATTGCATGCAACACTTGTTAACTCAAAACTAGTCTAAAATTGATGTTACACTTCCTTGGAATATCCACCATAGCTTAGGAACTCGAATTCCTTACATGCACTAGCTATTTTGAGTCGATTGATCAGTTACTTGGACAATCACTGAGTTAGAGTTTTGTCCCACTGCACAACTAAACTTTGACTAGTTCTATCAATAGTTAGAACTATTTTAACTGAATACAACTGGAAATAACTAATTAAATTGGATTGCTACGAATTAACAATCAAACATGCATAACTGAACTCCAAGCCCTCTAAATCAAATTTACTGAGCTAACTGAGTGATAAGAGCCATGTCACCTCAGTTAACTACCTCCAGGTTGTCTGCTGATGTGAAAATTTTGAATTTTCTCAATTTGACCAAGGCAAAGTCAAATTGAGCCTTTCTTGCTACATTTTCTCAACACTCCCTCTTAGTAAGAAAGGGATTTTCAACCACCCCTATCCTGCACCTGTGGAAATAAAACTTCCCTCTCTAAAAAATCCTTTGTCAATATGTTAGCATCTTGTTCCTCTGTCAGAAGGCATTGTAGCAAAATTATCGTCCTTTACACAGTCTCGTAAATTATGATACCAAATATTTATATGCTTAACTCGATCATGAAATATTGGATTCTAAGAGAGCTTATTGCACCTCTAATTATCACAATATATAACAGTTGGATCCATCTACTAACCAAACAATCCCACAAGTATCTTTCTCATCCAGATTGTCTCACATGTTGCTTGACTTGCAACCATGTATTCAACTTATATCGAGTTGAGGGCCACAGACCTCTGCTTCTTGTTGTACCAGGAAATTGTTGCGAGCCCAACAATGAAAAATCCACCTGATGTACTCTTTCTATCAGATGGACTCTCTACCCAATATGCATCTTTGAAGCCACACTATTTCACTCCCTATGTTTGTCTGTACCATAATCCATACTAGGTAGTGCCTCTAAGGTACCATAAAACATGACCTGTTGCCTTCCAATATAATTGGTTGGCCTAACCATAGCTTGGATCAGTTGATTGACTTCATAGCACATATATGGTCATGTATTCACAATGTGCATTTGTGAACCCACTTGCTGCCAATAAATGGTAGCATCAACCTCTTTACTTGAATTAACATTCTCCTTCCTCCAATTGGTCGCTAGAGTTGTCTCCATGGGCTTACAACTCTCCATGTGAAATATTTGCAACATCTCGTTGGAATAATTGTCTTGAGACACAAACAATTCCCCATCCCCTTGACATACTTCTAACCCGAGGAAGTAGTGCATGAGACCCATGTATTTTATCTCAAATTCCCTTGCAAAGTCCTCCTTGCAAGAGCTCATCACTTGTCAATATTAAATCATCAACATGTAAAATAATGATAAGAAATTTATCTTATACCAAAATATGATAGAGGTTCGCATCCGCCTTAATTTTGTTGAATCCCAAACCTGCGAGATAACTATCAATACGAGTGTACCAAGATGAGGGTGCCTGTTTGAGACTGTACAATTCTTGCCTAAGTCTGCACACATGAGACTCCTCATAAAATGTCTCAAAACCTTATGGTTTCTCTATGTACACTTCCTCATCAATAACACCATTGAGAAATGTTGTTTTTACATCCATCTGGTGGATCTTCCACCCCATCTACACAGCTAGTGTAAGAATTGATCTAATGGATGAATACCTTGCTACGGGAGCAAAGGTTTCCTCATAGTCAATTCCCTCAACATGAGAGAATCCTTTGGCCACAAATATGGCCTTATACTTTTTTATACTTCCGTATGTTGCATGCATCACCTTTAAGATCCATCTCGAACCCACTACTGATTTATCTACTGGTCTTGGGACCACTTCCCAAACACTATTCTTCGTGATGGATTCATATTCTTCCACCATTACATCAACCCAAATTGGTTACTCAACGACTTCCTCAAAAGAGGATGGCTTATTCTTTACAAGCTCAGTCATTAGATCCATGTAGCCAAAGTACCTCTCAGGTGACCTCCTTTTCCTGCACCAATTTGAAGGAGCTCCCACATTGTCCCTCGCATCCTGCACCAATCTATCAGATTCCATGGTTATTTTTCTACCTTCTATGGATGGTTCTACTTGAGTGGATGTCTCCACTATACCTCCTCTATGCTCCACAATTTGTGGCTGCTCCACAACTTCTTGAGGCTCCTCCTTTGGAGATAAAAGCTCTCGTTCTGGTGGGATTTGAAGCTCCCTCTCAACAGAGAATCTCATTAATTTATCCTCGTCAAAATTTACATCCCTCCACACAAGTGTCATTTTGAGGGAAGGTAATTAAACTTGGTAATTGTGTGGAGCTTTAGTGTAACCCACAAAAACTATCAACTTTTCTTTTGACTCAAGTTTCTTCCTCAAGTATTTGAAGATGTGGTAGTAAACATAGGCTCCAAAAATTATGAAATGAGACACATCTAACTTTCTCCCCAATAAATTCTCCTCCGGTGTAATCATACCAAGAATCTGATGAGGATTTCGGTTCTACAAGTAGGTTATTGTGTTACATGCCTGCCCACAAATGTAGTGATAGACCTTGGTCATGTAGCATAGCTCTCTCAACTCCCACAATTCTCATGTTCTTCCTCTCATCTACCCCATTCTGTTTTGGGTTGTTGGGTGTTTTCAACTCTCTTTGAATTCATTATTTGGCACATAATTCCTTGAAGTTAGTCAAAACATACTCACCTCCATTGTCGCTCATGAGAGCCTTCACCTTCTTGTCAATCTCTTTCTCAACTAGTTCCTTGAATTCTACAAATGTTGAGAATGTATCATCCTTCTTCTGCATGAAGAATATCCAACACTTTCTTGAGAAATAATCAATAAAAATAACATAGTACTTATTTTTGGAAGTGAATGATGTCGAGAAGGGTCCACAAACATCAAAGTGGACTCTCTCCAATACTGCATGTGATTTTATATCTCGGTCATGGAATGTGGATTTCACATACTTACCCAAGGTACAACCCTTGCAGACATCCTATTGCTCAAGAGATCCTTTAGGGAGGCCAGTGGTTATTTGTTGCATAATTTTTAAGGTGCCATAATGCATATGGTCCAATCTCTTGTGCTAGAGTTCACTAACATCATGACTTTGCACTTTCTCCGCCTTACTGCTTAATGCATCGCAATCTTCCACATCAAGTTTATATAGGTTCTTCACTTGAACCCCGATTTTCTTCACCTATGTGCCTCAAAAAAGCTTTCCCTTTACTAAAGATTACATCATAACCACGGTCTTCCAAAAATGCTTCAGAGATGAGGTTCTTCTTCGAGCCTGGTACAAACATGAAATATTTGAGGTGAAGAGGCGAACTTGAATCCCTCTTAAAGGTTATTGTACCAATCCCAGTAGCACTGTACCTTCCATTATCCCCAAGCTCAATATGCATCTCGAGATCTTTCTCCTCCATGTCACTGAAAAAATCTCTACACCATGTCATTCAGAATAAGGCACCTAAGTCCAAGTACCACACACTCCCCATCACAGTGTTCTCCATGCATGCGATTAGGGTGAATTATAGCTCGAAATGTGAAGCCAATGCCTCACCTGTTGCTCCTCCTGAGTTCTTCTTGTTAGAGTTTTTGTGTGGACACTTTGTAGCATAGTGCCCAAATTCATGACAAATGAAGCATTTTATTTTGGAAAAGTCTTTCTTCTTGCCCCCTTGGCTAGATTTTGGTTTGGTTTGAGACTTCTTCCCTTTTCCCTTCTTTCCCTTTCTAACCAATGCAAAATTTTATTCATCCTCTCCCTTGCATGAACTTCCATCTCTGGTATTTCACTTGATATCTTCTTATACCAAATCAGACCATAAGCATTCCCAATTCTGTGATTTCTCCCTCCCATTCACCGAGTCTTGGTAGCTATGCCAGCTTTTGGGAAGACCTAGAAGAGCTAGGTTCACTAGGTCATCTTCTACAAAATTCACACCAACCCCTCAAAGCTCATCCCGAACTTGTGTAAATCTGGTGAGATACTACAGAATAGTATCATTCTTCTGCATCTTGATGTTTCAAAATTTTTATTTAAGGGCCAGTTTTCTATGGTCACTATTGTTCTCAAATAGCTCTGTAAGTGCCTTCCACATTGAGAAAGGAGTTTATTTCCCATGAAGATTTGAGATAATGTGGTTCCTCACTCCCTCCAAGATTATTCTCCTCGTCTTGGCTACATCTTTCTTCCAATGGGCTAGGTTTTGGGCATCAATTGATCCTGGTTTTGGAATTTTTGTCTTGACATAGTCCAAAAATCCATTATCATCAAGCACTACCTCCATGCGATCCTTCCAGGAAATGAAACTTGAGTTTCCTTCCAAGGCATACTCTAATCTCAGTCCATTAAAGCCCATTCTCCCAACTTCAAAGAGATCCTGCTGCACTGGAACTGCAAATTTGAACCTCATGAGGAAAAACTCTGAAATTCTTGTTCTAATGTGAATACTTTTCTAATACCATGGAGAAATATGGTGATAGAATTGCAACTGCTCAAGAAATTTAATGTAAATCAAGAGACACAATTCTACTCTACTGCTTTGCATAAATTAATTCTCAATTTAAAACAACATTCACAAACATGCATCAATCACATACACAAGTGCACAGATTTATCTAAGGGAAGCCAACTGGTAAAAACACCATAAGCTTGGTTGCATTAATCAGATGAATAGAGAATGTATTACAATTTCTTGCTCGCTTTGAGCCTAACCTACAAGTGAATAACCTTTCTTTCTATTCAATGAGAAGCTCTAACCCAGACTTAGTCAATTTATTTCCCCCACCAGAGCTCTTATTTCTTTGCGCAAATCCTGAGGAAATTGACCCCTGTTCTTTAGGAATTTCCTACAAATTGATTACGCAATTCCCAAGGATTGATCACTGAATGCATGCAACACTTGTACACTCAAAACCATTCTACAACTGATGCTACACTGCCTTGGAATCTCCACCACAGTTGAGGAACTCGAATTCCTTGCATGCACTAGCTATTTTGAGTTTATTGATAAGTTAATTGAGTGATCATTGAGTTAGACTATTGTCCCACTACACAACTGACCTCCAACTAGTTCTATCAATAGTTAGAACTAGTTTAACTTAATACAACAAGAAATAATTGAACTTGATTGCTACAACTTAGCAATCACACATGCATAATTGTACCCCAAACCCTCTAACTCGAATTTATTGAGCTAACTGAGTGACAAGAGCCATGTCACGTCAGTTAACTACCTCCAAGTTCTCTGCTGATGTGGAAACTTTGAATTTTCTCAATTTGACTAAGGTAAAGTCAAATTGAGCCTTTCTTGCTACATTTTTTCAACATATCTTTGTATGAATAATTCTATTTTATAAATCCATATCAAGCCTACATCAAGATCATTAGGTGAAAACCTTTTTTAAATTACAAATCTAATGAAAACCATTTTTAAATTGCAATCCTAATGAAAATTTTGCACCCAAATTAAACTTGATACCACTTAAATCCTTTCCATGCATCTAAGGATATGACCATTATTGTATTTTTTCATTAATAATTTGTTATTTTTTATATATATTTTTTTATCATTATACTTATATCTTTAATTATTTTATTAATATTAAGGTTTTAACTATTACTTTTATTATTATTATTATTAACCATATAATGTTCACCTAACATCTCTTTTATTGTCTTGATCTCGCATCTCTCACATATATATCTTTAATGCAAGCGTGATCAAATTTCTTATCAGTGTTGTGATGATAAGCCATACTTGTTGGCTCGAAACTTTGACTAAAACTTTTTTAAAACACCAAATCAAAATTATTCTACTCACATTAGCCTTAACTCTAAAACTTTTAACATTTCAGGGTTTATACTTATAATATAATTTATTATTTATTATTGAATAAAAAATTGAAAATTTCGATTAAGCTTAATTATGATTAATTACCAACATAGATCCATCTTAAGTGTGAGAGACTTGATTTCTCTGGGCTCTTAGATTGATTTGGAGTTAAGATGAAACTATGTTGGTTTTAAGCAATACAGTAATAAAAATTTCTAATTATAAGAATTTTTTTCATTTGTTTTATATATTATGTGCATAGTTGATATTGAAATATTTATTTATTTTCACATTCATCACATTAAAATGTTAATACATGCCTCCTCCCCCTCATATTGTGTAGTAGAGAACATATATCCATAAGATATACTCTGTCTCTCTAGAAATGTTGATATATATATATATATACACACACACCAAAATGAAAGTATAAGAATTTTTTTAATTTAAATACTTTATTTTTGTTTCTTGATATAAAATTATGTTATTTTATATGGACATGAAATATTTTATTTATCGCTGAAATATTATATATATATATATATATATATATATATATATAAAGTGAAATAAAAGAATTACCCATCATTGCCATTAAAGGCATTCTATAGCCTACTTTGGGGGGGATATTGTAACATGAAGTTACATTTAAAAATAATAAATTAATATTTACATTAGCAAATTAAAATTAGTAATAACAAAAAATTTAGCCGTCCACTATAAATAAAATACTTCAATTTTCATCAACTTTATATACAGAGATAAAGTGATTAAAAGTAAAAAATAATAATATACTTTCTAGTATGAGGGAGGTATGCAATTTCTTCACTACTTAAGATGGAGATGACAAAAAATAATATTAATGATATTACATGATGTCTAATGCATTGTATCTTCAATCTACATGTAATTATTAAAACGAAATATATTAATAACAAAAAATATTTTACTTCAATCATAAGTAAACTATTTCAATGTCCATATTAAATAACATAATTTCATATCAACTTTATATAGAAAAAAATAAGAAATTGAAGTTTAAAAAATTCTTATATTTTCACTTCCATTCCTAGAAAAAATGTTATTATTTCATTCTTAATATGGAGTTGATATAACCCCACGGTGGGTGGAGATCTATGCTCCTCGCAGACGCTTGTAGGAGATCACATCGATGGGACAAACACTTGCAATCATCATGCATAGATGATTGATAAGCATTATGCCCCCCGCCCCCACCCCTCGACTAGACTGAGGAAAGGTGGTGGGAGTTAATGTGCCCTCGTGTTAGCAGACAGATTGTATCATTGGACCTGGTTGATAATTTGTTTCACTTCGATTTCACATTCAAACGAGTTCAAGGCTGGTACTTGGTAAATTCGTGCTCGCACCTATGGTTATGATTTGCTTTAATTACTGTAGGGAATCCTTAATTATGGAGGACGATGACTGTGATAAGAAATTTGATAGCATTCTAGTTAGTCCTAGGGTATATCATACGCATAGCATGGACTCTGACACCATATTTCACACCAGTCTGTCAATAATTGGAAAGAATTGGACTTAGTGGATGTTTACATTCACGATCATGCATTTTCTACCTCCTGCATGGAGCTATAGCAAGCTTTCTTACCAGGCTTGTGGCATTAGTGTTGGGAAATTCTTGGGATTAGATGGTAGTGATGAGCTTCTCTGACTCTTTCAATAGTGGACGTTTGACACCAATGTTAAAGGTAAATATGCAACTAGAACAGGGGCACTCGCAATTTCAATGTGTATTGTGGTTAATAAGCAGGGTGAGTTGTATGTTGAAGGTGCATCAGAGGCCATGAGAATAAAAGTTATCATGGGTGGAATTAGTCTCAGAGTGGTCTGTGGCCATCTTCTGAAGTGTGACAAAGATGGGTTGAAGGCAAGGTTGGCTAGCCTTAGCCTTTCAAATTAAATATACAATGATTCTGGAAGGGGTTGGATTTGGTTTGCAGATGTGGTTGTTGTTCTTCGTTGAATGACTTGGCTCAGATGATGGATTCGAATCGGGTTTGTCCCACTAATGCAAATCATGGACCTAGGTCCCTTTAATCTTCTTCTTTTTAAGACAATATGCTTAGTCTTTATGATATATGGTCAATGCCAGGTAGTTTCTCTTATTTTGGCAAGTTGAAGGAAATTCATGGGCCTCTAATGTGCATAACAGGCATAGGAAACATTTTTTGTTTATCAAACTGCCTTATAAAGCATCAAATTTATAATCTCAAGACATTAAGACTACATTGTTGGTATGATTTCCCTATGGGCAGACCAATAATATGGTTAAGCACAAATTGTAAAATCTTTTTGCAATAATTGAAGGCCAAAACTGCCAAAACTTACACACAATAAATATGGAGTTGATATATAAAATATATAAAATATTATTAACAAAAAAATGGTTAATGTGATTTACAATATGATATTTCAATATGCATATTAAATAAAGATTTTAACATCAAACTTATATATAGAGAAAGAGGGAATTCATATTTCATTTATAGGTGCTTTCTAATTCATGGGATTTGTAATTTTTTAATGTTTAATATAGATTTTTTCCCAAAGTTTAATATAAACTTGATATGTGACATTCAAAAAAATATTAATAATAAAAATAATTAAATCTATGCATACAATAAAAAAAATATTAATGACAAAAATAATGATATGTAAAATTTAAAAAAAAAATATTAATAATAAAAATAATTCAATGTATGCATCCTCTCTCTCACACAAGCACACATATGAAGAGAGGGAAAGAGTGATTATATCCTATGGATATATGTTTTCTATTTCCTAACATGAGGAGGCATGTATTAACATTTTTGATGTGGAAAATATCAATCATAAATGAAATATTTCAATGTGAGCTACAATATATTATGTAAAACAAGGGAAAATAAAAATTATCTTATAGTTAAAATATTTTAGTAGTGTGTTGCTCAAAAATAGCATACATCCATCTTAACTAGATCTAATTAACTTGATCTACTCAGAGTTTAAAGGAATACAATCTCTCAAGGTGCAAACATTTCTTTAAGTTTTGGATTGATAAAGAGACTTGCATCTTAAGAGATTTGATCCCTCCTAGTGCTTGGTAGATCCATGGTTAAGATGAATCCATGTTAGTGTAATATCAATAAAATTATGTCTACATGCTATTTGTCAACTCAATATTAAGTAATCAAATAAATTACATATTAAGTAAATTAATTTATTTTTTTACTTCCAACTACTTTACAAATAAATTACAGATTAAGTAAATTAATTTATTTTTTTACTTCCAACTACTTTATCTCTCGTCTAATTTTTTTTCAATACTATTTTTAGTTTGCTAATGTAAGTATTATTTTATTATCGAGTTGTCTTTAAGTGCGACTTTTTGAATAATGTTCTGGTTTATTTTCTGATCTAATTTGTCTAGAATCGGAGAGGGATTCATTGAAATCAGAAGTTTGATGGGTGAACTATGAACGATCTAAGTGCCCTAGAGGTTTTTCAAGGTGTTGAATCCATATATGCTCTCAAAAAACCATTTTAAACAACAAAAAACAAAATTTCACAACAATTTTTTCTTTCGGATTGCAACGATAAATCTACGAAAATCTCCACAAAAATGTCACTTAAAAACGACTCATTTTATTATTTTAAAATGTAATGCTACATGTGAACATCTCCCACATGCTTAATTATAATATGTCTCTCAACAATTATTCTACTTAAATTTTTTTTTTTTTTTTAATTTTCCTTTATTAACTTAAGTTATAATATCATTTCAAGTTCTATTAATTAAATTTAAAAAATCATATTAAAATATTCAATAAAATTCATTCTTAAATTTACATTTACTATTTATATTTATATTTATTATTTATATAAATAATTAAAACATTAAATACTTTTAATAATCTTATTCACTTTAAAATTATTCTGCCACATCCCAAATTCCAAGTAGATCTATCAACTTTCCCTCTCTTCACATGAGCAAATGTGAGCAGTAGTCATGGTCACCTCAAACCTTTACATCCCAATTATTCACATCAAATATTTACACACCACATCTCAAATTCAACGTACACGTCTCAACTTTCCCTATCTTTCACTTTACACCTTTACATCCCAAATTTCACGTAGATCTCTCAACGTTCCCTACTTCACATAAGCCACCCCTTTGTGGTGGGTTCCATGCAACCCACTCCACCTTTATAGCTATTACCATCTATGCAACTTCTACACTCTCTTCCATGTCATGTTGTATGTGTTCATATATCAAGTTTCACGTTCGCTAGAATCTTCTCAATATAGTGGCACCCACTTCCCAAAATAATTATTGTTTGCTCAGTAAGTGGCAAAATTCCATCGGTGGCTACAATTGTCGAGTTAACTATTTGAGATCTTCAATTGATGAAGAATGTTAGTAATGATAAATCGATGATTAATATATCTTGTATAACATTAGATTAGTGAGCATAATGATTATTTGAATTATATGAAAAGTAAAATTGAGTACTTACATTAGATTAGTGAGCATAATGATTATTTGAATTATATGAAAAGTAAAAGCGAGTACTTTAAATCGGTAATGAAAAACTTTAATAACCTATAATTAAATTAATAAATTCAAAGAAAGGAAAAAGTTATTAATTCTTTAAATTATTAAAATTATATATATATATATATATATAATTTAATTAGTTTGTTATCAAATATAGATGGAAGGATGAAATTAAATAAATTATTATTAAAATCTTAAATGGAATGTATGAATATAAAAAATATGAAGATTGATCAAAATTTTATATGATAATTTTTACTTAGTAAACAAAGTTAAAATTGGTCATAAGAACTTACATGTAATATTAGAGTTAAGTAAGGATGTCTTTTATTTCTTATTTTTTTTTACATTTATATTGATAAGCTAGAAGAGTGTTTGGAAATTTCACAATGTGATGGCCCTAGGCTCACTGGTATGGTCATTACTCTTCTCCTTTATCTTAACCATATCATTATTTTAGCTAGGAGCCATGACAATTTCGACAAGCATCTTAGAATCCTCCAAAATTGTTACTCCAATATGGGTATGACTATTAATACTGGCAAGACTAAAGTCATGATAATTAAATCCAACAAGATCAATTATGATAATTTCATTTATGATAATAACTACTTGGAGACAGTTTCTTCATACAAATATCTAGGAATGGATATTCATCATCAGCTTGATTGGAATTATAGCATTGAGAAAAAGATAATTGGAGGTTGTAAAGCTTATTATGGACTTGAAAACAATTGTAAGACGAGAGATCTTTGGGCATGGAGTAATTATAGCATTGAGAAAAGGATAATTGGAGGTTGTAAAGCTTATTATGGCTTCAAAACAATTGTAAGTCGATAGGTCTTTGGGTATGGAGTAAAAAAATGTTCCTCCTTAAGACTCTCCTCACCCCTACCCCTGTTATTTTATATGAATGTGAGGTTTGGGGTTGCAGATATCTAGAGAATCGTGGGGGAAGATTAAGTTGATCCAAAAGCGATTTATAACCTACAACCTCAAGATTAAAGGAAATACTCCTTACCCTATGCTCATGATTGATGTTAGCCTTTCCCCCATTGAAGGCATGGTTATGACTAGGCATCTCATTTATAAGAAGAAGCTATACAACATGGAAGTCAAGGGGTATCCTAAAATTGCTTCTAACTCTAGCTAAAACCCCCCCTCTAGCTCAAACGAGGTTGGCATAAGGATGTCCAATCTTGGCTAGACCATCGGGGGCTAAAGGAGGAGATTATCTTGAAGAATAAGGATAATATTAAGATATTATTACTTCCAAATTTAAAAATAAATTGTGGTACAATAAGTAGTTAGAGAGAAAAAGGAAGCTAAGGTATTATAAGGTTGTGATCAACCCTAATCTCGAAAACTAGAATTATTTGTATGCCTTGTCTAGTGTTAAGAAGAAAATGAAAATTCCCAAGATAAGAACTAATTTTGATGAGCTTTAAAATGAAACCAGGAATTGGTATATTCCCAAAATATCTTGGGACAAAAGAGTTTGTCACTTGATAATAAGAGGGTTGAAGATGAAAAACACTTCTCTTGGATTTACCCAACTCGTATTCACATATGTTCTAATTTTCAAAATCTTTGTCACATTACCAACCTGGTCTAGGAACACTTCTCTCCCTTCTTTTTTATCATAGAAATAAATTTTTAAAGAATCTCAATTAATCTCTTACATTCTTAAGGTTAGATAGACTATATTGGTCATAGTGAGCATTAATCATCATCATCATTTATAATAAATAAAAAAAATTGATTTAATGAGGAAAATATTTTTTTATTTAATTTAGAATTCATACAAAATATTTAAAAATATATATTAATTATTAAAACAATATTTCAATATTTATTATAAATAAAATATTCCAATATCTATTTAAATAAAATATTTTTATATTATTTTTTGTATAAAAGAATAAAATAATAGAAAATAAAATATTTCAATCGCTATCTTCAGTAAAATATTTTTATATTATTTTTATACTGAAAAAGAATTATGTTAAAATTGATTTGATTTATCAAACCATGAAAAGAAAAGAAAAAAAAGAGTAGATTTATTTTTAATTTTCTATTGTGTTTAGAACATTTTAGTAGTACCTTGCTTAAGACGAAGGATATTGAGCCTAACATAACATATAGAAAAAACTAACTTAAATATAATCAATATGAAGTTAAGATAAATTTACTCCAATTTTACTAAATTATTTTTAAAAATATATTTAAAAAAAAAATAATGATATCATTAAAAATAACTTCACATCAAATTTTAAAATTAGTAACTAAATGATAAAAACTGAGAATTATATTCCTAACAAAATTCTTATAATATCAACCAAAAAAATCCACAAACACCCCCACAAAATAACCATATTAAAATTCTTATAATATCAACCAAAAAAATCCACAAACAACAAAACAAAATAACCATATTAAAATATTTATTAATTTAAAAACTATAACACATTAACTGGTGTATTATAAATATATTATAAGAGTTTTATTTATTTTAAAATTGCATTTTTAAATAGACCATTTAACTCAAATTTAAAATATATAAATCACTCCTTATTACCTCAAGTGAATGCAATGACGACGATGATGGATTAGAATTACTTCAAAATATAGCCCTTCATAGGCGGGTCAAATTGGTCCTTACCTTAGCTCTTGTGGTTTTTCTTTTTTCAAAGAATGGATATCCTTTTTTCTGAACAACAGCAGAAAGAATGCCATAATTTTTATATATATAATATATTTATATAGGTTTATAAATATTTTTAATATAAATATATATTAAATTATTTTGTTATTTTTTTTCTTTTATTAAATTATTGATACATATATAAATGTATATAAATTATTGAATGAATTTACAACTAATGGTTTTAGGCATATAGTTTTGTAATTCATAGTATTATGACAATTTGTATTTAGATAGAAAAAACTTATAAAGAAACTTATTAGTCTTCATTGTAAACCCAAAAAAAAAGCAAATATTAGCCTTCATTATAAACCAAAAAATTAAGCAAATATAAACTCCCTCACACCCAGGGTTGAACAAGTATAAACTTCTCAGTCACCTTTTATTATTGTTGTTTATGGTTGTGTAATTATTTCTATATTATTTTTATAATTATCTTTATTTACCTTATCTTTTAAGATAACCATTATTATGAAAGGCATATTATAAATTTTAAGATGGCTGAGACATGTAACTTCCAAACCTTGACCATTATTATAAAAAGCATATTATAAATTTTAACATCGCAGAGACATGTAACTTCCAAACCCATCAAGGTTCAGTATAACAAACAAAATAAAAGAATCGCCATTGCTAATTCACTGAATATTTTAGTGTGGCCAAATCACAGACGCTATTTGCATCCCTATTTTTCCAAAACAGAAATGCCTCCTTTTTGGTAAGGGGATTTACTCTTGCCTGGAAGGTCCAAACTTGTTAGAATTTGGTTATTTTTTGAAAAAAAAATAGTGTTTGAATCTTGATTTTATGGTAAAAATGAACATAATTAAAAATTTTGAGCACCCAAAATTTTAAAGCAGCTGAAATTTTCAAAATTTTCTACCAAATTTTTATCAAAATAGTACGGGAATTTCCATTGTTTTCGTTAGACTAGGCGTCCAATGAATTTCTGGGTAGTTAACCATTCTGGATTAGTTATGCGAAGTCCCTAAGTTAGTTGTGATCCAGTCCTGCTGGCAACATAGTTTTTCAACCAATATCAAATTTATCCTGAAACTCTTAAAACTGGATGCCTGGTGCAAGGGTTTGGTTCAGTTTCCAAGGGTTTGATTAAATGGAAATACAGACACAGTACTTAAAAATATCAATTTATCTGCAGATCATTTTATTTCTGATTTGGCTAGCCATAAAAGGCATTTTATTTGCCCAACAATTCTTACAATTAGAGTAGAATGAGAATCCAGACTGCATTGGGAATTATGGCTAGAGCCACAAAGAACTGCAAATCAATAAATATACACAAATGCAGCAAGCAGTAAAAGAATCATAAATATATATTTTTATGAACAAAGCCACTACAATGTCAGAATGAGGTTGGATGGGATTCAGGGTTTGTTCAGTCCGTCAGATGAGCCCTCTTCTGAAATGACTGCGGACTTCGATAAAAGAGAAATACAAGCTGCTGCTAATTGATTTTCTGCGAAATCTGTCAGATCTGTCTGAGAGCAATGTGCAGAAAGGTAATTTTCAGGTTTTGTGATACAATTTTGTATGCTGCAGATGCATTTATTAATTAGTTGGGTGTAAGGGTTTTGCGGGACAAATGCCTTCAACAGAAATAACAAAGTGGGATGGGGGCCGAATCAGTAATTGATCAGAGAAACAGTACCCCACAAGGGACCGAAAATCAAAAAGTGAACAGAGAAAAGTGAAAGAAAATTTTGGAGAAACGAGAACTCAGACCTGGTAGGGCTGGTGGTATCCACAACTTTAAATCATATATAAGTGCTGGAGAATAACCAGCGAGCCACTTTCTCCGAGATCTGTAACTCAATGTACATGATATTTGAGTAAATTTCTGGTCTCTTAAAATCTCAATGCAAAATGGAGAAACAGGGGAAAATGGAAAATGAAGTACCTACATCTTCTCAATGCAAATGTTTCCAGTGAGGAGAAAAGGGGGAAAATAGAAAATGAAGTACTTACATCTTCTGTGGGCTCGTAGCTGCTCCCTGGTTCCTCCTCTTGCTTCTCCTGAGGCAAACTGAAAAGGTCACAGCTGTAATAATTCATGTGTGCATCGTAATTGAAATATGGCGGATCGAAATCAGGAACCCATTGCCCATTGCTAGATTGGGGTTCTTGTTGGCCAGTAGATTCATCGTTAGCAGCGTGGTTATTGTTGGAGGAAATTTCAGGTTGGGCAGTGGGAGGGTTCGCTGGTTTGGGCTTAGCCATTTCCGGCGGTTTATACAAATCATCTGGCAGTTCAACTCCATATGCAGAGATTACAGAGAGATTATCGTCATCGCCATTGCGAAGGGAAGAGAGATCTGTATTATCATCTCCATCACGGTGTGGGGGATAGCAGGATTTCTCAGAAGGGGCAGTGGATTTGCCATACACACTTTCTGCATCATATCCTCCATCATAAGGAGTGGGGTCATATTCTGGGAAATCAGCGTCATCACCAGCCATTCTGTTCCTGGAAAACAATTTGTGTTTATATTACGAGCAATTGAATATCATCCTGTAGCCTACCCAAGCCAGCAGGCCACTAGTTCGCGAATCCTCGTCTGATATTATCAGACCTTATGGTCCCTGCCAGGGAGTGATAGTATTAATGGTTGTTGGTAAGGGTACTGAAAATCTGTGGGTAAAATAGAAACTTGCTGTCAAAAGGGATTTTCTTCTGTAAAATGTAAATCTAGGTAAGATACAAACTTGAAAGTCAAAAGGGAGGAGAAAATATGTGTTAATTGAACGCAGTTTATGGCCCCAGGAGTTTCAGAAATCGACCTCCCGATGGTGATTGAGATGACATGGCCCAGCAATGCCCTTTAGTCTTTTTTAGTGATTATCATTGATAATTACGGTTTAAAGTACGCAAATAATTTTTTATCAGTGTTATAAATTTGAAAGGTGTGAGTGATTGGATTTAATTCTAATTTTATTAAAAACAGGTTAAAATTATTTATTAATCATACAATTATCGGTAATGGAATCTTATCCATATGCATTGGATATCACACTATTTATCATTCAATGAATAGGATAAAGTATGTTCTACACCAATAATTGAAAGTATGCCCGGTTAACATCATTAACAAAAAGTGCTCTTCTCTCCGCCTAGCGCAATTTTGGAAAAACGTAGTAACTTCGAAATAAATATAATTTTGATTCCACACTTGGGAAAGCTCAAGATTTGCAATCTGGGAGATTTGGGAGCTCCTTGCAACTATGGAGTTCGTGCTATTGTTCGTTGTTTTGCCCTCACTTAATTCTTTGGTTTTTTTAGTTATTTGCAACCAGTAGTCGGATGGAGGTTTATTTTCATAATCTATGATTAAGGGGTAAGGGTGTTTCCCTAGGTTTCTTAGGCCCATCTTGTTTGTTTTGTCTAGTACCACTCTTATGTATTTTGCCTTTCTGTCACTAGGGTTTGCAATCTGGGAGATTTGGGAGCTCTCTGCAACTATGGAGGTTGTTCCAATGTTCGTTGTTTTACCCTCACACAATTCCCTAGTCTTCTCGGTTATCTCCAACCAAGAGTTGGATGGAGGTTTTCATAATTTGTGACCAAGGGGCGGGGGGTGTTTCCCAGGTTTTCTGGGCCCAACTTTTTTGTTTTGTCTGGTATTTCTATGATGTATTTTTCCTTTCCGTCACTGGGGTTTCTCTAACTTTTATCGTTTCCTTCCTAGAATGAAGCGGGAGCTTCCTAGAGGTGGACCAGATGGCGTTATTGAGTTGTCATGGCGGCAATCGAAGAATATGGTCTCGGGATCCTTTCTTGCCCCTTTCCATTGGGGTGGGGTGACGGGTCTCACAGTCTTCACTCACAACTCTTACGCCTGGTATCGAAAAGCCTAGTCTTTCTTTGGGTAGTGATATGGAAGTGAGTTGTGTTGTGAGCTTCTCTGCGCATGCCCTAATGGGTAAGTTTCATTACATATTTCTTTCAAAGAACCAGATATTAGCCTCGTTAACCATCCACTCTAAGCCATTGTTTGGATATTTCCCTACCTTTATTCTCTAGATGAATAATTGGATTCATTTCCATTTTTTTCATGCCTCGTGCTTGGGTCATTGGTCAATGGTTTTTATGGTTGCAGAGATGGCAAATAAGGTTCAACCCTCTCACTACAACTCCCAACTCACACTACTTGTGGGTTAAACTGGTAGGGTTCCCACTTGAGTTATGGATGAGGAAAATAATTATGAAAGTGGCTTACAGTGTTGGGAAGTTCATTTTCTTTCAGGAAATGGCTCTGGTTGCCTTCGATACACGGATTTTATGGTTGTTAGTAGAGATGGACCTGCAAAAGGGTTTGCTTGTTGAAATGGATATCTTCTTGGGTGATGTTTATTTTAGACAATGGCTAGGTTATTGGAAAGCCCCATTTTGGTGCTCAGTCAGTCACCAAATGGGACACCTAAAAGCGGCTTGTAGTATTTCAAGCTAGAAGGGTAATCAAAACCCTCACTAGCACATTTGGCCCAATTTCCGACGGCCAATTCGTCGTTATTCCGACACATAGGTGTCGCAAGAGCGATAATTTAAGGCGGGGCAAAACATGGTTAGCCATTACGTCGCAATTCTGACACTTCAATAAAGTGTCAGAAAAGCGACACATTTTCCGACGTTTCCAGATGGTCGGCGCTCTTCCGACGTTATCCAAAAGCGTCGCTTGACCAATTTTATACAAAGTGTCGCTCTATCGACATTATACAAAGCATCGCTCTGTCGACGTTACACAAATTGTCGCTCTACCGACGTTAGAAAACACATCGCTCTAGCGATGTACGAAAAAACTTCGCTCTAGCAACAGTGTAAAATGTCGCATTACCGATGCTCTTTCGTCGAAAATAAATTTAAAAAAATAGCCACATGTTGCTACAGCGACAGGCAATTACGTTGCTCTTCCAAACTGTCGCAATACCGACACTTGACCCAACTGTCGCAATACCGACACTTGTCCTAACTGTCGCAATACCGACATCATCACCAGCCATTATGTTCCTAGAAAACAATTTGTGTTTATATTACAAGCAATTGAATATCATCCTGTAGCCTACCCAAGCCAGCAGGCCACTGGTTCGCGAATCCTCGTCTGATATTATCAGACCTTATGGTCCTTGCCAGGGAGTGATAGTATTAATGGTTGTTGGTAAGGGTACTGAAAATCTGTGGGTAAAATAGAAACTTGCTGTCAAAAGGGATTTTCTTCTGTAAAATGGAAATCTAGGTAAGATACAAACTTGAAAGTCAAAAGGGATGAGAAAATTTGTGTTAATTGAACACAGATTATGGCCCCAGGAGTTTCAGAAATCGACCTCCCGATGGCGATTGAGATGAGATGGCCCAGCAATGCCCTTTAGTCTTTTTTAGTGATTGTCATTGATAATTACGGTTTAAAGTACCCAAATAATTTTTTTATCAGTGTTATAAATTTGAAAGGTGTGAGTGATTGGATTTAATTCTAATTTTATTAAAAAAAGGTTAAAATTATTTATTAATCATAAAATTATCGATAATGGAATCTTATCCATATGCATTGGATATCACACTATTTATCATTCAACGAATAGGGTAAAGTATGTTCTACACCAATAATTGAAAGTATGCCCGGTTAACATCATTAACAAAAAGTGCTCTTCTCTCGACCTAGCACAATTTTGGAAAAACGTAGTAACTTCGAAATAAATATAATTTTGATTCCACACTTGGGAAAGCTCAAGATTTGCAACCTGGGAGATTTGGGAGCTCCTTGCAACTATGGAGTTCATGCTATTGTTTGTTGTTTTTCCCTCACTTAATTCTTTGGTCTTTTTCGTTATCTACAACCAGTAGTCAAATGGAGGTTTATTTTCATAATCTGTGATTGAGAGGTAAGGGTGTTTCCCTAGGTTTCTTAGGCCCATCTTGTTTGTTTTGTCTAGTACCACTCTTATGTATTTTGCCTTTCTGTCACTAGGGTTTGCAATATGGGAGATTTGGGAGCTCTCTGCAACTATGGAGGTTGTTCCAATGTTCGTAGTTTTACCCTCACATAATTCCCTAGTCTTCTCGGTTATCTCCAACCAAGAGTTGGATGGAGGTTTATTTTCATAATTTGTGACCAAGGGGCGGGGGTGTTTCCTAGGTTTTCTGGGCCCACCTTGTTTGTTTTGTCTGGTATTTCTATGATGTATTTTTCCTTTCTGTCACTGGGGTTTCTCTAACTTGTATCGTTTTCTTCCTAGAATGACGCGGGAGCTTCCTAGAGGTGGACCAGATGGCATTATTGAGTTGTCATGGGGGCAATTGAAGAATATGGTCTTGGGATCCTTTCTTGCCCCTTTCCATTAGGGTGGGGTGACGAGTCTCATAGTCTTCGCTCACAACTCTTACGCCTGGTACCGAGAAGCCTAGTCTTTCTTTGGGTAGCGATATTGAAGTAAGTTGTGTTGTGAGCTTCTCTGCGCATGCCCTAATGGGTAAGTTTCATTACATATTTCTTTCAAAGAACCATATATTAGCCTCGTTAACCATCCACTCTAAGCCATTGTTTGGATATTTCCCTACCTTTATTCTCTAGATGAATAATTGGATTCATTTCCATTTTTTTCATGCCTCATGCTTGGGTCATTGGTCAATGGTTTTTATGGTTGTAGAGATGGAAAATAAGGTTCAATCCTCTCACTGCAACTCCCAACTCACACTACCTGTGGGTTAAACTGGTAGGGTTCCCAATAGAGTTATGGATGAGGAAAATAATTATGAAAGTGGCTTACAGTGTTGGGAAGTTCATTTTCTTTCAGGAAATGGCTCTGGTTGCCTTCAATAAGCAGATTTTATGGTTGCTAGTAGAGATGGACCTGCAAAATGATTTGCTTGTTGAAATGGATATCTTCTTGGGTGATGTTTCTTTTAGACAATGGCTAGGTTATTGGAAATCCCCATTCTGGTGCTCAGTCTGTCACCAAACAGGACACCTAAAAGCGGCTTGTAGTATTTCAAGCTCGAAGGGTAATCAAAACCCTCACTAGCACATTTGGCCCAATTTCCGATGGCCAATTGTCGTTATTCCAACACATAGGCGTCACAAGAGCAACAGTTTTAGGCGGGGCAAAATGTGGTTTTCCATTACGTCGCAATTCTGACACTTCAATAAAGTGTCAGAAGAGCAACACATTTTCCGACGTTTCCAGATGGTCGGTGCTCTTCCGACGTTATCCAAAAGTGTCGCTTGACCGACGTTATACAAAGTGTTGCTCTACCAATGTTATACAAAGCGTCGCTCTACCAACATTATAAAAAGTGTCGCTCTACCGACGTTAGAAAACACGTCGCTCTAGCGATGTACGAAAAAACTTCACTCTAGTGACAGTGTAAAATGTCGCATTACCGAGGCTCTTTCTTCGAAAATAAATTTAAAAAATAGCCACATGTCACTATAGTGACGGGAAAATACGTCGCTCTTCCAAACCGTCGCAATACCGACACTTGACCCAACTGTCGCAATACCGACACTTGTCCTAACTGTCGCAATACCGACAGTTCTCTCTGTAACGTCGCAAGACCAACACTTTTCTCCAAATCGTCGCAATACCGACGTTTTATTCCAAACGTCACAATACCGACACTTATTTCTAAGTGTCGTAAGACCGACACTTTTCTCCAAACCGTCGCAATACCGACACTTTTCTCCGAATGTCGCAATACCGACACTTATCTCTAAGTTTCGCAATACCGACACTTGTCTCCAAACGTCGGTATAGCGACAGTTGTGGGCGGGATTTGAAAAATTGATAAAAATTGGGGAAATTTCTGACATTTGGTCAAAAGTGTCGGAATTTTGACCAAATGTACTAGTGCCTAGTCAGGGTATTAAGGGTATGCGCTCAACTCGTAATTTTATTTCCATTTCAAATGAAGTCCTTCAAAGTGGAGAGGGGTGTAATATGAAGCTCTCATGTACTGGATGAACCCCATCTGGTCTAAAACCTAGGATGACAGAAAATCCTCGGATTGAAGATGTATCTCACGACCACTCTCATGGTATCGGGCCTATCTAAGGGGTATCTTTGGCGGTGAATGTGACTGGAGTGGTGGAGGCCACTCCATCTCTGCCAGTTTCGGTGCCTGAAGTGAATGGGGACCCCTCTTCTAGCTTGTGTGTCAGCTCTATGAATCCTTCTTCTTCGGTTGCGCCCTCTTCAACCTATTATGGATGTTATATCGAGTAAGATTTTACATTCTCTCATGAGAGATGATGTTTTATTGTTGGATAGTCTTGCAAATCCTGCTTCTAAACCATTTGATATTATTAATCCTGGCTTTGGTAGCCTTCCCTCATCCACTATACATCCTTCTTCTGTAAATGATTCCCTCTACAACCATCCTCCTCCATTTTTCACCCCCATCCCAACTACATTCAACCCATCTTCATCCATCAAAAAAACCCTTCTCTTTGCTCTTCTGGCACTTCCAAATCCTCTCTATTCACCTCTATTTTTTAAGAAATCCATTAATCCACCCAAGACAACCGACCACAAAACTCAACTTCTTTGGAGAAGGCCCATCAAGAGAACACATACCCTCTAGTCCTTCTTACTCATTATCATTAAACCTTGAAGCCATTCCATCCTTTCTCTCTCCTCTGTCCAATAATCCCTTGCAAAATAAACAGCTTCCACCCTTCAATGTTGTCATTGTTTGGAAGAAACACCCGAATAAAAAGGAGCTTGCTAAAAAATATATCTTGTAGGATTACCCCTTTGTAGAAATCATTCATATTTCTAAATTTGATAGGGTCCTTAGAGAAATGCAACCCACATCTTTCTTTTCCAGACGATCATCATGTCCTTGAATATCAAGGGAGTTGGGGGTCCTCCCAAAATTTGAGCCCTTCGTAGATTAGTGTCTATTCAATGTCCCTCCATTATCTTCTTTCAAGAAAGCATGGTCACTGCGGATAAAGCTAGACATGTTCTTCTTGGAATATACCCAGATTGGTGTATATGTTCGATGGGTGTAGATGGCCAGTCTAGGGGCCTTGCTATCCTTTGGAATCCAAGGGATGATACCCTCATATCTTATTCTTCTGTGGTCAATATTATCTTGGAAGGCCATCCCATAGGTTTAGACAATCCATCAATACTCATAAATTGTTATGGACAGTATCGGGAAATAGAATCCTTCTGGAACCATTTGTTCAATATTGGCCTTTTTCTAGAACACTCCTTTATCCTTGTCGGTGATCTGAACTTCATTTGCTTTGTCAGAGAGATTTGGGGTGAGAAAGCACACATAATCCCTTTGCTCAACTGATTTCTAGGATCATTTGTGAGTCTCACCTTTTTTACATTTGTCTTTCTCCACTTGAACCCACATGGAAAAATGGAGGATTAGGGGTTGAGGGGGTGACTAATCGCCTTGATAGATTCTCGATTGTTGACCCTTTGATCTCAAAGTTGGAAAATAGTGATCTTGGATCTGTCATGATGCCATATATGATCATTATCTTGCAGTTGGATTTTGATAAATCCTCTTCAAAGTAACCCTTCAATTTAACAGAACTTGGCTTAATGAGCATTCCTTTATGTCCCTTGTTTATGAATGCTATAAAAATCACATGGTGGATCCCTCCTTATCTGCAATGGGGTCATGGATTATAAAGATGAAAAATCTATAATCTCATGTAAAATTTTGGGCCTGGAACGTTGTTTGTGAGTAATGAAGTGAGTTGGAGTCTATTGAAACTGAATTATACTTGTGTCAAAATGATTGTATTCATACAAAGTTCAATGTGCATCTTAGCCGAAAGGAAGCAAGCATGCTCAGATGGAGGAGGAACATTGGAGCCTTAAAAGAAAGGAAATTTTAATAAATGAGGGTGACCATAATAAAAAATTATTTCATAATTTTTCCTCCTTCAGGAAGAATAAGAATGCTATTTGGGACATATTGGATGTTGAGGGTGAATCCTATGCTTCTCAACAACATCTATAAAAGCTAGCAAGGACTCACTTTTTTGAACTTCTCAGGGATCTTGGTGAATTTTTAATTCATAATCAACTTCATGTCATTCAACATATTCCTATCTTCTCGAAGGAGGACAATGATAAATTGTTTCATCCTGTAACCCTGAATGAGATTAAGGATGTCTTGAATTCTTTTTCCAAAGACAAGAGTCCAAGGCCTGATGGATAGATTGTATAGTTTTATTTGGATTTATTTGATTTGATTGGAGGACTCATCCTTAGGGTTGTTGCGGATGCTAGAGTGGCAGGTAAAGTATTTGGGGCTATCATCTCCACCTCCCTTGCATTGATCCCTAAAATTTCAAATTCTCATACCTTCAATGATTTTTGTCCCATATTGCTATGTAATCTCATATATAAGGTGATATCAAAGGTTTTGTCATCTAGGATGAAAAATGTTTTGACTAATTCTCTCTCCAGTGAACAATTTGGGTTTCTCTCGAGACAATCGGTTCATGATGATATTGGTTTTTCCCAAGAGGGGCTCCATTCTATCAAATTGAGGAATCAATGTTATATCATTCTCAAGATGGATCTTGTAAAGCCATATGACATGGTGAACTGGTCTTTCCCATGTTTACTTCTTCTCCATATCGGCTTGGACCAATTGACGACCAACTAAATAATGGGTTGTATTGGTTGTATGGGCCATCATAACTAAATAATTGCATAATGAATCTAATCAAATCAACATTAGAAAGTATACCCATGTATTGGTTTTATCTTGCAAAGATAGAAAATTATACCATTCATAAGATTCAACAATGCATGAGCATTTCCTATGGAATAATAGAAGCAAATGTGCATATCGCTATTTGGTCAAGTGGGATACTCTTTCCCAACCAAAGCACTAAGGTGGGTGGGGGTTTAAAACCCTCCACAAGTTTGATCTTGCTATGACCATGAAGAGTATGTGGTGGGTAATCAAAGGTGACAACATTTGGAGCAACATAAATTTTTAGAAATACTTACACAACCAACATATTCTGGATTGGCATTGGTCCTTTAGGCCTCCCACTTATAGTTTGGGTTGGAAATTTGGAGGGGAATGGTTGCCACTATTCCTTGGATTAATAAATGGATGATGTGGAAGGTTAGTAATGTAAAACAAGTCAATTTTGGGTCTCCTATTATAGGGGGATCTTCTTTCTTCCATTTATCTTTTGATTTCATCAATCACCTCATCTCCTAAGGCGTTTCCATATTATGCCATGCTTTTATGTTTTCCTCAGAGAAATATTTTATTGGTAGGTGGAAAAGTGCTCCTGATTTAGGTCTACGGGGTCCTCTTGTTGAGGAATGGGATAGGTTCATAAAAAAATATTCTAGTCAGTATTCTTACTCTAACATAGGAGGATGATTCTATTGTATGGGCTTGGAATTCATCTTCTAAAAAAATCACTACATGCCATGCCTACAATTCCATATCTGACTGCTCTCTAGTGAAAGGGTAAATTGGTGGCATTAGAAAATTTGAGACTGGCCTATTACTCTGAAATTGAAGTGCTCTATTTGGATGGCATTAGAAAATCAAATTCAAACTTGGGACCTTATGTTGTAGAAAAGATTAAGTATTTGTGTCCTTTTCTCAAAATACTCGAAATCAATAAATCATTTGTTTTTTGTGTAATTTTTCCAAGACACTTTGGTTAGAAGCCCTTGGGTTATAAAATTCTCTTGACAATGGCCAAATGGCACCTCTTGACCAATTCCTTCTATGGTGGGATAAAAACCTGGGCATTTATAAATCTTTACCCATCTTCATTGCTCGAGACATTTGGAAAGTTTGGAATAAATTCAAATTTGAAGGCAGACCTATAGAAATCATTGACATCCTAGCCCAGATTATGGATTCTTTTCGGATTATGTTAAGCCTTGGAATCCTCCACGAATTTGATCCTTTCTCTTTCCCCCTAGTCCCCTATCTGAAAATGATGTCTTTTTTTATGGAGCATATCAATTCAGGGTTTTTGGAGGGGGTTCCATCATTTTTCCTTCCAAGAAATGTGTCCCATCATATTTGGTTGAATTATGGTGCAAGGTTAAATATTGAAGCAGAGGTGTCTGCTGCTTGGGCCCTTTTATTTTTTGTTGCTTAAATGAACATTTCAACTCTTCATATCTGCAGAGATTCTAAGTGTGTGTTGGACTAGATGTCAGAGAAGGATCATTTGAGGGCCCTCACACTAAGGCATTGAATGGACCGTATCCAATTTCTTAAAGGTCTCTTTCAAGATCCATTCTTCTAGCACATTTTGAGGGAATGGAACTAACATGCAGACTATTTGTCCAAAAATTCTCTATAGGTGGAGGAAGGACGCATCCATTTTTAAGAGCGAAGAGATATTTAACTATTGAGAAGGGGAATTCTCCATATTCCCATTGATCTTCAGCTGGCCCAACTGACACATTTCATTTGACATATCTTTAAATTTTTCCTCCATGTTAGCATTTGAATAATTTATATTTTTTCATATCGTTTCTATGTATGTGTATATATGTGTGTGTGTGGGTGGAGGGGGGGGTGGGGTGGGCGCACTTAGTGAATTAGTATAAGTAGGTTTGAACTTTTGTACTCTACAAATTTTGTTTATATTCCACAAAGTTTTCAATTGTTGATATTTGTCTGTCATGGTCTTGGTTAGCTAATTTTGTTTGGATACCTTTGTGGTCATTGAGGTTTTGGATCATATATGTGTGTGTGTGTGTACTCCTTTTTTCTAATGAAAGGATGATTTCTTTTCTCTTAGTAACAAACATATCAAAATAAATATATTATTATGTAAATTTTAAATCATTAATATTTTTATTTAATAATATGTTATCCAAGGACTAGAAGATACACCACCAATAAATATGTGTGAATATCATTAAAAAATAAATATTATTGTCTCTACTCAAAATAATTTATGAAAATCATAACAACTTTGTAATGGATATATTTATGAAAACCATAAAAAACTTGGTAATGAATATATTATTATATAAATTTTAAACAATTGATATTTTTAATTAATAGTGTGTGCACCTTGATGATGGTGTTAATGGTGAATTAATGAGGGCATGAGATGATAAGACATGGTCTCTTTCTACTCCATCCTTGTGCATTCCACCACCCGTGTCAACCTTTAATGTGCCTCACCTACTAAGGAAGGTGGAAGAGTGCACTCGTAATGATTTACTCCTTGTTTAGATTATGGCATTGTTGTGCAGGAAATCCATACTACGTATAGAAGCAATCCCTCTATTCCTTATGATAGGATATAGCAACAAACAAGACAAATATATGAAAAATTTCCTAACGTATGCTAGAAAAACACAAGGAAGGATTGATGTATTACCTCTTTCTGATGCTAGTGTTTGCCTTTGATGTCAACCTTGCTTCTTTCTCTTCCACGCTCATGATATCCTCTCCATTGGTGAAGACAAATGCCTGCAAGGAAGAACAAGTGGAGACAACAAACCAATACAAAGCATAACAATCTCTAATATAAGCTATGTAGTAGATCAAGGGTCACTACAATAAATATGCAATAACAGACATATTCTTGGAAAGGAAATACACAATTTATTATTAATAGAATGATAAAAGGATTAATACAACCAGAAGCCTTGATGTTGGATGCCTCCTTCAGGTGAGACTCCAAGTCCTAGCCTCATCTCTTCAAACACCTTCCTCCTTCACATATGGGTAGAAATTGGGCATGCTTCAGCTCATAGGATGACAACCAACCATTCGTGGATGGTAGGGGTTTAATTTATAAGGAAGGAGAGGGAGTTGATGATCCATAAAAGGTGGGAGGATTTCCACATAAAAAGGGAAAGACCCATGGAAAGAGGATCCATGGCCACGAAAGGGAGGTCTCGCTCCTATCATCAACAACCTAAAACCATGTCATCGTTATCGAGGCTTCTAGTAAGGGAAGCTTCTCCTCCATTTTGGGAAAGCTGTCTGAAGAGGACCAACACAGATTTTCATGAAAAAGTTCACACTGCCAACGCTAGACACATGTTTTTCGAAAGGTGACAAGCGCGGGTCAGTAGTGGTGTATAGTGCGTTGGGCTTGTAAAACAAGGTTTTTGACAAGCTTTCGAGAATATTTTTAAATCAAGTATTCTTTCACTTCTTTAGGTATGTTTTAGACATGTTTGATGGAGAACATATTTTGCGACGTTGGTGGTATGATGACACAAAGTGGAGTGTGAAAAAATATTGTATAATAGATGCCTCCTAAATCATGAAGATAGAACGGGAAGTGATGGCTGAAATGATTTACAAGTAAAGGAAAGGATTTTAGAGAACCACCATCAGGAGACCTGCAAATCAAACATGATACAATATATATGACATATATGATGTAAGTATGCTTAAAAATACATGGTTAAGCATGCATTTGAAAATACA
The DNA here is from genome assembly GCA_034641835.2 of Pinus albicaulis. NCBI lineage: Eukaryota > Viridiplantae > Streptophyta > Pinopsida > Pinales > Pinaceae > Pinus > Pinus albicaulis. Next base: position 85,695,220 of record CM076574.1, read on the forward strand.
TGGATCCACGTCATGGACGTAGCCATCTAATTAAAAAGGATCATGAATATATGAATACATGAATCCATGGCATGGGCATAGCCATTTGACTAGAAATAATCATGTGCACAATCATGAATAACTCCACATAGCCTAGATTTATCAAAGGAAACCCATGGTCTTTGCCTCTATCTCAACCCATCCAAAGTACGAATCTGACCATGTGAATAGATGTGTTGAATTCGAACATGGCAGAAACTACCTCATTATCGGTCAATGATGTGAACTGTTAACAGGTAGGAGAAAAACCACCAATAATGACGATGGATCTCAAGGTGCAACAACACAATCCACGAGTGTGAACAATGAAGCTGAATTCGAGCACTCACAGAATCATTAGATCGAAGGCCAGTGATGTGAACCTATCTTCGAATGCGAAGAACCTACCATTGAGGCATGCAAGCTCCAAGGTACTAAAAGGGGGTTTCTAGATCATCTTCCTGGATAATGAGTTGGAGTCGACAGGAAGTGATTCGTTGAAGGAGAGCCATAATGTTTCCCACATCATCAAAACAAAACATAGGATTTGTAGAGTGGATAATATTGATTCAGGATTGATGCAGAGAAGGTAAAACATGGTATAAGTGGTTTAAATTTACAGATGGGGACTTCTCTTGAAAATATCAGCAACACGACTCCGGAATTTGGCAGAATTCGACTCAAAATAAGATCATAGGTCATGATGAAAATAAGATATACTCAAATGAGAGGAAAATAGATTTCCCAAACCCAAGAAGGCAAGTGACGAGTGAGGATATCCCAAACTCGACACAAGATACAGATTAGTGTCATGTTCAAGAGTGACATGTTTCCTTTCAGACGAAATACAGGATATGCATTTCCTTCCATTTTCCCCCACTATTTCTAGTGAGTACCTCTTTATTTTTTATCGCAAGCTTGAAGATGATACCATATTCTTGTCGTATAAATTCACCCTTCAAATGAATCCATCCTAGTAAGTTTGACGAGCCCTAGGAAGGAGTAACTCAATATCGTCATGGTGACAAGTCCTCCATCATTTAAGTTTTACGAGTTCGACGAAGGGGTAACTCGACATATTTCTCATGTATAGGGAGTTTGAAAAAGAAGTGGAAAATAAAAATCCAAATGTCCCTTTTCATAAATAGTCTCTCGAATCCGAAAAGGTAGAAAACAATATTCAAGAGAACCTCTTAGTCATGTTTGACTAAGGTATTCCTTTTTTGTAATTAGTTTATATCAGTCCAGAAAAGGGTTAAACTTATACTAAGTAGACGTTGATTAATTTACTTTTATGAGCTCGAAAGGACAAGTGCTCGACAATATTTTCATTATTCGAGAGTTAGAAAAGAGTTGAAATATGACTCCAAGGGGGTTGCCTTTTTGTTTATTTTTCACGAGTTCGAAAAATTGATAAAACAAAACTCGTCAATTCATCCAAAATCAATTACTATCGCCAATTCGTAACTATCTGTTGATGCACATGTGAAAAAACGTTACCTAGTTCGAGAAAAATATAATAATATAGGTAAAAATGCTTTAAAAAGTTTATATAAATTGAAAAAGTAAAAATAAAATTACCGTTTGTAATTTGTGAATTTGGAGAGAATTTTTACCCAAAATTACCCCGATATTTAGGCGAGGAGTGTGATCGAACAAGGGTACCATTTGATGAGCCATCAGTCACAGGTAAAATATTTGTCCTTCCCTTTCATTTTAACAATATTTTTGAATGATTTCATGCATAGAGTAGGTGTCTAGGGGAGCTTGAAGAAACTAGGGATCATGGGCGGCCATCACGGAATTTACCCATCGGGGTCGTGTTGTTCGCCCTGAGCTCCAAAAGACCAGTGTGATGATAGCGTGGAAAAATCCATAAACATTCACGTTGGCACCGAGTCACAAATGTTTTCAGTCAAACTCAAAAAATACCCATTGATTTCCAAATTTTCCTCCATGAAGGTTAATTAATCTTTGTTTAATGATGTTTTACAGGTGTTTTACTGGAGAAAAATGGCTATTGAGCGGAAGGAAAGAGGTCATGAAATAGAAGACCACCAAGCAACATAAAACCCTCATTGCCTAATGGCTCTCTGTGAATTAAAATTTCTCAAGTTCTTTTGTACCCATGGGATCAGAGCCCAGGTAGATTTACTGCAGTACTTTGTGAGATGGTGGGATGTAGGCCACCAAATGTGATAGGGGACTAGGAGTTGGAAATATAATTATAATACATATACTTCATTACTGGGTCATCCAAGAGAGGACAAATAGTTCAGAGATCGAGTGCTCTTGCAAGAGGAGAGAGCATGGATATGTTGATTGCTAGGCATTGTGCCCATGGTTCTCGCAAGACCAAAAGCGGGAAAATTGATATCAAGTATATCAAGGAGCTTCCATTGAAAACAATTCTATTTACCATATATCATGTGGCCAAAGTAAAATATCTCCACAATGCAAGAAAATATCACCTTTGGTACATAGTGGAATCCTTAAACCTTACCATATTCAACTGTAGTGAGGAGCTAATAGCCAATATGAAAGACCAAGTCACCAAATGCAAGACGGGGAAGTTGAATCATTTTGGGTACAAATCGATTATAGTTGTGTTATTCCTAGAATGTGTCCCATTATTTAGATATCAGTGGATGGAGGTGGACATTCTGGGACCCAGGGAGCCACGATTATCACGGTGGGCATAGTTGATGCCTCGCCATGGAGGTGGTCAATAGATGCACTTCCCACCTACATTTTTCATATGGCTCTAATGCCAACTGATCATGGTAGATGATTGGGCCTATGCAGGGATATATTTCATAGGAGATCCTAATCTCCCACTTCCACTAGGTACACAATGGAATGACTTAGGTAAAAGGTTGTTTTTAATTTTTTTTAATTTTTTGGTTATGTAAACTGAGATTAAAACTTATGACATTTGTATATGTTGGACCAGAGAGACCTCTAGGGGTTTCTCCAATAGCCAGGAGGGTAGCAGGTCAGCTTGAGGATGCCCCATACATCGAGGGAGCTGACCCTATGGTATAGGTGGAGCATAACCTGAATTCCTTGACTAGAGGAATTCTGGAATACGCGACTATTGATGACGTACCACTACGGTACCAGAGGCACTCCATGGGAGTGTAAGCTAGACTATGTCGGTTGTTGGGTTGAGTTGTTAGAATTTTCACATGTTATGGTGAGTGCCATTTTGGTGGATAGAAATGTCCTTGGTCTTCATTTTTGCATTTATGTGGGCTTGAGGAGCCATGTGTCTCAGAACACAATTTTTTATTTTGATGTAATAAACATTTTTCAAACTCTCTCTCTCTCTATATATATATTTATACACACACACACACACACACATACATGTTTCTCATGACGTATCTTAGTGTTCCTATTATATCATGGTTTTTCATTTTACATGTGTCGCAAATGCCTATCTAAAACACGATTTTCCAATGTGTCTCTCAATGTATTTAGATGTCTTTGAATGTGTTGATAAGTTATGTAATCAAAATTTCTCTGCAAGAGACAAACACACAAACACATTCATAAAATTTGTGGATTTCTGACAGAATAATGCATGTTTAATTGTAATGCAACGAGTTGTGAATCAAGTTTAACAACTAATGCCCTAATACCAAGAACAATAGCTTATGATAAGTTTGATGACTGCACTATATTCAGTTATGTTGTTAGTTGTATGTCCTAAACATATACCTTGTTAACTCGCTAACTCATTATTGGGAGCAAAAATTTCCCACGCAAAAAAATATAGATTTCGTGTACTACGAAAATCACCATCAACAAAACTAACATAAGGAAGAGGGTTCGTCAACATCTACAAACCAAGCGGAACACATGGTAAGCAGGGGGAAACATGTTTTCAAACATGCAAACAATCACACTTAAAGACTTCACACTAATGAAAACATATTCTAATGTACAAAGTATCCATGCAAAATCAAGCATAATACTCCTAAGGTAGATCCCATTGCGAGGCTCAGACAATTGATTTCCATCATGAGTAACAAAATTAAGGCTACAGTTTTACCATTGGCATTGTGTGTAGGCGTCATCTTGACCCATTTTGTGAAATAAACAACAAAAAACCTGTACCCATGCCCCCTGGCCGAGGGAGGGTTACAAGTCATTAAAACAATGCCCCATTTGGAAAATGGGAAAATGATAATAACTGGGTATAAGGGAGCGGGTGGGCTCCGATGTGAATATTCACAATTACACCAGATTTCACAAAGAAATTGATCGACATGGTTGGAAAAATATTACCCACATTCCCTTTAGATAATATATCATGAACTAAAATGGGAGTCTGAAGGGTAGCAGAGGAAACCAAACTATCCAGATAGGTAGAAATGACTCCAAGGCAGCTAGGAAGAAAATAGGAACAATGATGGATATCATTCCACGAAGTTTCTTCAAGAGACATGACTTCAACAGTTCCTTCGTCTATTGAGAAAGTATTGTTCAAAATATCATCAGAATCCAGAGAACCAAGACAAGAGGATTATGAATACGAGTCTAGGATCGTACTTAATCAGTCATTGGTTTTAGATGCAGCCATGAAAGCCAAAAGGACAACTTGATAATCTTATTCAATGAGTTTGAGTGGCATGGCGTCTCCAAAATGATCAATCTGATTAGGAATAGGTATGATCAAAGAGTCAGCTCTAGATGAGATCATATTAACTAAGGCGACATTAGGTAGAGGGAGGGAAAATGTTCCCATAAAAAATGAGTCTTTGAAAATACGCACTCCAACGCTCTCATAAGGTATAGGGGATTTCCCAATGTAAGGTACATTACCAGTTGAAGAGTCAGATGAAAAGAAGGCTAGCTAGTCTACTGTGACAATATTCCCTTTATGGGGGAAATGAAGTACGCAAAATAGAGTAGAAACCACAAAAAACATTGTGTGAGTCCAACTACGGCCAAGTAGAAGGTTATAATTGAGATTTTCATCAACAAATTCTACCTCCATAGTGAAAATTTTACCTTCTAACTAGATAGGTAAGGCCTTGAGATACCATATGGATGGAAACCTCTACCATCAAAAGCTTCTAAGGTATTTGGGGACTGGTTGAGAGGAGAAGATCCAAGGGATTTCAAACATGATATGGACATGATTCATGTGGAGAATCCTTCATCGAAAACAGTCCTATGAATAATCTTGCCCATATTGACAACTTGTATGAGAAAATCAAGTTGAGGGGCTAGGCGAGGAACATGGTTTTCAAGATCAAAGTGATCAAGCTAGAATCTATGGGACCAATTCCTCCAATGGTGGATAGAAAATCATACCTTTGTGATGGACATGTTTGAAGGACTTCCAAGGCCATATCGTCGAGGGTGCTTGAGCCAATCCTCTACAATATTGTAGTGTTGGGCAGCTCGCGCATCCGGATTATAAGACAATTTTCGAAGAACACCTTTGGGGGGTGGGCTGATTATGGAATCAGTGTTGGGTTTCTCGATAATAAGGGCACCGGAATTAGGTGGGGTGGAGGAAGAGGGTATGTCGATGACATATTTCTCCACCATGCGTTTTTAGGACTCATATAATATTTTTATCTGGTGGTCACGTTAATAGGTTCCGTTCCACTCATGAATACTTGGGAGTTTTAAGAGGTTTCACCTTGAGATTTATCTACCAATTGCATCTGTTGAGATGGGAAAGGTTCCTTTAGCATAGTTGGTATCCTTGGGGTGACTTTCAGAAGACGACTTGCTTCATAACGACAGGGGAAATCCTTAGTGTAATGATCTTCATAAAAAATAAGGCAAGGATATTTAGACTTTCGATTTGATGAATCATCAGCAGACAACTTTAGGGAATCATGTTTGGGGGTATCTTTCTTAACTTTTCCTTTACCCTTATTTTTACCTTTCAAGGATTTCTCTACTGCAATAGACTGGACAATATTTACCTCTAATATTTTACCAGGATTCTTTTGGTTATTTGCAACATCAGGGGTTGCAGAAACTGGAGTAGATTTGGATTTTGTAGATTTGGTACTACCAAACTGTTGAGTGACAGATCCAATAACACCATCTATAGGTGTTAAATCTGCAGGCCTAGAAGACGCAGGTTCATTTGAATGTCGCAGGGCACCGGGTAGAAATTCATACAGCGTGCCATATTGTGAATATGCTAAATCCAAATTCTGGGCACAAGCGATGGCTTGTTCTTCAGTCACACAACCACCCATGTCTATGTCTTTAGTGATAGGAGGGATGAATGATTTGGTAAACCATTCAGTCAAAAGCCGATCCGGGATGTCAAATTTGATGAGACAATGCCCGTGTCTCCATTCATGGATATGATCAGGGATATGAGTGAAGGATTTCTGTTGCAAATATGTTAAAAGATGGGTTCTAGTCTCATACAGGACATGAAATTGAAAATGAGTGAGTAAAGCCATGTCCAAAGAATTGAAATCTTGGAAATTACCTCAAGGGAGCTTGATGTACCATTTAGCGACAACACCCATCAAAGTGCACTGGAAAATACACAATTTGATTGAATCATAAATCCAAGAGTTAGAGGAACACCAAAGGTGTAAAGTCATAAAATGTGCTTGAGGGTCTTCTTCGGACTTTCCTTCAAACTTGGGACAATCGCTAGGTATTTTTGTTGGTACCAGAGGCCAATATGGTGAGTGTAGTATTGGGTCATTTGTGATCCATGACACGTCCTACAATTCCAATGTTTCAAAAAATGGAAATTGAGGATTATATGGGGTATAGGGTCTCTGGTATGCACCAAATTGTGTATTCCAACCTTATTGAAATTGGTTCTTCCCCCACTAGGGTGGGTTTTGACCATAAGGAGGCTTATAAGGACCAAATTTCCCATACTATTGCTGGTAAGACCCTTGATGTGACCACAAATACTGATAAGGTCCTTGTTGCCGTTGTTGCTGCTACGGGTAAGGTCCTTGCTGGGGTTTTTAGTAAGGTCCTTGGTGTAACTGAGGGTAAGGTCCCTACTGCAGTTATTAGTACGATACCTATTGTAACTATTGGTAAGTCCCTTGTTGGGATTTTTGGTAATGGTTACTAGGTCTGAGAGGATATGTTCCAGATTTACCCAATGAAGGATTGGGACCATATTCCATTTGGGGACCTGCATGCTGATTGGTAGAAACACTTGATAGTGGGATTTGAGGTTACTGAAGATATGGTTGTTGAACATATGGTTGTTGATAATAAATTTGAGTCAAGGAGACTTGAGGAACTTGGAAATGTATCCCCATGACATAAATTGACACAAATGAAACTAATGTTCCACCTGGGTTAGAGATAACAACAGTGGGTTGGCCTACCCCAGATGTGGGTCCATAGTTCGTATAGCATCCACCAGAAACAAGAGGTATGTAGGTTCCCCCCCCCAGGCAGTGGAATAGATGAACCCGTAGGTTTATCACTCAGAGGGGGGATCATGGTTACCATCACTACAATTGGCCCAAGAGGAATATACATTTGACTTATTGTCACTGTAGGTCGGGAAATAGGTATGGACATACTTGGACCAAACTGGCTAGTGGTAGGAGTGACACAAGATGACAAAATAGGGTTATGATAAAGTGAAGTTGCACCAGAAGTGCCTAAAACAATATCACCGAGTGAAGTGTACCCCGGTGGGACCGAGGATGCGCTATGGCCAGAAGGTGTGGTTGACCCACTTCCCATATCGTAGGAAAGATAAGGAAATTTTTTTGGGAGGGAAGATTGTTTCGACATCAACTTCTGGAGTATGAGTTGTAGATTTCTCCAAAGGAGTACTCTGGGGTGTGTTTTCAAATGGAGGATCATCACCATTTTTCGCCATGTGCGGCGGAAACAATTATCTAACCGGAATATGAGACACACTAGGAGAAGAGACCAAAGGAATGTTGGGAGTATCAAAAGGACTATACTGGTGTGGAGGTGATAAATAGACAGGGTCATCTTCTAGATCAAAGAGTGGATTCATAGGAAAAAGAAATAACTCTAAAGTAGGTTGAAGACTATCTAGAGGAGATTCCTGGTGTTATCACACATACATTTTTATTTTTTTGATGGATATGGTCATCATAAGCTTCACCTTGTCTCATTAGGTTAGATCATTCATTTGATGAGAAATTCACTTAATCATGTTTATTATAGGTCATAGACACTTCATTAGTCTTGTCATTAGGGTCATATCCACAATAATCCACCTTGGGTTCACTTGCATAGTCATAAAATTTAAAAAAAAAGAGCCACTAGTGAGTTTTAAAATTTTTTGTAGTGAATTCAGTGTAAAATAAGTAGATTTCGCTACGAAACTGGTTAATAATTTTGTAGCGAATATGAGGATTTCTCTGTTTTTTTACTTTTGAGCAGTCAACTTCAAGGGAATTTTTTGGGAAAACAGAGAAGTATTTTAAGAAACAGAGAGAGGTTATTTCCAAGAAAATATAAAATAACATTAACCTCTTTCACTTTTCTCAAAGGTGCTACAAATTGGGATATTCAAAGATGTCTTTCGGCCCTATTTTCAAAATGCAGAATTTTCCTATTTCATACATTTTTTTAGAATGAATATTTTGGACCAATGGAGATGGTTTTCAAAAAAAAAAAAGAGAGGATTTTATTCAAGAGATACTGACCTAAAAAATTCTCCTTCATTTTTTCAATATCTTTCAAGGATATGGAGGTAAGAGCTCATCTATGAACCCTATGTTTTCAGAAAAAACTGAGTCATTTTAGTGATGAATGAACTTGCTAAAGGTGAAAATGATGTTTTTTGAAGAGGGTAAGAGGAAAGTTTGCATGATAATATTTCATTATATCAATTTTCAGACCTACAGATGAAATTTGGAAGAAAAAGTAATATTTTGAAATTTTCTTCATTGTTAGGTAGTTTCGTCGCGTGCTCCAAGTTTGAAGGCCAAGAAATGCTACGAAATTTTTGAAGATGTTTTTTTGCCTATAAAAGAAGTTTTTTGAAGATCCAAGGAGTGAGGTTGATGGTATTCACTCATTTTGACTTGACAGACATTGTTTGACCTGCAGAGGTGGCAGGAGGAAAAGATAAAGGACAAAAACAACCTCGCTACTAAACTACGCTACAAATTTTTTTGTACATGACTGTTTTAGAAGTCAAGTTCAAGTTTGATTTTAGACCAAATGAAAAGTATTTTTGAAATATAAAAGAGGTTTTTCTTCGGCATAGGTCTATCTACAAAAACCTCTCTCAGTTTCTACAAAGGCATTAGGGTTTAGAAATTATACACTCATCTTTGAAGCCTATTTTTCAGAATTTTCACTAACCAGATTTGTGAAAAAATTGTGAAAATTCGACTTGAAGGAGGTCCAGCTCAGCATCCACATGGCATAATGACACATCAGCACTCTAGTACACTCATAAAATTAGTTGGTTGCAGTTGATAATGGTTATTAAATTGATTTGTTGAACTATTAATGAAAGAAGAGTCCTTTTTGTATTCAAACCCTGCAAAACAGAAATATCCCTAGGAAGTCTCCAAGTGATGGAATCATGTTTGAAATAGGTCTCTGAGGTGGGGAATTCGAAGCTATCAAGGTGGCATATCATTTTGATGAGTCCTCATTCTATAAATGAGATATTTTTTAGAGTTAGAAAGGGTTGGTAGATGTTTACTTGACACTAACACTATTGTAATTGTTTGATATCATAAATATAGAGTTGCAGCATGCTTATTCCAGACCTGAGATTCTTTTATGTATTCTTATGTAAGTTTCTTCTATCATTCCTTTACTTTCTCTCCACTGTTCTAGTTTTATAATCACTTGGAATTCATGATCACATGCTCCAACTTCTTGTTTACACCTAGGCTTATATTTTGTCAAGATTTAGTAGTTTGCTGATGTATAATCACTTGGAATTCATGGTGACATGCTCCAACTTCCTGTATGCATATAGCTTGTTGTTTTGTCCTTCATGTATGGTTTAATAAGAATAACATTGCCTTAGCTTCCATGAGATAAGTTTACTTGTGACTTAGTTTTCATATTGACTCCATGCCTAATAGTAGTTACTGGTTTACATCTTTCACCTATACAAAAAAATCACATTCAATCCAATTCAAAGTTAGCCATCTTCTTTAAACTTCATTGAAAATCATTTATTCTTCTTTTGAGAGAGCCCTCTCAGACTGGATAGGCTAATTTCCAGTTGCAAGTGGTTTGAAAGAGCTACTCCATGTTTACCATTTCAACAACCCAACATAACTCAATTTGGTGATCACATTTTGGCGTCGTTTCCGAGGACCGAAGGTGTAAATTTTCCCTGGGAAGAACGACAAAGTTTTAGCTCTAAGGTCTAAGAGAAAAAGACACTTAGACACATATTGGCTATATTTATGCTCTAGCGACTCCACACATCAAATAATCAATTGGAAGGTGACTCCACTGCTTGAGGATCAATATCTTGATGGAGTTCCAAGATGAGTTCCATTGCAAGAATAAATTCCAGGTATGCCCCTATGAATTGGTCTCACATCCCTAGTTTTCCAAATCCTATGCCAAAGGTCGATTGGTTAACTGATCTTCCCATATTTAAAAATGAAAATAAAGACAATGTTGCTCTTCATTTAGTTAGATTCCATATGCATGTACACATACTTAAGGTTCATTTCCCTGAGGATTGTCTCATGAATATGTTTATGGTCACTTTAGAAGGAAAAGCATGGTCTTGGTATGGAAGCCTGCCAAATGGTTCCTTATATTCTCTTGCTGATTTGAATGTTGCATTTTATGAGATGTATAAGGAATGTAATTCTTCCCTATTGTTGGTCAAAGACTATTGTAAACATTGTGTGAGTTTTATTGAATATTTGGAGAATTGTTATGAAGATGATGAGTTCATGGATGAGGAAATTTTAGAGGCCCTTCATGAAAATCCCTTTCATCACCAAGAAGAAAGGATAGCTTCTCTCTTGGATGAAAATGAAACCCATCAGTAGTTTATTTACGAAAAATCATGTTACATCCTCTGAGTTTGATGAAAAGTTGCAGCAGACTTGTCAGTCTTTTGATCATCAGGAATATGAGAATTATTTCAAACAACAAGAGGAAATACTAGAAGATAATTGCTATAATCCTCAGATAAAGGAAGAAGTTTATTCTTCATGTCATTCCTTGCATCAGCCTACATCAAATGAAGAAAATTTTGAAAAGCAAATTTTAGACAATAAGATGGGTATGCTTGTTGAATCATATGAAGAGTTACCTTTAGAAATTTCTGTTGTACATGTTGAGGAAACTCCTTGTGAAAGTGTCCAAGAGTACTCCAAGTATTTATTCCTCTCAAATGAAAATAATGATCAACAATTTTTTTATTTTTTATTTAAGAAAGGTCACAAGGGTTATAATGAAGAATCTGAACAAGGAACACCATCAAATGATCATATTTACTCAAACTTTCTTGTTTATCAACAATAATTATTCATGCGTACTCTCAAATATCATTTCACAGCTCTGCTGGAATCTTCTACAAGAATGAATTTCAATATGATTTTCAGTTATGTATACAAATTAATATGGTGGAAAAACTTGTCATCCCTCAAGAATGGCTTTATGATCAGAGAATTGGAATGTACGTTCCAACCCAGTACTCAACTTCTTGATTGGCTTCATTGGAAGAGTGAGATCACTTGATCCAGTTTTTATGCTGAGCAAGTAGAGTAGGATCATTTGTATATAAATAAGCTTGAAGATCAAGCATTTTTTCAGTTTCAGTTTTAAATTCATCATGTGTACTTTCAGTTCTTTAGCAGCTACTGGCTTTTGCCAAGGTTACAAGTCATAACGGGTTGCAAGTTTTCACTTTGAATATGGGAGCAGCGCAATGGAGGTGGCACTGGAACTACTAGTTCTTTGTTGTACCACAAGGACACACCATCCCAAGTGGAGCCACTATTATCACACATAAATTTTTGATTTTTTGTGGATAGGGTCATCATAAGCTTCAGCTTGTTTCATTAGGTTAGATCATTCATCTGATGAGAAATTCACTTAATCATGTATATTATAGGTCATAAACACTTCATTAGTCTTGTCGTTAGGGTCATATCCACAATAATCCACCTTGGGTTCACTTGCATAGTCATAAAATTTTAAAAAAGATCCACTAGTGAGTTTTACACATTTTCGTAGTGAATTCAGTGTAAAATAGGCAGATTTCGCTATGAAACTGGCTAATAATTTCGTAGCGAATATGAGGATTTCTCTGTTTTTTGACTTTTGAGAAGTCAACTTCAAGGGAAGTGTCTGGGAAAAAAAAGAAGTATTTTAAGAAAATTAGAGAGGTTATTGTCAAGCACATATAAAATAACATTAACCTCCTTCACTTTTCTCAAAGGTGCTACAAATTGGGAGATTCAGAGATGTCTTTCGACCCTATTTTCAGAATGCATAATTTTCCTGTTTTATACATGTTTTTAGAATGAATATTATGGACAGATGGAGATGGTTTTAAAAAAACCAAGAGAGGTTTTTCTTCAAGAAATACTGAAATACGAAAACCTCCTTTCATTTTTCAATATATATCAAGGATAGGGATATAATATCTCATCTCTGAACCCTATGTTTTCAGAAAAAACAGAGTCATTTTAGTGATGAATAAGCTTGCTAAAGGTGGAAATGATGTTTTTTGAGGAGGGTAAGAGGAAAGTTTGCATGATCATATTTCATTATATCACTTTTCAGACCTACAGATGAAATTTGGAAGAAAAAGGAAGATCTTGGAATTTTCTCCATTATCAGGTAGTTTCGTAGCATGTTCCAGGCTTGAAGGCAAAAAAACGCTATGAAATTTCTGAAGATGCTTTTTTGCCTATAAAAACAATTTTTTTAAGATCCAAGGAGGGAGGTTGATGGTATTCACTCATTTTGACCTGAAAAACATTGTTTGGCCAGCAGAGGTGGCAGAAGGAAAAGACTAAGGACAAAGCAACCTCGTTACTAAACTACGCTACGAAAATTTCTGTACATGACTGTTTTAGCAGTCAACTTAAAGTTTGATTTTAGACCAAACGAAAAAGTATTTTGGAAATATGAAAGAGGTTTTTCTTCAGCACAAGTCCATATACAAAAACCTCTCTCAGTGTCTGCAAAGCCATTAGGGTTTAGAAATTATACACTCATATTTGAAGCCTATTTTTCAGAATTTTCACTAACCAGATTTGTGAAAAAATTGTAAAAATTCGACTTGTAGGAGGTCCAACTCAGCATCCACGTGGCATAATGACACATCAGAACTCTATTACACTCATAAAATTAGTTGGTTGCAGTTGATAAGGGTTATTAAATTGATTTGTTGAACTATTAATGAAAGAAGATTCCTTTTTGTATTAAAACTCTGCAAAACAGAAATATCCCTAGGAAGTCTCCAAGTGATGGAATCATGTTTGAAATAGGTCTCTGAGGTGGGAATTCGAAGCTAGCAAGGTGGCATATCATTTTTATGAGTCCTCATTCTATAAATGAGATATTTTTTTATAGTTAGAAAGGGTTGTGAGATGTTTACTTGACACTACCACTATTGTAATAGTTTGATATCAGAAATATACAGTTGCAACATGCTTATTTCAGACCTGAGATTGTTTTATGCATTCTTATGTTGTTCTATCAGTCCTTTACTTTCTATCTAGTTTTCTAGTTGTATAATCACTTGTAATTCATGATCACATGGTCCAACTTCCTGTTTACACCTAGGCTGTTGTTTTGTCAATATTTAGTAGTTTGCTTATGTATAATCACTTGGAATTCATGGTGACATTCTCCAACTTCCTGTATCCATATAGCTTGATGTTTTTTCCTTCATGTATGGTTTAATAAGAATACAATTTCCTCAGCTTCCATGAGATAAGTTTACTTGTGACTTAGTTTTCATATTGACTCCATGCCCAATAGTAGTTACTGGTTTACATCTTTCACCTATACAAAAACATCGCATTTAATCTAATTCAGAGTTAGCCATATGCTTTAAACTTCATTGAAAATCATTCATTATTCTTTTGAGAGAGCCATCTCAGACTGGATAGGCTAATTTCCTGTTGCAAGTGGTTTGAAATAGTTACTCCAATTTGACCATTGCAGCAACCCAACAAGACTCAATTTTGTGATAACACCTGGGATGAAGTGACTAACTCTTGAGGAGGTGGTCAAGAAACAAGGGGTTAGATACTTAGGATGATACCAATTTCAACACCTTGGTTCTCAAGAGGTTCAAATACAATATCTAGAATCTTGTTTTGGACTCTTTGAGGTGACCTGTCAGCTTCAGAACGTGAAGTGGATGTGGGAGGTGAACTTTGCGCGTGGTGCAATCGAGGAATTGGTGGATCTATCACGATGATTTTTTCACAAAATCAGTTGTGTGCTAGTGAATACTTTAAGCTTAATTCCAATTCATAATTAATGAGTCATTTTGAGGCAAAAAGGAGTTTTGCATGGGTAAGATGTTATTATGTGGGCAATAAAATTTAGAAATTAACAACAAATAAATAAAAAAGGGGGTAAGCTAGGTATAAAGGATTACCAAGAAACCGTGAACTACAATATGCACCTTAGCGAACCAAGGAATTAATGTACAATAACCAATCTCCTCGAATGTTGTGTTTGGTGTATCACGGCTTACAAGGCGACCGACTCGATTACCTATGGATGGATAGAAAACTAGTCAGGAATCCATAAATATACGCGATGGTACATGGGAGTGTAGTTCGTAGTAGTGTTGTATAATGCATAACCATTCGATGAGAGCATTCCCATATACTTACCATGTGTGGAGCGCCTCCGGTATACTCGAAAGTACTAAAGAACGATCCTATACACTTCAATACATGGAACGCGATATCACCCCTGGGATACAACGCAGGAAAATAACGACAACTCCTACGTTTTATGACGCTGGAACATATCTATAGCCTACACCTCTAAATTTTTGCGTTAAGTTCCAAATGCTCCTTAGGTTAATTGAGGTAAATTTTAAGTTGATCTTGATTTACATTTCGGTTTTAAGGCCCAAATATCGATGTCACCTGAACACCTATGATGAAAATAATATGAGAAAAAATATCTTTTCATTTCGATGAAAGTTATCTAGTATAGGGAAGGAATTCAAACATTTACACAATCAAACAAATATGCGGAAAACAAGAGCTTCCAAACTAGAACTTTCACTTTCCGATTTTCAAATATGACAATGAAAGAGTAAACAAAATTCAATTCACCAAAGTTCACTTATATGAATTTTTTTTTTTTTTTTTAATGAAAAAGATGCACTTATCAGCTTTCAATCACTAAGCAATGTAATCTATGCTTGATGATAATCCCAAAATTTGATTTTCCAATGCAATGCAAACTAATGCAATTTTCATAAGCAATGATCAATTTTTTAAGGGAAAACTTAACAAATGCAAGATGCATTTTTAAAAAAAAATTTCCAGAAGAACTAAAATGCCTATCAAATAGAAAATCAGTAACACATGCTAGTATAAATCACCCAAAGAACCAAATATTCACCTCAAGCTCTTTCTGCTACTTGCACATGAGACAATATTTTGCAAACCATGAAGAATCTAACAACAATAAATCAGAATGTAAAGCAAACAGAGCAGGAAAAGGACCTCAAATATCAAAACATTCCAGACTATAAGTCAAGAAACCCTAAAATTTTCAATTTTAAAGACCAGTGTAGGAAAACACTAGTAATAAGGTACTTAAGCATGATTGTTCATAGTGAAAAACGAATTGACAACACTCTTTTTTCCAGAGAAAATGCGTTGGGTGAGGAAATATTAGGAAAATACAAACAAAACTGAAAAGAAACATAGATTTGTCACTCTAAAGACCATACTAATCAAAATGAAAACTTATAAGCAATCAAAATGATGGACTATAAGGAGGTTGGCCAAACTAATTGAAGATACCGGAAAGACATCGAGGATTGAAGGGTTAATGGCTCTCGAGTTGAGTCACCATTTTGTTGTGCAGAAAATCATTCTATGGACACAAGCGATCCCTCTAGTCCTAATGAGAGGATCTAGCAACAAACGAGACATATATATGTAACCTTTCCTAACTTATGCTAGAATAACACGAAGGAGGATAGACGTCCCACCTCTTTCTAATGCTAGTGTTTACCTTTGATGTCAGCCTTACTTCTTTCACTTGCACGCTCACGATCTCCTCTTTATTGGTGAAGACAAATGCCTGCAAGGAAGAACAAGTGGAGACAACAAAGGGATACAAAGCATAACAATCTCTAGTATAAGCTATTTAGCAGATCAAGGAGCACTATAATAAACATGCAATAATAGACATATTTATGGAAAGGAAACACATGATGTATTATTAATAGAATGATAAATGGAGAAATACAACAAAAATCCTTGATGTTGGATGCCTCCTTCAAGTGAGACTCCAAGTCCTAGATTCAACTCTTCATACAACTTCCTCCTTTACAGATGGACAACTATTGGGCATGCTTCAGCTCATAGGATGGCAAATAACCATTAGTGGATGGTATGGGTTTCATTTATAGGGAAGGAGATGGATTTGGGGATCCATAAAATCTGGGAGGAGTTCCACATCTTAAGGAAAATACCCATGGAAAGAGGATCAATGGCCATGAAAGGGAGGTCTCGCTCCTATCACCAACAACCTGAAACCACATCATAGTTCTCGAGGCTTCTAGTAAGGGAAGCTTCTCCTTCATTTTTCGGAAAACTACCTAAATAATACTAGCACATATTTTCCTGACAAAGGTATCGCTGCCAGTGCTAGACACATGTTTTGATAAAGATGACAAGCACATGTTAGTAGTGATGCAGAGCGCGTTGGGTTTGTAAAACAAGGTTTTTGACAAGATTTACATAATATTTTAAAATCAAATCTTCTTTCACTTCTTCAGGTATGTTTTAGACATGTTTGATAGAGAACATATTTTGCGACACTGGTGGTATGATGACACAAAGTGGAGTGTGAAAAAATATTGTATAACAGGCATCCTGAGCCTTCATGACTATGCTCTTCCTCCTCGTCAACCTCCTAGCCTTGTTGCTACTCCTCTACTACATCTTTATGTTGCTCCTAGTACCAATCATGACCTTTGTTTGAGGCTCTGTGTCTCGGGAATTTCTAATCCATCTCTCTATGTTGGATTTCCTTTTACATTTGTTGGCCTTTATTGAAGGAAAATAGTTCACTCCATGGAAAAGTTTATCGGCTAATTTTCGCAGGTGCGTTAATTTTCCATGATTTTTCCAAAACATTGATTCTCCAATTTCCATATTTTTTAAAAATGATTTGACCATATTTTACAATAGAAAATTATTTTACCTTGAAATTCACTAACATTATATATATATAATCATTATAAATTTGAATAATTTTGCAAAGAAATCAATAAACATTTTATAGTTTGCATATTAGGGACTAGTGAGATTCACCAATGTTTTTAAACTTCAAGATAATTTTTCTTCCTTAAAATTTTCCCTGTTTCACTCAAACCACTTCAGATGTGTTTCCCTACTAGCAGGATAACATCTATGTATTCTTTTACCAACACTTGCTTCATTTCCCTGCCTCATATCATCCCAATTTGACCTTTGTTTTTTTTGCCTCCAACAACGATGACAAGGCAACAACCCTGCTTCCATTGGGTAGGAGGAGGTTGAGGCATGGTGGGTGGATCCAAAGCACGCTTTCAGGCTAAAACCACATAATGGAGCTACCAGGAAAGCAATTCATTAGAGATACAAGAGGAAATTCAGGACAATGAAGAGGAAACACGACATGAGAGGCAAAAAAATTTGGACTCAAGGTCATGGCAAGGGTGTGGCATGTTAAGTTGCTTATTGGTAAGCCTTTGGTGGATATATGTCAAACTCAGGACAATAATCTAATGCATAGATTAGACGAGCTTAAAAATATACTACTAAATGCAAAATTTGTAGTTATCAAATTTGGTTGTATTGGCCAAAAAAAATATGAAAATAAGGCAATTCAATTTAGTGCAATTGATAATTCAGTGCAAAATTCCAAAAAAATCTATTTAAAAAACAAAATAAAGATAACTCACAAAAAAAAATATAACTCCGATATTATAAAATGACAAATTGTAGTTGCAAGTCATAAAGGTGAGTTGCACTTGTTAATAGAACGGTAAGTAATTTACATGTCACGTATATGTTGAGAAAAATTTATAAAATAGCAAAGTGCAATTGCAAATCATAAAGGTGAGTTTGCATATAATAGTAAGTAAATTGACATGCTACTTTTATGTTGAAAAAGTTATAAAATAGTAAACTACATGTAAAAAAATATGCAGTCACAAATAGTATAGTAAGTTTGGTATAGGTATTAAATTGGCATGTTATATTTTATATAAAAAATAATAAATTGCATGTTAAAAAATTTGCAGTTGCTAATGGTATGGTAAAAAATATACATATTTAATTTCATATTAAAATATGGTAGAGAATGGTAAATTTGTAGTTGTGAAAAATGGTAAATTTCATCTTAAAGTATGGAAGAGAATATTAATTAGTTCCATATTTTAAAAATTGCAATGAAACTAGTTTACCAACTAATCTTAGTTTTTTGTGGAAACCTTCTACAAGTTATGAGAACTACTCCTAATTTTTATGGCAACCTAGTTAGAAGTAAAAATGTATTTGCAGAGTTAGAATTACGATTTTGTTCTATTCAACAAAGAAAATCTCCATCAAGACAACAACAACGCAAAGTTGGAATTACAAAATTACAAGAACGATACGTTTTGTATGAGAAACATTGCAAAAATCCTTCAAACACATTTTTTTATTCTCATAATTTTTTGGATGACACCCATTACGAGGTTGGAGTATAAAGATTACCATAATTGCATTCGACTTCAAAACAAGTCAAGGATCACTGGTGTGGAATTCAATAAGATGGGATCATGTTAAAGGTTAGGCCACTAACACTTATTGTTGAATAATTTTGGATCTGGCACGAATGGGTTTAGAGAAGTTTTAAGTTTGGATTAGAACACTTTAGATCAAAAATATACTTAGGGTCTACATTTTTAACTTCACCCATACCAAATTGAAATTAAATTAAAACTTTTATTTGTTATTTTTTATCAAATATTTTGCGTTATTTGTTCATATATATATAAACGCTAATTTCTTTGTATAGACCCAATTAACAATCTAGTAATAGTTTTGAAATTGGGTATTATAGCCATATTTCCAAATTTCTATGAGATTCCTAGGATATGTTATGGTTTAGCTTCACATAGAATGCCTTTTTTTTAGTCCAATTATAGGTAATTACATATGTAAGCTTCTTTGCATTATCTATTTTGTATTCTATGTAGCTTGACAACTTTTGTTTCTCAAAATATATATAAATATAGTTCATTAAATTTGAATGGATGTTTTCTTTTATTTCCATTATGAGACTTTGAGATGTTGTAAAGAATGCTAACGGAACCTAGATTGAAACTTCTTGAAAGAAAACTTGATGAAAAATATATTGCAAGTTATGGAATAATACTTGTGGGACATTACTGACTTGAACATGAGATCATTTGCTCAGTATTGTAGGTGGAATTGGTGGAGGAGTGGAATCATGTGCTAAAATTATTCAAGATGTGAATACAAGTTTAAGTGAAGAAATAAATACTCCTAATAAAGGAAAGGTAGTCCAAGAAGTAAGAAAAACATGAACACATGATACACTCATCGAAAGAAAAAGTGTTATTAATTCAACACCAAGCTCCTTTCCATAATTCATGACATCTACAAAATCTTCAATGCCATATGGATAAAAAAGATAACCTACTTTACCATATGTTGATCCAACACAACAAACATTGAAGAAATATTAGAAGTCATTAGAGAGAAATGAGGTAGATGATGTGATTTATAATTTTTTAAATGTTTGTAATATCTCTTTCAAAATGATCAAAATCCCATTGTTTCAGGATATGTTAAAAAAGGTTGCCCATTTTGGTCTCTCATGTGTTCTTCCAAGCTATGAAAGTCCTAGGACCAAAGGAATTGAGAGGGGAAAGCATAAAATAGAGGAGAGAATTAAACCAATAAGTTATTCATTGGCCATTTCTAGATGCACTCTAGTCAGTGGTGTTAGACCGATTGCCAGTCTAGAACTCTTGTGAACACACTTGCTTGTTGTCCTCAGGAAGTGATTCATTTGTATACCGTTGATTGTATGAAAAAAAAATACCATTGAATATTTATTTGAGATATTGAGGGAGACCATCTTATCCATAAGAGAGAACAACACAGTCCAAGTTGTCACTGCTAATGCATCCAATTATTTTTTGTTGGTGAGTTATTGATGGAGCATTTCCCTAAGTTGTTCTAGACACCTTGTGCAAAACATTAATTTGATCTATCCCTTCATGAAATTTGTAAAATAGGTTGGGTGAAGGTAAATATATCTCAATAAAGACAAATGGTCAAATTCATTATTAATCGCCGATTGAATTTTAGTATTTTTAGGAAATATAAAACCAAAAAACTACTGAGACCCAGTGAAACTAGGTTTTCCACCCATTTCATTTCACTACAAAAGGGTGGTAGAGAAAAAAGATACATTACGATAATTTTTATGTAATGAAGAGTGGGTGAGATATTCTTTATTAAGGTCATAATATGGTAAACTAGAAAAGAAAACAATCTTCAATGAAATATTTTGGTTATGTGCAGAAAAAAAAAAATCTCTAATTGTGATCCCATTGTACAAATTTTGAGGATGCTTAATTCTAAAGTTGCATGCATGGGTTTTGTATATGAGGGCATGGATAGAGTAAGAGAACACATATCATTGATATGTAATCATGATAGTTCAATATATAAACCAACATGGGACATTGTGGAAAAAAGGTGGTGTATGTTGCATACATAATTACATGTTGTGGGGCTTCTTCTAGCACCTAATTAATTTCATGTTCCTAAGGATAGATATATCATGGAGATATTTTATAATTGCATGGAACAGATTATCCTAATCCCAATATACAATATCAAATACGAATACAATCAACATCATATAGGCAAGGGACTAGCCATGCTTTCACTACAACTAGGGTGATACGAGATATGCACTATCTATAGGTCATCACTACTCAATGGTGGTTTCTCCATGGATATGAGACACCTCAAATGAAAACATTTTCAATCAGAGCGCTGAGTCAGGTATTTAGGGAATCATAATTATTTATACTTTTTATGTAAATTTGCAAATTTTGACATGTAAATTCTTATACTAATATAATATTATTTTCATGTAAAATAATAGGTCACTAGTGCGTCAAAATGTGAAAGGAGTTGGAACACTCATGGGTTAATGCATATTAAGAAAAGAAACCATTTAGGAGCTAGAAAATTGACAGATTTGGCTAGCACTCATTGCACTTTACACTTGTGGCTAAAATCTATGGAGCGGAAGACAACCACTTCAAACATAGTACAAGAGGTTCCCCCTAATTTTAATGCATATAGTCCACCTTCACAAACACCAATTTTGGGATCATCTTCTACATCCACACATTTCAATAGTGAGAATGATGTTTTGCTTTGAGATATTCTAGAGGAGGGTGCTAGTAGTGATAATGCCTCTCGCATGACTCAATATACTAATGTTGATGATCATAATGGAGATGAGATGACATATACACCTATTGACAGTGTTGGACCCACCAACATTCATGGGATCTCCTCGATATGAAGTCCCAACTAGACCTCACACTTTTTGGAGTAGGAGTCCCAACATTGGGGTGTTTAATGATATGCCTTGGATTGCAAAATGCATAGAGTGGTGTACGGTGTGTTTGGTTAAATCAAGTGTGTGACTTTGTGGAAATTCAATATGATGCATGAGCTGTTCTAACAGTAAAGGGGAAAGTAAGTGCGCTCCTTGGAAGCATGTAATAGTACACATCTTGAAAGGAACATGCAAGCTAAAAATAAATCACACAAACTAACAAGCGGAATAGTCCACAAGCTAAAGGTGATGGATTAAAACACAAACACGCATTCAACCATATTTGTAAAAATTAAAAAAAAAATAGTTCATAAGAATATGCGTAAGTTAAACAACATACATCACAAACATAACCAAAATAGTCCTACTACATTTATAATATATGCATGAATACATGTTGACTATGATTATATTATAAGTGAAAGTTACATTCATACATACAACATGACAAACCACTTACCAAATTAGTGGAACGTGAATTCAACAACATCTGCTCCTCCCAAAGAAGTATACTCCCTCTATGCTACGAAGAAGCCAAGGCTAACACAAAACTCCCAATTCTTCTATAAGTCTAATCCTAGACAAAATCTTGGCTCCCGAAAGCTTGTTACAAGAGTTATGAAGATGTATTTATAACCTAAGGGGGGTGACTCTTGGCATGCCCCATTGGTGACTCTTTGAATCCCCTCATGATATCTTACATTACATATGCCTCTTCACATTACATCACAGACACATAGCATTTCACTTACAAAATAATTACAAATAATATACATTTTCCACTTGTACCCATATAAGACAAAATAGGGTAAAGACAACTTGACAGCCTAATAAGACATAAAACTATGATGTTAGAGTTTGGGTGACCTCAAGCCGGTCAACCTCAACGTGATATCTCTCGGTCACATAATCATGCCAAGCTTGGTATTGTGCGATGATCTCCCCAAACCGCGAGATGGTGTCAGGATGGAAGCAAACTCTTGCCTCCATAACATTCGGGTACAATGTCTTGGAATCGGTCTAAACCTCTCGCTTAGCCAGGAAAAACATTGTTCAAATCTGAACAAGGCCACCAATGCAATTTGGCATGTTCTGTCTATTCAGATCCAAGCCCTCCTTGGTGGAAATTTTCTTTAGCTGCTCCAAGTACTCGTCAATCTCCTTTCGCACTTGGCGCTTGCGCTTATCTTGGGTGAGTGAAACGACCGATGGAATCTTGTAGGTTCTCACCATGAAGTCCAAACTATTATACAACCAAGCATATGCGACCTGAATGCTTCTGATTAATGTGGTGAGTTGCTTGTTATTCTGGATTATTATCTGAACCTTTGATTTCTCTAGATCTGCCTACAACTTCATCATCTTTACCAACGTGAGTGGTGTTTCCTTGTACCGCATTGTCCAATCATGCACACAAGTGATGGTCTCTTGAACATTATTAAGGATAGTGGAAAAATATCTGAACTGAAGCTGCAAGTTGTGCAATTAGACAATTTACTTATGCATGATCATGAGCTCCATCTATAAGTTTTGCATAGTGTCTCCAAGTCTGGATACTTCAGTAAGTATCGATGCTCTGATTTCTTCCAGGTAGAACTGTGCGGAAGTTGCACTCTGTGCTACTGCGTGAGGTTGTTCAATCTCTTATTGGGAAATCTGTAATTTTTGTACCAACTATTTGTTCTAAGATGTCAATTACTGAGTGTTTGATTTCGCAACACATGTGAAGGCCAAGTTGGCCTCGACAATAGTGTTTGGATCCCTGTTGGTGTCTGCCACAATCAACCTTTCTCTCATGAATGCAGGGGACACATGATCATATGGAAAGTGCCTTCTTTGTTCTTTTACAATCTTCTTTTGTAATTTATCAAATGATAGATTGTACACATCCATCATTGAATCATCATTAAGGGGAATTACCTCCCCTTCCTTGCTCGGGGTTGGCTTTTTGGCTAGAGGTGTTGGAGTCTAATTAGTGACCTGTGGTGCGATAGGAATTAGGTACACATCTTCATTTTGCAGCTATGGTTCCAACTCCATGACCATAACTTCAATAAAATGTGCAATCTCTTGAGGAAGCTCCCGATCATGCATTTTTTCACTCACTCCTTCTACTATTGGCTGATCCTGTATCTCCTCTTCAACTTGTATCGGTGTCGTATCTTTCACCGTAACACCTTTCCTTTTTTCTTATTCCTTCTTCTACTTCTCCTCTTGTTCTCTTCTTCTTAAATCTTCTTCTTCCCTTAGCTCTTCTTTTGATTTTTGTGCTCTTAATTCTGCTTCCTCCAATATTTTCTTCTCTCTCTTTCTCCGCTCTACTCTTTGCTTCCTCTTCCTCCTCTTTGCTTATATTTCCAAAGTTGCTTGCTGAATGATAAGATCTTCTTGCATATTCCATCTTTTCTCCTCCTCTGCACTATCATCAACCTTCCTCTTTCCCTTATCATGTATATGGTTGTTGTGTTATGCTACTTTCTCTTTTAGAACTGTTTCCAGGTGAGTTTGGATCCCTTTTCTATAATCAGATGAGTGTCTGCATATATTGGAAATTTAACTGGCACTTGCTAAACTATTTCCCTAGTACTTCTTCTAGTGGATTCTTTTGAGGCACCTCTCTTTGGTGTCATTATAACCATGACTGTAGGAGAGATGCTCAACAAATTATGTACCTGTGGGACAGACAAGGCACTCATGGCAAGAAAACATCAGTTTTAAGCAAAACCGCTTTCAAGACATGTTCATGTAGCAAGTCAGGGATTTGATGGAGGGGATTGCATAATTTTCATTGGAAATAGGGGCTAGATTCCTGTGGGAGTTGCACAATGCGTAGTTAAGCCTGAGCAGTGGTACAAGAGTGATCCATATTTATGTAAGAACACAATAATATACAGAAATAAACATAAAAATAGAGATTCATCGGAAATAAAACTTCATTTCATTAATATCAAATAACAGAAATATGGTTACAAACATAATGGAAATAAACTATTTAGGGTGTTGTTGATAACTTATATTTGAGAAGGGATATGGTGGCTACAAGCCTCTGAACTGTGTTGCAATGAGGCTTGAGGGCCTATTTATTATTGAGAAATAATGGAAAACCCTAAACATCCAAAAAAATAACCCTAGGAGATGAAGTGGGCCCCGTTTGTGATAATTGGTACATCAACTTCCCGGGGACGTAACTTTGGCATATGATCTTCGTTTGACGTGCTCAATAGCTCGTTAGAAATATTTGTCCAAGGAATAAAAATTTAATGTGAGAAACATTGAAGGAGCTCCCATGTTGCTCCCAGATTTCCAAAAAAACGTCATTTAGGGCATTAAAACATTGCTTCGGTTCGACCACCAGCGACCATTTGGTCTGAAACTCGTTTGTGCTGTGAGTGGGGCTGTTATGAAATTCACACCACTTCCCCGTGTCCGTATTTGGATTTTTGGTGTTTTTTTGAGTCGCCCCGCTTTGGCTTTGCCCCTTGTTCAGCGGTTCGGGGGCGCCTTTCCCTGGCTTCGGATTCTCGTATCCAAAGTCTCGCTTCTTCTGCTTAAATTTCTGCCTGATCTTGGCGGTACAACGATATGTCATGCCAAGTGAGGTAATGTCGAAGAAATCCATTTCCTCCTGAATGTATCTATGCAAACAACTGCAGTACTTGAGCACCAAATGTATCTGTGAAACTTTAATACCCAACTTTATGCACAGGGTATGGAACAAATTCGTCATTTCATGCACATATTTATCCCTTTGTGGTCGCAGCGTGGTCCATTAGATGTAATTGTAATCATATCTCCCCAAATGGTAATATTGTTCCTTAATGATGTCTCAGAATGAATTCAAATTGGGTGCAAACGAAGATAGATAGGGTCCCCTCTCATTCTTCTACTCACAGTAGGTTTCCCACCAATCTTTTATAAGGGAGGAAACTTTGAGGAATGCAAAAGTTATATTTTCTCATTCGGAGAAATCATGGACCAAGAAATACCCTTCCAAAAAATTCAACCATCTATCTACGACGTCTACATATATCTAGCCTTCAAATATAGGAATGTCGAAGTTTACCTGTACCTTGAAATGAGAGGTACCTCCAGAGTGGATGCTAGATGTAGATGCACTGCCAGTGGGCAGTTGTTGAAGGATCTAGGAAAAGTTATCCATCATCGCATTCCCTTGTTTCTCAAGGGCCTCCTCAAGCAATAATATGATAGGATCTCCTACTACCTTGTCTTTCTTTTCTTCCGCCATGGGAATTCATCAGGATTTGCGAGGCTGATCTTGCAAGGGTTCAACCAGATCGAGCCCTAACTCCTTATACCCTAACCTCGTTGGGGACATGCAAAGAAAAACAGAGAAAGAGCATACCGTTCTAATATGACTGATCCAGATTTATGCAGGAATGAAATAATATACAGAAATAAACATAAACAAAGAGATGAAATGAGAATGAAACTTCATTTCATTAATATCAAATAACATAAATATGCTTACAAACATAATGTAAATAAACTAGTTAGGGCGTTGGTAGCTTATCTTTGAGAAGAGATGTGGTGGATACAGGCCTCTGAAATGTGTTACAATGAGGCTCGAGGGCCTATTTATTATTGAGAAACAATGAAAAATCCTAAACATCCAAGAATCTAACCCTAGGAGATGAAGTGCAAAACTATGGGCCCTGTTTGGGTAAATTGGTACATCAACTTCCCAGGGATGTAACTTTGGCATATGATCTCTGTTTGATGAGCTCAATAGCTTGTTAGAAAGATCTATCGAAGGACTACAAATTTTGACATGAGAAACATCAAACGAACTTCCATGTTGCTCCTCGTTTTACCAAAAAACGTTGTTTAAGGCCTCAAAAGAGCTCTGAGAGTTTAGGACCTGAAAAAATTGCTAAAAATAGTAATTTGTGCTTAAAATGAAAAAATAAAAGAACCGATGGTGGGGGTGTAAATGGAACAGATGTGTGGCCATCAATATCCACCTGGATCAGGGTGAGACTGCGCATTGCACAGTCTCAGTGGCCAAGGATGCAGGTTGAGGCCTGAGACTGCACAATGCACGATGGGCCCATCCTGTATTATGCATTGTGTATTCCGAGAGGCCAAGCTCTGAGCTTCGGCCTCAATATTGTGTAATGCTCAGCTAGGCAAAGAGAAATCAAGCCAATGAAATGGCATATGTTCCCAAGGGAAGTGTGGAAGATGAGTAATTCTAAGAGATAATGATGGCTTGAGCGCATATTTGACTAAGTGTAAATGAAACAAGGAAAATCAAGTGCAAAAACTAAGTAAATGGGAAGAAAACCAAATCAGTGAGGGGAGTTGTCGTAACGGCGACCATCGGTGAAAAAATGAAGAAACATATGCGACAATTGTGAAAGGTAGAAAATAGCTTGAAACAACACTTCTACAAGCTAAAGAAAGTTAAAACACCAGCATGTATGCAAATAAACAAGTGAAACAACACTCACACAAGGCAAACGACAAAAAGCGACAGAAAAAAACGATAAGTGAAAAACTCACCTGGGAAAAGCGACGACGATCGCACCGAATGTTCCTTGATATCCTTGGGGATTCCAAAGCTCTAAGATTGAGTATGAGAATGAGCTCTAAAAGCGTCACTTAGATAGATTTTAGGAATTAATTTTTATCGCGCGCATGCCACAAATTAAGCGAAAAGCAGCACATGACGACAATTACCAAAAATAGCAAGTGTGCTTCCTTCAGGTTATTAAAAATATATCCCTAGATTCTATGGATGTTGTTTTATTTCCTCATATTTTTTGCTTTTCCCAGGAAAACTTTCCATGCTCATCATTGGGGAGGATTATTTAGTTCTAATTAACTGGAAACTTTTGACTTAGTGCAATGCACATTTTCTGAGCTCAGTGAGGGATTGCGTAGTTTCTGGGTCTCCTATCATGAATGCACAGTTTCTGAGCTCAAGGATGGGTTGCTAGTCATGAATGTGCAATTATGAACATCAAGGTCAAGATTTTCTTCATGAATTGTGTATTTTCTAGAGGCAAGCCTAGAACTGCTGCACAAGGCTTAGACAAGAGGTCAACTTGTGTCTTAGAAAAAATTTCTAAGTGAAGAACAAGTGAACACAAGAAAAAATGAAAGAAAAACATTAGTAAAAGCATAGATATGTGATAGCAGTGCAAGGTAAGCTCCTGTGAAGGGAAGTTAGACTCCAAAATCTAAGCAATGGAAAAATTTTGGAGGGACCGTGGTTGTAGCCGCTACAACAACACCTGGAAAGATAGTCTTGGCCCTTAATTTATAATCATGATCATAGAATTTTCATTTCTATCAGCATTTTGTATAAGCAATTAACTCTTAAACTATGTTTTAACATTTTGACATTTTATGATTGAATTGTTCTTGTTTGACATATTATGACTATTTATTATTTCTCTTGCCTTGTTTTGTAAGGTTTAAAGGTGTATTATTTATACATAACATTGTAAATTTAACTATAATACAAAATGAGTATAGGGTTAATGATTTAAATTCATAATTCAATCCTAAACCACATATCATTGTTGTTGGCTTTTGAGAAGAGTCTTTAGGAGTTTGTAGATATTTGCAAGAAGTCCATTTAGGAGTGGTATCAATGTTTGTATATGGCATTTACATTTTCCAAGTTTACATGGATCTATTTAGTGATTTAGAAATAAATTTCCTTGTATTTGGAGAACACTTAAATCCTACTTTTAATATTCAATATCTCAATTTTTACATTAGACTCCAGCTTTGAGTCCTATGAGTCATATTATTAGATTTCACTTTTACATGTTTTCCTAGTTTGAAATACCAATAAATTTGATGCATTTTGATCCTCATTATTTCTAAACCATCTTAGAGATGAGGGGTCTATAATATCTTAAATAGGAGAGATTAATGTTGGATATAAGTAAACATAAATATTCTTGTGAGGGAAAGATTTAATGGTTTTTCTTTAAAGTTTTGAATATAATGATCGTTCATTTAAATTTTTTAAAAATAATATGCTTAAGTATTTTTAAGATGTATACTTTTGATTTTTTTTGTATTGGATTTTACTTAATCAATTTTGTTTTTCTTTTCATATTAAATCGAATTTTAATTCGAATTTGGTAACTATAGAAGAAGGAAGGTTTGCTAGGCTTAAGAGGGGCTCACCTCCTAGCTCTCCAATTCCACTACCATGCAAGGTCGATGAGCAACCTATCAACTTCGAAACTTATATACCCTCCTGACGCACAGGTTTTTCTTACTGTTTATGATGTTTAATTTTTGGAAACTTTTGACAGTTCTACTAGGGAATATCCTTCCCATATTTGAAGAAATTTTAATTTTCTTTAGGCATCCCTCTTTAAAATTGCATACTTTTGATGTCACCTTTTTTACTATATTCAACTGATGGTTTATTGAACTATGAGGTAACAATACAACTCTTAGTTCTTTGGACAAGTCATGGATTTTTCATTTCAATTTTGGTTCTTTGGCCTCTATACTCTTTTGTCTGTGGTTTGGTTTCCCTAGCAGGGAGATAGGGAGAATGCTTGAAGTGGCCAATCAACGACCAAAGACATGGTAAGCATAAAATCCTAGTAGGTATGTATGAGTATGCCTACCGCCCTACCTCGAAGTAATGTGGTTAACGACATTGTGTTTAGAGACAAAAAATTTCTTAGAGGTGTTATAATTTTTTGAATCATCAACAAAGAATTCAACTTACAAAAAACAAAAAAATAATCCATGTGTTGTTTTGTAAGCTCGATCCTTTAAAAAAATGAATGTAGTTATTTTTGGATTCTTATTGTTTTAATATAATATTATAATTTAAAAACATAATTTAAAATTTTCCCCAAATAGGTTGATAGGGACAAGCATCCTTAGTGACCATGATAATGCCCTATTTCTCACCACCATTTTCCCACGACATGATGAGAAAAATGGAAACAACATCCTTACTCAATTGCATGTATAGATTTAAGTCCAGGTTCGCACGAGAGGAGGTTTACATTGCCATAACATATCAAATTGGGATGGAATCTTGCCATTAAAAAGATTGGTTCAAGAGGTTGCAATGCCCACCCTCTAACATCATCATTATAAGAATGGAATGGCAAGATTTTCTCCTTGCTCTCATTTAGTTACTTAGTGATGGACACACTTATCTTCTCTTCTACAATAGTTTGGGTTGGTGGATATATAACAACAATTCTATCCATTTGAATTGGAAATTGTGCATATGCTCACCCCTTGGTTGTGTTGGTTCCTTCTCTGGAAGGAACTCTGCACTTATGTCTCTTGTTCATTGCATCCCCCTACCATCTCTTATAATAGTTTCTCTTGTTCACAGCCATGCTATTATGGCACATTATGACATTAATTGCAGTGTCGACGAGGTTAGTCTAACCAACCAACTACCAAAGCCTAGTAAGGAGCCAAATATTCTAATATGAACAATTGGGCTCGAACCCTACAAAGTTATAGGCTGAAATTTAGTGGGTGGAGGCAAAAGAAAGAGTGGGATGAGACTACCTAGAAAATGAAGAGATTGATGAAGAAATTGGGTAATGGATTT
The DNA here is from genome assembly GCA_034641835.2 of Pinus albicaulis. Classification (NCBI taxonomy): domain Eukaryota; kingdom Viridiplantae; phylum Streptophyta; class Pinopsida; order Pinales; family Pinaceae; genus Pinus; species Pinus albicaulis. The sequence goes on from CM076574.1 coordinate 85,725,629, forward strand.
GCAATATGTGACACACCAGGAGATGCTTCACTAAGTACTAGCAATTTATTTCTCCTTATTGGAAAGTGAAAAACCATAATGAGTAAATTGTTGGTTGAGTTAAATGAGGCTCGCCAGGAGATCTCCCTCCTAGACGAGTTGGAGTTGCATATTCAATAGGTGGATTGCACGATCACTGCTTTGGAAAGGAATAAGTTGGATTTGGAGTTTATAAACTTGAGGATGAGAAGGGCCATACCACATTTGGTGCTATCAATTATCTTTCTATTAGATATGTCTTGACTTTTGATGTTTTTATTTCTTTCTCTTAGTAGCAACATTGTCGGCATTAGGATTTTCAACTATTTTGTTTTTGGTCTTAACTACTTATTGAAAGGTCTTTGATTCATAATAAAAGATATTATTATATCTAAATTTAAGGAGAAATAAGATATGATGAAAAAATAAAGAATAAAATAATATGAAGATAATCTAAAGAGGTGATCAACCCTAATTTAAAAAATAAAAAGTAGCAACATTGTTAAAATTCGATTTTTTTTATAATACAAATAAAATTTAAAAACAAATCAAGTAATTGTTTATAAAATTTAAATTAAATTTAATAAATGTGGACATGAGGCATCATTATTATCATCAATATATATCAATAAAATTTATAGAAATATGTATTTAGCTTTATAATATCACAATAACAATTGGGCCTAGAGTATGCCCTAAAATTACTTCTGTTTGCCTAGATCTCGTCTTCCTCTCACGTAAGGAAATAGGTTAACGACCTAAGATCTAGAGACATCTCACATGAGTGATAGCTTGCCCCCTTATGGACCACCAACAAATCATTCCAAGTGACATGGTTTTCCTTGAATAATGTTGATGAGTCAGCTTACATTTATACATAGCAACCAAAAATAATTGTCCTCCGTACTAATTTGACAACTAAATTATAATAATTTTTCCACTATATAAAAAATAAATAAATAACAATACTAAATCTTAATTAAATAAAAATCAAAACATAAATTTATATATACCAAATTATATATAATCCACACAATTTCCAAAACAAACTCATATAAAAATTAAAAATCTTAACTAAAAAATATATGAGATTTTTAAAAAAATAAATAAATGAAAAATTCATGAGTTTCAATATCTCTCGCTAATAAAAAATAGTCAACTTATTAGATTCTGGAATATAACTGTAATAGGCCATGTGAGGCCCCTTCCTTACGGCACTAATGGGCATGGTGGACATAAAGTGTGAAAAGCTAGAAAAGGTAAATATTCGACTTGGGATTCGTTTATAATGAGATCATCGTCAAACTTATCATTATCATTTTAGAAAGTGGATTCCATTTTAGATTTTAAACTTTCGGATTAAACTTTCAACCTACTACAATTAATAAAACCCTTTGAATCGCCATAAAATTCATATAAAAATAATGTGTCTTAAAAGCGCATTATTGGGTTTTTTGAAATTTCAAAATTTTCCAAGAAATATAACTATTTTAAAAATCTACAACATTATTATAAAAATATAAAAAAATATGTATAAGTAATGTAGCTATATAAATTGAATGATTAATAAATATAGATAAACATTATAATACTTATCTTATAATATATTTTTAAAATCATAAAAATTAACTAAATAATAACTTTATTTTAAATTTATTATTAATATTATTAATTATAAAAAATAAATATACCATCCTAGATTCATTTTAACTCTAGATCTAGCAAGTACCGAAAGGGATCAAATCTCTCATGGTGCAAACTTCTTTTTTGAATGTAAAACTTGAGGAAATATTTACACCTCAAGAGATTTGATCCCTCTCAATGCTTAATAGACCGAGAGTTAAAATAGATCTAGATATATATATATATATATATATATATATATATATATATATATATATATATATATATATATATATATATATATATATATATCTTTCATAGTGGGAAAGAGAGTCCCTCTCAGTGCAACCAACCTACATCAATATTAACTTTGGATCTATCAAGCATTCAAGGTGCAAACCTCTTTTTTGAGTGCAAAACTTGAGGAAATGTTTGCACCTCTAGATATTTGCTCGGTGCTTGATAGATCTAGAGTTAAGATGGATCTAGACTGGTTTAATTATTAATAATTATTTAATTTAATTTAATTTTTATTTTTATGTAATTTGACCTAGTCAAAATGTTTACATAACATAACTTTACAACATCTCTTCCATAGTGGGTTGAATAACATCTCTCTGCATAATGAGTTAAACATATATATGTTTAAAAAAACATGTAACATGATTATTAACCAAGAATATTCATCACCAATTTACCATGGAGATTCTTACCTTGTAAATAGACTTTGTTACAATACCATGACTTACTAATACCATGACATGGTTGTAATTAATCAATTTAATTAAAAGGAAGAAATAACATAAATGATTTTGAGATAAATCTCAACCTTTGATTTGTGACTATTACTAAGAATATTCTAGAATATTCCTTGAAGGTTAAATCCCTACCATCCACCTAAAAATTATTGATAATTAAATTAAAATTCAGAAGCCCTATTCCAAAATAGACACACCTATTCATGTAATTATATACCCCAAGGAAGGTGGAGGTGGTGTTGTGAAGGATGAACACATATACACCCTCACTCCTAGTGAATAAGGTTCATTGATAAGGAAATCATGGTTAAGGTGGTTATTAACAACAAAGTAATTGACAACATTGTTGTTGACAATTATGGTGTTGATAATAGGTGCATCAATAAAAGAAGGGTTAATAATGGAGTCGTCAACAAAGTAGTCTTTGACAATGGGGTAATTGCTGAGATGAAGTTGATTAACAAAGTTATTTTCGATAAAAAGGTATTGGCATAAGGTATGTCAATGAGGTGAGAATCCATAGGGTAAGCAAGAAACAGTTTATTGATGTTGACAATGTTTAAAAAGAGGAGTTAATAGCTATCCATGGAGTCCAACAAGGAGAGATCAACGAGGATGTGAACAAATAGAAAAAAAAATAACAATTGCAAAGGATGATGTGGCAGTAACCTAAAACAAAGCCAAATGGGATGTTTAAAAACTAAGAATGTATACACACTAGATGGACATGTCATAACCTTATTAAAGGAGACGAAGAAATGGAATTTGTAGCAGTTGAGCATTGGAGTAATAAGTAAAGGGAAACAATAATTCAAGGTAGGTTGACCATTTGAAGAAGAGAATATTGGGATACTAGAGAGGTTGTAAATGAATAAATGCTCTTGTATATAGATGTAAATGTACATGCACTTACATTAATAAGATAAGTAGACTAGTTCTTTAATATTTTGTTATTATATGTGCATGTCATTATTTCATTTCTCTATTCATAAATAATCCTTGTAAGAGACAAATCGATTTCAACTATGTAGAAGGAGCATAGGATCCACATATGAAATGATCCATAAGTTCTTAGCTTAGACCCATACATTTTAAGGTGTGTTATTTGGTATCAAAGTTAGCTTGATCTCTAATATATTTTTTAGATGATGGAACTCAAAAATGGTTGTGAAAGGAAGATTCTCCTTGCCAAAATGGAGGGAAAAGATGGAAGAACTATGAACAAATAAATCAAAGACTTAAGGAAACAAATAGGGAAATTAGAGACCAAACAAAGTGGAGAAGCAAAGGAGAGACTTCAAAACTAAACCTTGAAGATTAGGATGAAAAAAATGATTGAGATGGTAACCTAGGTATATAATTACATATTTTTGAAGAATAAAGGGAATGTATTTGTAGAAGTCCCTAGCTATGCTGATATCTTGAAGGAATATGCCTTAGTAGACTAGATAGGTGAAATGGAGTGTTACTTTGAGTACAATATAATTATGGATCCTCAAAGAATGAAGTTTTTTGTTGCAATATTGAAGTGACATGTGGCCTTATGATAGGATTTTGTGTAGGAAGAATTGGTTTGTAAGCTAAAGAAAAATATTCAAACTTGGCGTAAAATAATCAAAAAGTTTGTGTCAGTTAATTACCACCAATTTTTATTTAACAAATATTTTAATGCAAAAGGAATGGTAGAGTGTGTAGTATAACAATGAGGAATTTAATATGATTACTAGAAGATATTAAAATGAAGAATAAGAATCCAAAATATAATAAAGGTATGTTAGTGGCTTGAAATTTCAGATTCAAGATGAAGCTAATATGCATAGGTTGCATTCTATAGAAGAGGCATATTGGTTATCCTTAATAATAGAAGAGTGATTGTTTCAAGAAGAGAATAAAAAAAAAGTTGGAAGAGGTTGTTCATTGAAGCATGAACCACAATCTAGCAAGAGGAGAACATGGAAGAGGTGGCATTTCATATAACACTAAAGAAGAAATGACACAATATAGGTAGAGGAAGAGGTGGTTTTGTATGCAACCATATGTGGTGATTTGTGGTAGATTTCATTATTTTTTTTCTGGATATGAAGGGCATAAAACCTATAAATGTCCAAAAATAGCATATTATGGTAGATGGGAACAACAAACATAGTTAACACATTCAAGGACACCATAAGAGAGGAGAATAATAATTACAACAATGACACTATAAGAGGATAAAATATTATGATGAGAAGAGAATAGACAATAATGGCACAACGTATATCTAAGAAAATTGTTTGCAAGAAAAGTACTTTTTTATCTGTGTAATATTGAAGGCAAACATTGTACAAAAGCCATATATTTTGGTAGCTTTGAAAATATTGTTGTAGTATAAATGGTGGATAAGTTATGACCACTTAGATATAAATTCCCTAATCCAAATATACTTTACGTGTTTCAAAGGGACAAGAGGTATTAGTAATTGATCAATGCTTGGTAACTTTTAACATTGGAGAGTGTAAATATGAAATTTTCTGTGATATAATTTTGATGGACATGTCACATGTTCTTAGGTATACCTTGGCAATCTCATAGAAAAATAATGCATTGCAAGAAGAAGAGCATATAACGTAACCAAATATTACCAAACTTTTGAGTTCTTAATGTTGAAAGAAGAGTATAACCAAACACTTTTTTCATTGTCAATGTTTTGTGAAATCTATTACAAGGATTGGAAAATCTATATATCTAGTGATTGTGCTAGATAACAAAGAAATATAATGAAAGTAAATTTACAACCCCTAAATTAAATGGAATTACTCATCTTCAAGCTCATACTTTTCATTAGGAAAGGAGATATCTACATAAAATAAAAAGAAACCAAAACCACAAGCTTATAAAATAATGTAAAATAGTTCATTACCCAATGGAAAGATTTTTACATACACCCATTGAAGGTTTGTTGGAGAGAATATACTCCTTAACCTCCTCCTTGGGAGGGTTCTTAGTGCTTCTCAAGTGTGTGGCTTGGATACTCTCCTTATTGTTAAAGATGGTTTTAAATGTTTCCTCTATTCCTCTCAAATATAGTGGGTGATGATTTCTAGAGGAAAATTGGCAACTTGTACTTGATTTTCGCGAGATGTGTATGAGAAGTGAGTGAGGCTTCTTGAATTTTATAAGAAAAATAGTGGTTATCCTTGACATGGTCATAATAATAAAATATGATTATTTGATATTTATTGATTTTAACCATTACTTTTAGGGGTTTTATTTTATTTTCCTTTTTTGGATAGCTTCAAGAGGAAGTGTTCAAAATTTTGTTTTATGACCTTAGGAAATGAAAAATAGCTTTAGGAAAAGTGATTCCTTAACTTATTTTAGTGTAAAATGAAATAAACGTGAGTTTAGACACAAGATATATGTGGTGTGTTTTGGTAAACCTTCATTTTGGTTTAGATGAACAACTTTAGGGACATAATAGTTAGCAAACGTATTTCTAAATGAGGTGAATAATGTTTTGCATTGGTGCCAAAGGAAGTGAGAGTTTGTAAAGCAAAGAATAATATTATGGAGGATGTGTGGAAGTTGTTATAGGATTTCAATGACATGGTGGTTGAAGAAGCTGAATGAATATCAACAAAAAAGAAATCAAATATGAAATTATATTTATACAATATCAATGTCACCAAACCAAGTGGAGCATAGGATGCGCCCAATGGAAAGTGAAGAGTTGAATTGACAAGTAGCACAATTTTAAAGGAATGTTTTGATTCTAGAAATTATGGGTCCATTTAGAGTCTTAGTGTTAGTGACACCAAATAAAGATAGACAAATGTGTATAGATTCTTAAAGCCTTGAATAATATTACGCTAAGATACTTATATACAATACCTAGAATGAATGATTTAGTGGATTGCTTAAGTGGTTCCAGATACTTTAACATATATATTTGAAGAGTATATATCACCAGATCCAAATTTGAGAGGGAGATGAATGGAATATATCATTTTTAATTAGAGAGCTCGATTGTATTAGTGCTTAGATACATTGATTAGATGAACCAACAACTTGTAACATTTATGATATTGATGAATGAAGTCTTGATTATTTGGTAAGTTTGTAATCATTTATTTGGATGATATTCTCATTTTTAGTAATATTAGATAAGGTTGTGTAGACACTCCATACAAGTTTTAGAGTCTTTGAGAAAGGAACAATTAGGATATAATTTGAATAAATGTGTTTTTTTCAAAGAAACACTCATATATCAAGGCTTTTGTGGTGTAAAATGATGATATAAGGATGGATGCCAAGAAGCTTAATGCAATTGTGGACTACACCCCATAGTATTATTGAAGTAATGTGGTTTCATGGGATTAAATATTTTTACTAGAAGTACATTGTAGAGTTCAACAAAAATTGTGCTCGTGTGGTATAATTTATGAAATCTAAATAATTATGGTGGAATGTGAAGGTATAGAGTACTTTTAAATAGTTGAGGAAAAAGGTAGAAAGAGAAATAATGTTAGAATTGTCAATTTTTTGTAAAGTATTGCAAATGGAATTTTATTCCAAGGGAATAATTATTAGTTTTCTGTTTATCCATGAGATAATGCCATTAGCATATTTCAACAAAAAAATATGAACAAAGCAAGTAAGAAATATCTAATATAGTGTAAGATTTGAAGCACTAGAGGAACCATACATTATTGAAGGAACTTATTTTCATTAAGAATTACGATGTGTGGATAATTATTAGCATCCATAATAGGATGAACATGCGGCATATGAAGTGGGTTGAGTGTTTGTATAGTTTAACTTTTGTCTTGAAGCATAAACTAGCAAAATAAAATAGAGTTGTAGATGCATTAAGAGGAATAGTCTTGTTGATGACTACACTAGATACAAAGATAGTTGGGTTCAAGAGGATTAATGAGTTGTACACAAGGGATCAAGATGTTGGAGAAATAATGAACACACACAAATATCCATTGGATTGTGAAAAAAATGTAATTTTGGATTATTTTGTCCAAGATAGGTATCTTTCCATAGGCAAGGAATAATGAATATCAATGGGTTCCCTTATAGAAAATTTAACTAGACAATTACATGGTGGACTACAACGAAATAAGTCAACCAATTTATAGAAAAGTATTGGAATAAATAAGTAAACATAGTAGTTTCTCAATACACAACATTCATTACAATTTTTAAAAATGCCATGGGAAGATATTGCAATGCATTTTATTTTAAGATTTCCTAAGGAACGGTGAGGATTTAACATAGTGTTTCTTGTGGTTTATATATATTTGAAGATGGCATGTTTAGTTATACGAAAATTAATCAATCTATATATAATTTATTGGATCCAAAGGGACATGAAGTGTTTGTGATTGATTAACGTTCAACAACTTTAATGTTGGGGAGTAAATGATGAAATTTTATGCAATCTAATTTTGATGGATGTATGCCATATATTGTTGGCAGACCTTCATAGTATGATAGAAAAATAATGCATGCTGAAAAGAAAACATATGTACCATAACCAAACAAGACCAAATTTTCGAGTTCTTAAAGTTGAAAGGAGAGTATACTAAAATACTTTTGTCAATGTTAGCGAAATAATTTCTAAATGGGGTGAGGTAGACACAATAATGTTTTGCATTGGTGTTAAAGGAAGTGAGGGAATGCAAGGAAAATAATAACATTATGGTAGGAGTGTTCAAATTATTATAAGAATTCAACAATATGGTGAAGAAGTTGAATGATTATGAACAAAAAGGAAAACCAACTACGAAATTAAATTTATACAAGATTAATGGCACTAAACCAAATAGTTCATAGAATGTGTCAAATGTGGAGTGAAGAGTTGAATTGATAAGTAGTATAATTTTTAAGGATAGGTTTGATTCAAGAAAGAATGAATTCATGTGTAGTCCTAGTGTTAGTGAAACCAAAGAGAGATGACCACATGTGTATAGATTCTAGAGCCTTGAATAAGATTCCAATAAGTTATATATAACCAATACCTTGAATGGTTTATTTACTGGATTGCACGAGTAGTTAAAGATACTTTAGTAATATATATTTAAATATTGGATGTCACCATATCCAATTTTAAGAGGGAGACCAAAGAAGGCTTAAAATTTTGAACCAAAGAGGGATAGTATTAGTGCTTAGCTACACATTTTGGATTAACTAATGTTGATATTTAAAATTTCATGGATATGCCAACTGAAACATTTGTCACAATATATCTTAGAGTATTTTGAAATATTAGACTATGAAAAATAAATTTCCTTAGATCCCATATTATTTAACTATTATATTTGCTTGAATTTATGAAATAATTGAAATATAAAAATGAAAGAAAAAGCACCAGTATACATCATACACACAAATGAACATAAGGTTTATCTTGGGAAACCCAATATGAGAGCAAATTCAGCTAGAAGGTGAGGGATATGCTATGCTATCTTTGATTTAATTGTAAAATGCACATACAAAGAAATGAGAACTCGCTATGGAGTTACCTTTTGGAATTGTGGCTTGAAAGGATGCTACAAAATCTTCCTCTTCTAATATGATCACAAAATACCATTGTTAAATGTTTTTCTCAATTATGGAACAATATTTAGCTCCAAAGAATGGAACCTATTATCCTCCTAATGGCTTGGTATTTAACATAGCCTAATAACCATCCAAAGTGTAGGTTTTAACCCTGTACAAAAATTATCTACAATAAATTCTTAAAACATAAAATAAAATATGGTGAGAATATAAAACATAAAACAAATATACACATATATTTTCCCCTGGATCCCAAAACCGGGACTACCAGATTGATTTTTCATTATATTCCTTTCAATGTTACAATACATATATATACATATCGAAGCATTTATAAACCCCAATCCATTAACCCTGGATTAGAACATTATCATAGTTTCATTGACCAGATTTACAAAAATACCATGGGAAAAAAACCATCATGCCAAAAACCATGTGAAAAAACCATGCACAAAACCATAGGTAGGTCCACCCACCTATTATAGGGTCCCAAAAAAAATCCTGGGGCACTCCCCCGGACCACGTGTAGGGGGGCTATCGCCCCCCTGCGACCCCCCTGTTGCGTTTGGTGTAACGAGCAGGGCATTGCTATTACCCCCCCCCCCCCCCCCACACACACACAAATGTGACTAGTCGTGGAAAGAATATAACACACCCAAAATTATCCTACTTGATTTTTTTTATTTTCGACACAGGGGGTTACAAGAGAGCTTAGTCATTGGTCCAACCTTGCAACGCCCATTATTTATCTACACCAAGAAAACTTCTCAGTGCTCACAGACTTTTTCAATGCATCTGCAACATTCTTCAAAGTTTCTACCTTTACCAGAAACACCTTTTTATCCTCAACCATATCCCTCACAAAGAGATACTGAACATCAATGTGCATTGTCTTTAAGTGATAAGCAGGGTTCTTTGCCAAGAAAATTTCACTTTGGCTATCATAGTCTAGCCTTATAGATCATTGTACCGACCCCATACTTGAACACAATCTCTAAAACCAAAATGATTCCTTTCTTGCATGAGTGGTTGCCATGCATTCGGCCTTTGTAGTTGAAAGAACCACTATAGACTATCTTTTGCCCATCCAACTGACTGCTGCTCCAAATAGGTTAAAGACATACCCACTTGTAAATATTCTTTGATCTATATCTCCATCTCAGTCCCCGTCAACAAAGCCACGGATGTCCAAAACTTTGTCCAATCTTGATTTTCCTTGGTAGCACAAACCATAATCACTAGTGCCACACAAATATATGAAAACCCGCTTCACTGTTGTCTAATTGTCCTTCCCTGGTTTTGACATAAGCCTGCTCAATACTCCCACTACATGTGCAATGTATATTCTAGTATAGACCATTTCATACAGGCTACCGACTGCACTTTCATATGGAACACGGGACATGTCCTCTTCCTCTTCTTGTGTCTTTGGACAATTTTCAGCAAATAACTTTACATCTACAGGAATAGGAACCTTCACTGTTTTACTATCCTGCATATTAAACCTCTGCAATATTGTCTTGAAATAATTTCTATGGCTTAACCAGAGCTTCCTATTTTATTGATCTCGTTTAATTTTCATGCCAAAAATATAGTTTGCAACACCAATATCCTTCATGTCGAATTTGGAGGACAATTGGGTCTTCAAGTGTTGGATAATTTCATTGCCATTTCCAATCAGCAACATATCATCCACATACAAGACCAAATAAATAAAATTGTCACCAATTACTTTAAAAATACACATAGTGAATTTCTTTGCTTCTAGTCAAGCCAAGTCCCCGTATATATGTATCAAATATCTGATACCACATCCTTGGTGATTGTTTTAACCTATACAAAAACTCTTTTAACCTGCATACCAATTCTTTCTTACCCACAAATTCTTCAAGTTTCTTCATGTATATCTCTTATTCCATATCCTCATGAAGAAATTTTGTCTTCACATCCATCTTTTCAACCTCAAAATCAAAAGAAACAAAAATAGATAAAATTAATCTAATAGAATCTAACTTGGCAACAAGAGAGAAAATATCACCAAAATCAATTCTCGGCACCTGGGAATAACCTTTTTCTACCAACCAAAATTTTTATTTCTCCACCTTTCCTTTTGAATTTATATTCTTCTTAAAAAAAAATTTTCTTCCAATGGGTTTCCTTCCATCTGACAACTCCACCATATCCCAAGCCTCATTTTTGTCCAAAGATGTCATCTCATCAGCCATGGCCTCTTTCAAGAGTTTTCCATCCTATGAATCTATTGTCTCCCTAATTCGGATTTATGTAGGAACACAATAAAATAAATAAATACACATAAAGGTAGAGATGTAATAGAAATAAAATTTCATTTCATTAATATCAAATAACTGAAATATGCTTACACACAGAATGGAAATAAACTAGCTAGGGTGATGGTAGTTTATCTCTGAGAAGAGATGTGATGAATTAATGCCTCTGAGCTATGTTACAATGAGGCTCAAGGGCCTTTCTATTATTTAAAAACATAGGAAAACCCTAAACAACCAAAAACCTAACCCCAGGAGATGAAACGCCAAGAGTTTGTGGGCCTTGTTGGGATTAGTTGGGCAACCAAATTCCTTGGGTCATAACTTGGTCATATTAAATCCACTTTGTGCATATGATATATCATAGGAAATATCTATATGAGTACTACATTTTTTCCATAGGCTCCTGCCTATGGCAATGGGTCTACTGTAGACCTAAAAAAACATCATTTAGGGGGTCAAAACTGCTCCAGAAGTTTAGGACTCAAAAAATTTCTAAAAATAGTAAATGTTGCTATAAAAAAGGAAACTTATGAAACTAACTGGAGGTCGAGGTGGAATAGGTTGGTTTCCACCACTATCCACCTAGATCATTCCTCCCCCCTTAGGAATCAATGGTCCCCATTGCATGCAGAGCCTCCATGAGGTGAGGAAATTTTTGTTGAACCTCATCCCTAGTGAACCACTTTCCCTGGTGAACCACTTGCCCTGGTGAAGGAGTTGGATTGCTTTGACAACTCAATACAGCTTGACCCTCTGCTGATGGGCTTTCTTGATCTGTGTTTCCACGATCCGATTAGTTGTGGATTTTTCCATGCAGTCTAGGTTTAAATATGTTGGTGTGAGTTGTTCTACCATGTCGAATGTGTCCAGTAGAGGTGGAAAGTAGGGCTGAAGGTGGTCCACATTAAAAATTGGGTGCAGACCAAGGAATTATATAATAATGAGCTCAAAGGAATTGTCCCCTACAAACTTGGTGATGGTGTATGGCCCATATCGTAGCGGGAGAAGCTTGCAGAGGGGTCCAACGAGGTGCTCCTTCTGCAAATGTAGCCACACTTTGTTTCCCACCTGGAAGTTGTGTGGCACCCGATGTTGATCATGTCACCACTTGTACTTAGCATTGGCTCTATCCAATATTTCATGAACCTATTGGAAGATGTGTTGAATGTGCTCAATGAGGGTGTTCGCTCTGTCCTCTTCAGACTAGAAATGAGAAAAATATGCCTGTGTATCTGCAAATGGCATCACTACATCAATGGGACATAGTGGCTGGAATCCCAAGCCCACCTAAAAGGGGTTGTGGCAGGTTGAGATGTGGAGAGACCAGTTATAGTTGTGTTGTACATAGGGGAGGCTCTCATCCCATGTGCATGGATGTTTTTGGTTGTACATGTGTGGGATGTGTACTATCATCCTGTTGATGACCTCTGTTTGGCCATTAATTTGGGGATGGAAAGTTGTGGAATTGGTGAGCTTGGTGTCTAGCAATGACCAGAGGCTGGACAAAAATTTATTGAGGAACCTATTGTATCGATCTGAGATGATAGACAGTGGGATCCCAAAGTGTAACCACCTTCATTCAATGAAGAGTTTAGCAGTGGCTTATGCTATAATTTCTTCTTGCAAGCCACCATAATGGCCATCTTCGTGAATCTATCAATGACCACAAAAACATAGTCGTTACTATTCTTAGTAGAAGGAAGGCCCGAAATTTAATCCATGGAGATTGATTCCCAAGGTCAATTAGGGGTAGACAACAAAGTATAGAGGCCTTGATTCTTGATGGTCAGTTTGGAAATGGCGTAGGTAGTGCAAGATCTGATGTACTTCCCGACATCCTGTCAAAGGTTTTGGCCAATAGAAATACTTCTACAGTACTTCCACTATTTTTTCGACCCCAAAGTGATTAGCGACCAGGTGACATAGTAGTGCATCCTGGAGCGTCTTTTATGTGTGGTCAAATTATGGATCACTTTTATAGAGAAGCAGCCAATTAGAATTTTTGTGCCCATAAGAGTTGAGTACAGTTGTTAGCGCCACGATCGGTGGTCGATTGAGGTAGTCTGAAAAATTATTGGTGTTTTCCTTATTGTGCTTAATGTTCAGGTGAAAATTTTGTAGGTATGTGGACCACTTCTGATGGCGATGATTTTGCAACTTCCCTTGTGTCGGTATGAACTGTAGGGGTTGGTGGTCTGTGTGGATGATCGTTTCCTTCACCAAAATGTAATGCTTCCATTTTCAGCAAGCCTGCATAATGGAATACATCTCTTTTTCATAAGTGGGATACTTTCGGACTGTGTCAGAAAGTGTCTCACTATGATATGCCACAGGATGCCCTTGTTGAGTAAGAACTGCCCCAATAGCATAGTCAGAGGCATTTGTCTCAATCTCAAATGGTTGTTGCAAGTCCAGTAATATGAGCACTAGTGAAGAGCAGAGGTGATGTTTCAACTCTACGAATTCCTTCTGTTGAGATTTAGACAAAAATAATTTTTCTTTCACTCCTCCCTTAGTGACTTGACACAAGGGCCAAGTGATATGAAAGAATCCCAACACAAATGTGTGGTATAAATTGGCAAGACCGAGAAAGCTGTGGAGCTTTGTTAGAGTGGTTGGGGCTGGAAAATCCTAAATGACTTGGATCTTGGCTGGATCCATATGCACCCTCGCTCATCAATAATGTATCCCAGATACTGAACCTGGGTCATGCCAAAAATTCACTTCCCGAAATTGGCACAAAACTTGTGTTGCCGCAGTGTTTGGAGGACTTGTTGGATGTGGTGGAGATGCTCTTCCCAAGTCTGGATGAATATCAGGATGTCATCCAAGTACACCACTACAAATGAGTTGGTAAATGGTCACAAGATGTCATCCATCAGCCTCATGAAGGTTGCGGGAGCATTCATCAACCTGAAATGCATGACAAACCATTCAAAAAGTCCCTCCTTGGATTTGAAGGCAGAATTTCACACATCAGAGGGTTCAATTGGTACCTAGTGATACTCGAAATTTAGTTCGATCTTGCTGAAGTATTTTTCCTCCTTGAGCTGGTCCAGAAGGTCATCAATCCATGGGACTGGGTACCTATTCCAGACATTGATCTTGTTCAGCTCCTGATAGTCAATATAGAGTCTCCAAGTCCCATCCTTCTTCCGCACCAACATGATCGGGCTCCCACAAGGTGATAAACTTGACCAGATGTGACCTTTATGCAACATCTCCGGAATATGCCTCCTAATTTTGTCGTTCTCCATAACATATCACTGATAGATTTGGCCATTGGGAAGTGGTGCACTTGGGGTCAGATCGATAGAGTTCTTGACCTGACAGTGCAAAGGCACCCCTGCAGGTGAGGTGAATATGTCCCCATACTCCTCCATGACCTTGTCCATTTGTTGTTGTCGTGTAGAGGATCCCTGTCTGGAGGTCATGGCCACAATATTCTTCTTTCCCCGAGGGTAGGTCATCATGAAAAAAATATTCTTGGTTTTGGAAATGAGCTTATTGCATTGTTTTGCAGTAACCAAAGACATGGTTGTAGTCGGTGCTAGCTCTGATATCATGTACAACTTATTTCCCAAAGTAACAATAACATTGCGAGGCCTAGACTCATACATATCATGTCGCTTGATCCACAAGTATGGTTGGCCTACTAAAATCACAAACATCAAGAGGAGAAATGTCATATAAGACCTCATCCATTAAGAGCTTGATTCTATAAGGAAGGCGACACTGTTGGCTGAGATGTAGATCCCGTGTTGGTGAAGCCACCTGATGGTGTATGGTTGTGGGTGTGTTGTGGTTGGAAAGACCAGCTACTTCACGACCTCTGTTGAGATTAGGTTCTTTTGGCTCCCGATTTCGATAATTAACTTAAATGGGGTACCCTTTACCCACATCTAGGAGTGGAAGAGGCGCTCCCCCTCCTCTGGATTTTCCAGTTCCTCCTTTTGGATATTCGTGGTGGAAATGGTGGCGTTGGGTTCAACATTGATAATCTAATTCCCTTTGTCATTCCCCTTGTCGGGTTATTATTCATAATCGGAGCATGCATCCGATTTAGAAGCCTTCAGCTTCACCACTGGTTACTGCTTAGCCCAATACTCAGTTGTGTTGTGAGTTGAGCTCTTATGGAACTCACATCGCTTTCCTGTGTCCTTCATCAACTTTGCGGTGTTGTTCTTTGCTTGTGGCTTTGGCGGGTTGTCCTAGGCTGCCCCGTCTTGGTTTTTTCCTTTGTTCTTCGGTTTGAGGGAAAATTTCCCTTGCTTTTGATTCACAGATCCAAAGTCTCGCTTCTTCTGTTTGAATTTCTACTCAACCTTTGCAGCATACCGATATGTTGCACCAAGTGAGGAGATGTTGAGGAACTCCAATTCCTCCTATATGTATCTATGCAGACAACTAGGCTATTTCAGAACCAAAATTTTCTCTAAATCTCTGATACCCAACTTTGTGCACATGGTATCGAACAGGTTCGTTAGCTCATGCACATCTTGATCCCTTTGTTTCCACAACATACTCCATTGTATGTATTTGTCCTCATAGCTCCCCATGGGACAATATTGTTCCTTGATAATGTCTCGAAAATAATCCCAAGTGGGTGCTGAGAATATAGAGGGTTCACTCTCATCCTTTTTCTCACAATAGGTTTCCCACCAGTCCTTGACAAGGGGGGTGGCTTTGAGGAGTGAAAAAGTAATATTTTTCTAGTTGGAAAAGTCATGAATTGAGAAATATCCTTATAATAGATTTAACCATTTATCTATGACGTCTACATCTATTTGGCCCTCAAACATGGGAATGTCAAAGTTTAATTGTACCTTAAAAGGAGTGGTGCCTCCAGAGTGGCTTCTGGATGCAGATGCGCCAACGGTGGACTGTCATTGAAATATTTGGGAAAAGTTATCAATCATCGCATTCCTATGTTTCTTGAGGGCCTCCTCGAGAAATATTTTGATAGGATCTCATGCTCCCTCATATTTATTTTCCTCCACCATGGGAGGCCATCAGGGTTTGCAAGGCTAATGTTGCAAAGGTTCAACTAGATCGAGCCCTAACTCCTTATACCTCGACCTAGTTGGGGACATGCAAAGAAAGATCGAGAAAGAGCAGACCACTATGATAGCACTGATCCAGATTTATGTAGGAACAAAATAAAATATGAAAATGCACATAAAAACAGAGATGAAGAAAAAAAAACTTCTTTTCATTAATATCAAATAATTGAAATATGCTTACAGACATAATGGAAACAAACTAGCTAAGGCATTGGTAGCTTATCTCTAATAAGAGATGTGATGGCTACAGGCCTCTGAACTGTGTTACAATGAGGCTCAAGGGATTTTTGAACAACAAAGGAAAACCCTAAACAACCAAAACCCTAACCCCAGAAGACGAAACAACAAGAGTTTGTAGGCCCCATTGGGTTTAGTTGGGAAACCAACTTCATGGGGTCATAACTTGTCCATATTATATCCAGTTGGCACATATGATATATCGTTAGAAATATCTCTCTGATTACTACATGTTTTGTCACATGCCCCCACCTACAACTATAGGTCTGCTGCAAACCTAAAAAAAATCCGTTTATGGGGTCAAGGCTGCTCCGAAAGTTTAGGACCCGAAAAATTGCTAAACATATTAAATGCTAATATAAAAAAGGAAACTAATGAAACTAACTGGAGGTATAGGTGGAATAGGTGGGTGGCCACCAATAGCCACCTGGATCATTCCTCCCCCCTTAGGAAGCAATGGTTCCCATTGTGTGCAGAGCCTCCATGAGGTGAGGAAATTTATGTTGAAATTGGTCCCTGGTGAACCACTTGTCCTGGTGAAGGAGTTGGCCTGCTTTGAAAACTCGATATAGTTGGATCCTCTACTGCAGGGTTTTAGCACCAAAAATTGTTCATCTAACCATTTCTAATTATATGGATCAAAGTACACCATGTAGGACCAATTTTACCATAATAAAATTGGTTTCACTATAAGAAATATCTTAACAAATCATATTTTATTAAGTTATTTCTGGTTAAAACAAGAAACCCCATGAGGAATAATTAAATAAATCCTTATTTATTTGATTTTCCTCTAGGAATAATTAATTAAACCATTGTTTAAATAATATTCCTGGTCAAGTTTAACCCAATTATGAGAAATAATTGGATAAATCATTTTTTTTTTCTCCA
Source organism: Pinus albicaulis (assembly GCA_034641835.2). Taxonomy (NCBI): domain Eukaryota; kingdom Viridiplantae; phylum Streptophyta; class Pinopsida; order Pinales; family Pinaceae; genus Pinus; species Pinus albicaulis. The sequence continues at coordinate 85,743,056 of CM076574.1, forward strand.
AGAATAATTAATTAAATCATTATTTAGTTATTTTTTGCTTGTTAAATTTAACTAAATCATCTAGGAATAATTAAACAAATCATTATTTGTTTATTACTCTTTAACCACATTATTGAAATGTTAAATAAATCATTTTTTTAATTATTTCTAAATAAAAGGTATTTAACCAATTTAAATACCTTTTCCCTCCAACAAAATATAATAAAATATTCCAAGTGGTTAGATCTAGATCTTGGTTAATAATATTTTATTATTTTCCATTATTGAGGATAACTCAATATTTTGTTATAAATAGGCGGGTTATTCCATTCATTCTTCACTTTTATCATTCTCATTGTCGTTACTATTTTATTTTGCCTCTTGAGCTCCCACTTGAATTCAACATACATTTTTGGTTTTTTGCACCATTGAGAGAGAGAAACTTCTGGAGCCGAAGTGTTGAGGACAACCAAGAAACCATCCCATTGAGGGGGACTGGTAACATCTATTTGTTCCCTTCACCATATGTAATAATATATGAAATCATTCATTAAATCTTGTCTTATCTGTTGGATGCATAGAGAAATTACTATTTCTTTTCACTATTTAACTACTTTTACTACATAGATATGGTTTTCTGCAACATTTGTTCTAACTATTATTTGCATATCTAAAGAGTTAAGAAACAATTTTTGTTGTTATGGATGTCTGTCACACACAACTAAAGTAGGATATTTTTGTACACTTTCGTTAAGAATTTACGCTAAAAAATGACGACTCCACCGTTTTAATTCAAATTCGTGTGTGACTATCAAATTCAACAACAAGGGCTTTTCTTCAGCTGTTTTCAGTCTCTTGATGTTTTTTTTTAACTTTTATGCCCTAATTCAGTCAAAATTCTAACTTTCAGATGTTTTCTGGTGTTTTTCGCTAGTAACAGGTACCAGCCACGCCAAAGACGGAAAATTTTCCGCAACCTGCCGCCCGAGAACCAAGGAGAATAAAATCACAATTTTTAGATTAAAAAATGTGAGTTCCCATGAAATTGCACTCTTCTACCCATAAACTGCGATTTCACCTGTCCAAAGGTCAAAAATTGCGATCTAGAATATTTTTATGAATTTTTTTTGCAATTGTCAGGGTTTTCCAAGATCATTGTTTTGGGTTATCTAACCTCTTTTTTAGCTCGTCTTAGGCCTGGATATGCTCAGGTTGTCTCCTTGAAGTAGAACCAAGCCCCCTAGGGTTTCAGTACACTTCCACCCTTTTAGGAGGGGTTAAGCTGAGTAGGCAGTCTAAGATTTGCAACGCTTTTAGCATTGTTTTAGGAACTGATATATCATTTTTACAGATCCTTTTTGATAGGTTATTGTTACATCCAAAATTATCTCTTGAGTTTTGTTTGGTATTTTCCTTAGGGTCTCTTTGTTTTCCCTAGGTTTTTCACCCCCAACCTTATCTATTGCAACAGTTTTCCCCTCTAGTTTCTTGTTGTTTTCTACGTCATTTCCAGCAGTACAGAGTCATTAGATCCTTGTCCCTTCGAGATTATATATCTTGGCCATTTTAGTGTGTTGTGAGTCAATTTCGTCCCTTTTCGTCTATTTTTTTTAGAGCCTTATTTGGGTTGGGATTTGTGCATGATTCTTTTTTTTATTTTACTGTCATTTCAGTTTCATTTATAGTTTTTCAACATTTTTTCTTTTTCTTTAAATACCCGTCTAGGCTTAATTAAAATAAACACATGTCTTGCACACACTCACACCTAAAGTGAAGAGCACTTGGTTTATCACTCTTCAACCTTTTCGTGTCATTTGTGACTTGCCGTCATAGTTCCCCCAAGGCGTTTATTGTGGAGACTCCAAGGTCTTCGCCCTTAGTTTCCGTTAGGATGTCTTACTCCACCCCGTAGGGTCCGAGTTAGTCCTCCCCCGATGCCCCATACTAGCTCTGATTCTAGTTCATCAGGTTCTTCCTCTAATTCTGACCCTGGTTCTCCTCACCCTCATACTGTCACCATGTCAGGTGCCAATGAAGGTGCAGGTCCTCAAGCCGGTGGTGGCCCTGGTCCTAATGCTAGAGCCACTACTAGCAGAACCACTGCAGGAACCTTCTTGGCTACTCCTTTGCTACCTATTGTGGCAAGTTTAAGCCTTCCCGATTTTATCTATTTAATCAATGACCCCATACTCCGCGATGCATGTTGGCCAGCTATGCCAACTAAGTTTCCTTCTGACATTCCTAATTTTGAAGGAAACACTAGAGAGGACCCCACTAATCATGTCCACTCCTTTTATATGTGGTGTTTGTCTAATTCCATTATAGATGACTCCATTCGCGTTCAGTTGTTCCAATGTACACTCACCGGAGAAGCAGAGAAGTGGTATGTTGATCAACCTGGTGCATCTCATAACACTTTTGCGACTCTTGCTAAAGCATGTCTGTCATATTTCTAGTCACCCCTCCGTTATGATACCAATACCGAGTTTTTGACCACATTACATCAATCTTCTGCGATCCGCCTTTCTCACCATGTCCAAGAATGGCATAGAAAAAGGATCTTGTGTAGAGATCACCCATTCGATGACTGTGTCTATATAGATTGGTTTCTTTGAATTCTCTTAGCCCCCATCGGTAAATATGTCGCATCTCATTTTCCTCAATCGGAGGAAGAATCTCTCTAAGTCGCATTAAAATATGACTTGATCTATGCCCAGTCTAGTTATTTTTATATCGTTTTACCAGATCTTCCTAGACTCGGTAGTGCCAACGCACCAAGGGCATCTCATGCCGCCAAAAGTATCGTTGGATCTCTCTCACATCCATATGCTCCTCCTCACATGAGTTATAGTTACCCCCAGGGGGGGAGGAGTTCCTCCAACACCTATCCCCCTTTAGGAAACTTGTATCCCAGTCAAAAGACACCTTATGCATTTTCCCAACCGCATCAGTTGATGTCAGGGCCAATTGTTTCTCAACCTGTTTACCCAAAATTTTCCCCACCTCCTTTCTATCCGTATGCACCGCTCGACGCTCCATCCCCTCCGGCATCAACATCCTCACCTCTCGTGCCTTCTCAACCTCTGCCACAACAGCCACCACCTCCTCAAGGGAAAGTGTATGCTCACTAGAGTGCGAATAATCCTCCTAATTCGATGAAAAATAATAAGGGGAAAGGAAACTAGAACCAATAAGCGCAGGGTAACCAGGGTTGCCAAGGTAATCAATCGAACGCACCCTAAGGGAACCAACCTAACACCGCAAACCAACAATAGGGCGATCAGCCCAAGAAGAAAAATAATGAACAAACCTTGTTCATGTTGTGGTGTCAATGGCCATTATACTCATGATTTTCCCCTTTTTCCTTAGATGGGCCAGTTGTGGGAAGCCCAAACAACATCTATAGGACAACAACCCACCATGTCGCTTCCTCTAAACAATGCACCAGCTCAAACAGATGTGTTCACTAATCCTTTCCCTTAGAAATGATATGTTGTTTCCCAACCACCTCAAGGTCAGGCTGCCCCTCAACCCCTGAAGTATGGTACCCTTGATTACCAAATTTTCATGATGAATTCTGAAGAGGTCAATACCGTTGATGTCAAACTTCAGACCTGATTGTGCCAATATGACAAACAGCTCGCTACATCTGCAACTGAGTCCCAAACTAAAGTTCCCAGAGAGTCCATTTCAACACCAAATGTTCCCTTATAGATCTCTTAGCCTTAGGCATAGGTCATTCACAAGATCCCCAAAGGGCCATTATGCCAAAATGATGCTTCTGCCAAAGCCCACCACACATACAACATAGTAGATGACTTGGCACAGTCTCCTGCCACCATGTCAACACTGGAAGTCCTCTAGACGTTCCCATCACAACGAAAATATCTACTATCTAATTTGGGTGACGTGGATCCTTCTAATGATCGTTTGATCGTCTTTGATGTTGAAAAGTCAAAACATCCCCCTTTACCTTCATTTTTTGCCTTCCAAATACCAGTCAATATCCGTAATGCCCATGTTCAGAGATGTATCATTGATGAAGGTGCATCCACTTGTGTGATTCCCACCTATGTTTGGAAGAAACTTAGATCCCCCGATCTGTCTGAGTCCACCATCACTTTACGTGCTTGGGACTGTCACCCTTCACAAACCCTTGGCATGTTCCGCAATTTTTTGGTCACACTTGAAGGAAATAATTTTTTTATTGACATATAAGTCATTGATGCCCCCTTGGATTATAATGTCCTCTTGCATCATAGCTACACCTATGCGATGTTAATTTTCGCATCTGCGGTTCACTGTAAGATGTGCTTCCCCCATAATGGAAATATCGTCACCATCGATCAGTTGACATATTATGAACCAAAGTCTCAGAACTCCCCTGAGCCCATCATATCTTCGGTGGTCGATAACCAATCAGTCGCACCTCTCACTAGTGTTTCACCAGGAGTTTATAAATATTCCACCTTACTTGGTTCATTCCCTAGTCCCCCCCCCTCTTATCACTGAGCCCAACTCATCAAGTGTTTGCATGTTGCAAGCATCTCGAGCTAGCCAAAAGTGGCCTAGTATGACTAGCCAGCAGCTAGCGTCTATGAAACCTACTATTGTTCACTCGACATAGCCATCAGGGCCATCTCCTCAAGGAGCTTCACCTTCTGTTCATGTCTCTCCCAATATTTTTCAACCAGGAACGGTCCCCCCAAGCCTTAACCATTTGGGAGCCATTCCGCCAGGCTATTACCCTTTCGGTTAGATACCATTTTTAGCTTCCCCCTCCGGAGTCTTTTTAGTGTCTATTATGACTACAATGAGTTTACCCAATTTAACCCTAGGGATCCCACTCTGATACATTGACCCCCCAACAAACACTCCAGCTAGTCAAATTAAACCATATACCGCTTTGACCCCGGTTCAAACAGTCGCCATGACCCCTCCCTTTACTTCAGTAGCACAACCACCTCAACAGGAACCCACTCATGTTGCGAAAGCATTCAGTGAGGGGGGAAAGCCAAAAATAAGAAACCTAAGGACAAGGATCACCAAAAAAATCCAACTCCACCTAAGCCTCCAAATTCAACACCTCCCTACGTTTTGTGTGATGTTGTTGGGCATGCCACCCATAATTTTCCAGAACTTCCTCGTCTCAAACCTATGTTCAACAAAAAATTTCCTGAATTTGACATCCCGGAGGTCCATGTTACCTTACCTGAGTCAGCTAAGAAACTAAAATCATTACACATGAACCACCCTTGTTCTTTATGTGACCTTTACGGCCACTATTATCATCATTGTACCTGTTTCGATGAATTTCATGATACCTTGAGGCAATTCATGAAATAGAGGCTGCTCATAGTGGATCTTGTACTCCTCTACTTATGAGTTCTGCTTCACCAGAACCAGAGGACAATTTTGCACCCATTGTGATACCTCCCCTCGATGTTGAGATGACAGACTCTTTGGTTGACATTCTCTACATGTTGTCATCCATGAGATCCATGGAGGAAGACCCCTCAGGGTCTTCCCTTTACTATTTTGGTCGAACCTTGGTCTCAACATTGGTATATTTTTCATCTACTACCTCTTCATCTACCCTTCGTATAAATGCGTACGTGAACCATATTTCTCATGAAGATGCACCAGGTAGCCCCGCCACATCCTGTGGTCTCCCTTCCTCCTGTCCTACCATCTTCCATTCCGATGAAGACATTATAGAAGCCATGAACACCCCTGATTTTCCTTGGGATGATATGCACCATTGTGTGTACTTTAGGCTTCCACAGTAGACCCATGACTAATATGTTGTGGAGTCTAAATATTTCCTTCATGATGAAGTCGATTGGTTTAGAAATCCCATTCCTGCACGAGATGATTTCACAGAAGGAAACATGGCCAATATCTCCCCTACCATTAAAATAAACATTTCTGATAAACCAGGGGTTGAAGAAAACATTACCTTGGAGGCACATTTCACCGTGAAAGAAATTGAGGCTTACACCAAGCTATTCAAGGAATTTAGTGATGTTTTATCCTGGTCTTATTCAGAGATGCACACATTTGATCCTGCCATTGTTGAACACCATATTGATCAATGGGTCGATGCCAATCCTGTCCGTCAAAATTTGAGACCCATCAATCCTTCCATATGTGAAGCTATCAAAGCCAAAATTGATAAGCGGAAGCAGGCTGGTTTTATCTATCCCATTGAATACACCACACGGGTTTCCAACCTGGTTCTCGTTCTCAAGAAACAAGGCACCATTCATGTCTACACTGAATTTCGCGACATGAACAAAGCTTGTCCCAAAGACAACTTCCCCACACCATTTATTGACCAAATAATTGATGAGTGTGCGGGGCATGAGGTTTTATTATTTATGGATGGATTATTCGGGTATAACTAGATTATTATCCGTCGTGCTAATCAGTTAAAGACTGCGTTCATTATTCCGTGGGGAAAATTTGCTTATAGGGTCATGCCTTTCTGTTTAAAGAATACTAGAGCCACCTTTCAGCAAGCAATGTCTTACTGCTTCTATGACTTGGCTCATATTATCCTAGCTTACCTTGACAGCCTCACTCCTCATTCTAGGCTTCAAGCACAACACATTCATGACTTGCGTATCGTTCTTCTCTGACGTCACAAGTATAATATCTGCCTCAACCTATTGCAGTGTGTCTTTTGCATTCCTGTAGACCATCTCTTGGGATTAATTATGTCCAAATATGCTATAAAGCTTGATCCCCTTAAATTTAAATCCATTCTTGAGCTTCCCATCCCTCGTACTTTGTGTCAGTTACAAAGCCTTCAAGGAAAATCCAACTTCCTTCGTCGGTTCGTCCCTGACTATGCCACCAATACGCACGGGTTTCTAAGACTCCTTTGATCTAACATTCCATTCATTTGGGATCATTATGCTCAACAGTATTTTGATGCCCTGAATCATGCCCTCACTTCCGCTCCCTTGATTAGTCCACCTAACTTTGAGAGGGACTTCATTCTGTATATCTCAACTTCCACTCATTCGGTCGTTGGGGTCCTCATTCAGGAAGATGCCACCGGAAACAAACATGTTATGTATTATTTCAGTAAGAATCTTGTGGGATCCCCTATGTCCTACTCGCATGAAGAGAAGTTGGCACTGGCCATCGTGTTCTTGGTCCAAAAACTTCGTCATTATATCCTTATGTGTTCCATCAAGGCCATGACCAATTCCAACCCCATGGATTTCCTCTTAAGTCGACATATCATTAATGAGAAATACGCTCATTGGATCGTTATCCTTCAGGAGTTTGATATTGAATTTATCACACCCACGAGTAAGAAAGGTTTAACCCTCGCTGAACTTATTTATGAATTGGCTATTGGTATGCGTGATCCACCGATTAATGATGATTTGCTTGATGAAAACTTGTTTTCTATTACTTCGAATGATCCTTGGTATGGTGACATCCTTACCTATTTGCGAACCCATAAATTCACTTCCCATATTAATCATGATGCTCAACTACATATACGACACCAAGCACCCCACTACCTTCTCATTGGTGATGAGATTTATTGTCGTGGTTTTGATTATGTCCTTCCTCATTGTCTCATGCACACTGAAGCTGAGAAAGTCCTTAATGCCTACCATAATAGTGCTTGTGGTGGCCACCTCTCCGGTTTGGCCAATGCTCATAAAATCATGCGCGCTGAGTATTTTTGGCCTTCTCTCTTTAGCGATTGTATTGAATCAGTCAAACTGTTCCAATTGTCATCTATTTGCCCCAAAGTCACAAGCTCCACATGCTCCCCTCCATCTTGTCATATCAGTCAGTCCCTTCTGCAAGTGGGCCATTGACTTTATGGAGTTTCGACCTCCATATTCTAGTAACCACAAGTATATTATCGTGGTGGTCGAATATTTCACCAAATGGTTTGAGGCCATGCCAACGTTCAACAACACAATGGCTATCACAACTCTCTTTTTCTTTAACCATGTTATCACTCGATTATGGGTTCTAAAACAATTGGTCTTTGACCATGGCTGACATTTCGAATATGAGATATGGCGTGATATATCCTCTCTGTTGGGCTTTGAGAATTAATATTCATCATCTTATAATCCCCAAGGTAATGGGAAATTTGAAGCGGTTAATAAAATCCTTAAAACTATGCTTCAACGAACAATGAACAACCACAAAACCATCTGGAACCTTATGTTCTTCCCTAATTTTTGGGCCTATAGAACTTGTATTAAAAACACCACCAGGTTTACTCCTTTCCACCTTGTTGCTGGTGAGGAGGCAGTCTTACTGATCGTGTGTGAAATCCCCTCCCTTCACCTAGTCACCAAACTTCTCCCTGACAACCAAAATTTAGAAAAAAGAATTAGGGGAATTTTGAGGTCTAAAATGGGCCTCCTAAGAAAAATGTACAACCAAAATAAAATTTATAAGAACCAACAAGATTCAAGATGATGATGTCAACAATGGGGGATGATTCACCATTTTTGGAGTCCAAAAGTAAAAATATTAAAATATAATAAAATAATAAAACTACTTTTTCAACTCATATTTTCAACTTATGTCCCTAAGTTTTTACTCAAATTTCGAGTAGGAGTAGTCGTTGGATGCAAAATTTAATTCCTCATCCAAAGAGTACCCATGTTGCATACTTTTGATGGATGTTGCTACATAAAAAATGAGAGATACATGAAAACGCGTGATCGCAATCACATTTTTCATGTATTTCTCAATTTTCTTGTAGCAAAGTCCATAAAAATTATGCAACATGGGTACTCCTTGGATGAGGAATAAAATTTTGCATCCAACAAGTGTTTCCATTCAAAATTTGAGTAAACCCATAGAGAGATAAGTTGAAAAAGTAGGTTTTTCTTTTTCCCCTCTAAAATTTGATGATGTAATATAATCTTATTTTATTATTTCCACTTTTATTTTATAATTTCCTTAGGAGGCCCATTTTAGACCTGAAATTTCCTCTAATTAAGTATCATGCTTAAGCATGCTTCTGAAGACCATCGTGTTGCATTAAAAACCATTGAAGCGGCCAAGAAGCGCACCAAATCTCAGTCTGACCTGAAAGTCCACCCTCGTACCTTCCACGAAGGTGAATTTGTTCTAGTGTATGACTAGGCTTATGATGTCCTTGGTCATGGGAATTTTGACTCATTATGGCTAGGACCTTACATCATTAGTAAATACTTGGGAAAGGGGGCATACCTTCCAGATGATTTCGAAGGCCAAATCCTTCCTAACCCTCACAACACACTCTACCTCAAGAAATTTGACCTATAGCATCTCCCATTGACATGCGTGTATTTATTTCTGTCATGAATTTAGGCAACTTGCATTGTCCACCCTCACCCCATTTTTTGACTTTTGGAACCTTTCATATGGATCCATGATCCACACCATATATTGGCCATGCCAATGGTGCAAGTCCCTCTTCATGGAATCTAGCCTCGACAACTTGGGCCATTTTCACCCCCTTGCATTCATTAGTTCACTCCAACAACGTATGCATTGGATATGCCATCAATAACCAGGTCGAATATGATGTAGTGATAGGTTTGTTAGTCGATTCCCTTGACCATTGAATCCTTCATCTTCATGTTCATTTAGATTCCTTGTTGCTTGTCATGCAATTGAATGGCGTTTATCGTGTGCATAACCATATCTTATTTAGAAAGTATCTATGAGTGAAGATTTTAGCACATGAATTTGAATCCATTACATTTAGTCATGTTCCTAGAGCCCAAATAGCTTTGTAGATACCATTGCAAATAACATTCTATATTGGCATATATCACATGCATTTAACGAAGGACAACCATAAAAAACAAATGGCGAACCAAAATCGTCATATAAAAGATGCATATCCATATTATGTATCATAAAAAAAATAAGTGTTTTGATTCCACTACTCTAAATAAATTTGACATGCCCATAGTATGCTACAAAAAAAACAGGGGGCACCACATGCCCCTATCCCTAGTCACTATCTAGAGACTCCTGGGTCAATGGCTCTGCTCCACTAGCCCATAGGTCTTGAATTGCCTACCCATCCATAGTTATGCTCTGCGTGATGCCTCGCCACTCCGAGGGAAGACTGGTACACTCATATGTATATTGATCCTCTAAAATAGGCCACTGAGGCTCAACCACCCCGATCAGTAATACATCAAACCTGCGATGGAGGTCCTTCAGCAGATCCTCACAATCAGGTCTCTGTTGTGATGTCGATCCACTCGGTTCTACAACCCCTCACGCTGCAGCACATCCTGCATATCCTACTGGCTAGATTGGTACTATATATACATACCAAAAGTTACGAGTCAGTACGACATACATATTCTAAAGACTTTAAATGCACCATAATATATAACAACTTTCACTTACCATCTGGTCCCTATGCTTGATCGGGCGGAAGTGGAAAGTTAGGATCCCCCTGATAGTTCATACCACTGTATGGATAATCATCTATGTGTAGCGACATCTAATCCCAATGTGCGAAAAATTCAGGCCGGAAAACCCATATGACTCCTTCTCCTCTTATCTGCAGTATCTGCCCCAGCGCCACATCCTGGGCTCCTGTGGACCCCCATCCTAGATCTACACATGAGGTCGAATCATGGGGATCTTCTCAAAGAAGAACGAGCACAATACCATACCAAAAGCACAATCATGGTCAACATGTCACCTGCATAGAGAACACTATTATTTCACCAACGACAACATCATCTGGGCCCACCCATATTAGGTCCCACTCAAAACACTCTCTACCAACATCATCTGCCCCCTAATGATGTGATGGAATGCTTGGTTGCCCAGGATCTGTAGTACTGTTGTGGAAATAGCCCGTGTCTCTAGTTGCTTTATATCACTAATCGGAATGGTCGTGCCCTTAGCCTGAGCATGCGGTCTACAATGGTGCTCCATAAACTCTGAAAGGTTCCTCCCACGAGGCAACACTGAATGTATGTTTCCCACCACCCCTAGTGGCGGAAGTCTAGTAAAAAAAGAGATGTCCTAGATAGAAAGCTTGATACGATGCCCCAACACTATAAATTCCTCCCAGTCTGGATCCTAGTAGCTCACTATCCTATATATCAAGGGCTCACCTATGCTCATTAGTGGGTTCTCAACCAACTTGATCATCTCATACCGAGAAAGTGCTCCCTGTACCACCTAATTCCCCTGAATCTTAGCACGGAGAGTGTCCAAGTCTCTCTCATGCTAGTTGATCTTCAAATCTGACATACTTGCACAAAATCATCATTTTTTCAACTTAGAATAAGACAACTACATCACAAACTATCTAACCCTGGTCCTCAGCTAACCAACAAACAAAACCCAACTTTCAGCTCCAACTCGTAATGTTCTGCCTTGGAACTCTGAGATCGCAGTTCCCCCTGATTACTGTGAGCTAGATCACATTTCAGGGAAAAATTAGTGTGATCCATCCATGAGGAGAGGCAAGAGTCCATTACTAAGCCCCAGGGACCTAATCTGAAAAAATAAACCACTAAAATTGAAGAGTAAGGTTAGGCCACCTACCTGCCACTTACAGATCCTAATTCCAATGGACGGTTTGTTCACTACGATCTCCTCAAGATTTAGGGCCTTCTCCTCCTCTCCAAATTCACCACAGCTCACTTAGAAAATGAATTAAAGTGGAGGGAAATTTCCCTTCTAAAGGAAAAACCCCAAATTTTCCTTTGCCAATTGCGACCAAACCGTAGCTCAGTTTGAAAAACCGTCAGCACCATTGGAAAGTTCTCATCGAGCAATACAATGGGTCTTCTTTTGTTTTTGGTAATTTGACACTTAACCAGGAAGATATTTTTCCAAGAAGGGTCACTTTATTGCCTCTTAAAATTGAATTTCTTCACATGCACTGCTTGTATTTCGGGCACCGCTTTGCCTTCATACTTTTCAACTGCTCTGTTGATTTTGTTCATGAGTAACCATATTTTTCTCATCTTTTCATGGTCCCCCTTGGGCCTATCTTGTGTGGTAGAATCATCGAATCACCCTTGTTCAAATAATCTGAGTTGACTCACCATCGCATTCATGGAGTCATCATCAATTGTGGTTTTTTCCATGAAGTCTTGGTTTAACTCTATTGGTGTGAGTTGTTCTTCCATGTCGAATGTGTCTAGTAGAAGTGCAAAGTAGGGCTGAAGGCAATCCACATTGAACTTTGGGTGCAGACCAAGGAATGGTGGAATACAAAACTAGAAGGCATTGTCCCCTACAACCTTGGTGATGATGTATGACCCATATCAGAGTGGGTGAAGCTTGCAGTAGGGTCCAGCGAGATGCTCCTTATGAAAATGTAGCCACACTTTGTCACCCACGTGGAAGTTGTGTGGCACCCTATGTTGATCATGTCGCTACTTGTACTTAACATTTTCTCTGTCCAATATTTCATGAACCTATTGGCAGATGTGTTGAATATGCTCAATGAAGTTTTTTTCCTTGTTCGCTTCAGACTGAACATAAGCCAAATCTACCTGAGTAGCCGTAAATGGCATGGCTACGTTAATGGGACATAGTTGTTGGAATCAAAAACCCACCTGAAAGGGGATGTGATCGGTTGAGATGTGGAAAGCCTGGTTACATCTGTGTTTTATATAGGGGAGGCTCTCATCCCATTTGTGTGGATGCTTTGAGTTGTACATGCACAGAATGTGTACGATCATCTTATTGATTGTTGAACCCTTAGTTAAATTGAGAGGGGGGTGAATCATTATAATACATTAACGAACTTTTTAAACTTTCCTTTAAACTTATTTACACCTTCATTTCATGATCAAATTATTATATAATGAAACCACAATCTTAATAAGTGAGCAACAAGTATTAAGTAGATTAAGTACATAACATCAACACATAACATCATACTCATGAACAACAGATATAAGTGGAAACCCATAAGGGAGAAAACCACATCTTATTATTGTTGTGATGCAAAGGCAAGCTCCAACTCCCTCTCACCACTGATTTTCCGTAGGCTCCAACCTACATGAGGCTACTACCTCAATTTTGCAAGCTACAACTTGCCAGAAAGCTCCAACTCCCATCTATTTTCTGCAAGCTACAACCCACAGGAGTATCCTACCTCAGCCAGCTACAACTGGACATATATCAAGCTACAACTTGATATGGAAGCACCAACTTCCTCCCACTACAATGAAATCATATGCTGATTTACCTAGATATCAGCTCTATTTTTCTCCTTCTTCACTGTTGTCCTTCCAGCCTTCAAATTTTCTTTATATCATCTCTGGATCTTCATAGCTTCTCTATATTCTCTTTCTTCTTCTTCCACTCTATAACCATCTGTAGCTTTCTTATATTCTTCTGTTCTCTTACATTCTGCAGCTTTCTAACAATATTCAACTCTCTTTAATTCTGCTGCACTCTCTCTCTCTCTCTCTCTCTCTCTCTGTTTTCATCACCTTCTGCACATGGATATTCCATGTTTTATACATATAAATTCATGGTTGTTTGAATTCTATAGGGAATATGAAGTGAACATGCACAAATCTTTCCTTTCACCCACTCATTTCCTCACTCAGCATATTTCGAATGTTACAACAATATATACAATCATTACAGTATCAAATTGGACTTTTTCTTTGCCTACAGAGTCTTGCATTTGATTCACAAACAATATAAAATTAATAATAAATTTACAGTTACTATCACATATTTACTCAACCCTTTCAGCTTCTTCGCTTTGCTGTGTGTTTTTCCTTTTCTTCTTGCTGTCTTGTGTCTTTTTTGTTTCTGTTGTTATATTCCACATTTGTTGTATAACGGCCCTTTTATTTTATTACTTGTGACTTTTATTTTGCATTAATCCTTTTCATATGCCCATGCTGCCGCACCACTATTCTTCCCGTGTTCCTCGTCCTTTGAATTGCATTCAAATTATTCCTTTGTGACCTATGGGATATGGCCCACATACAACTCCCTTTATACCCGTAGCGGATTACAAATCCGGGCTTTAATCAACATAATACGTTTAAACGATCAACAACGCATACATATTTAAACATACATACAATTATTAGTCAACATCATAAAATTTACACTATTGTGCATATAACATACACGAAACAAAGGCTATTGGGTCCCACAGTGCTTGACCAATCATATCTCATTGCAAATCATTGATTGCAGGTTTCCCATTCTACTGTTAGCGATAAACCTTAAACCTTGCGATCTGCGATCTGTGCTCGTGCATGGTGCTGCCATGTGGATTCCTTTCATCACATCACATTGCATAAACCTTACCACATCGCAATAAACATAACATTCCTTGCAATATCTTTGAAGTTACCTCCTATTTCTTACGGTATGCGATGTTGCGCAGGGTCGACATGTGTCCCTCCATTTCGCATCGTAGAATATTTAACTTAACTTGCAGTCACCTTATTTCTATCCTTTAAGCGTTGCGATGTTCAGTATGCGGTTCGCCATCTGTCGTTGATCTGCCCCCAGATCTAACGGTCCTCATCTGATCACACTTCGCACTTTATAAGATTTACTTTTTGGTTATACTCTATTTCTTACGATGTGCAATATTGCGCTATGCCACTGCGTGTGCCTTCTTCACTTCGCATCGCAACTGATTTAACTTACCTTGCGACGCCTTAACACTTACCCATTATAATTTGTGATTTTCACTTTTGATCTCTGTCGATGTGATCATCACTATTGATTTGCTCAGATCTACGATTCTCATTGCTTCTTGCAATTTGATTGTATTTCTGCCCCACTTATCTTATGATGAATCATATCTTTCCATTTATTGCCTTTATTTTTGCGATGTAATCCCGACCGTTCACTCGCCTTTGCGCGGCTCTTCTTCACCTCTTATGCTTGCTTTGATCTCAGTCATCCATCTCTTGCCTTTGCTGTTGCGATCTAATCATGGCCGTCCGTTCACCTCACTTGGAATTCTTCAAAGAATTCTCTTCCTTAGTATATTTTACATTTTTTTTACGCTGTCCCTCTATGTAACTCCAGTTTCTACACATTGTTCCTCCTGTGCTTGTCTTGGCTACTTCACTACTGTGTTGCTACCTTGTTGCCTTTGGTGTCTATGTTTCCTTCTTAGATGCATTTGTTTCCTCTCTACATTCGCTGCCTCTCTTCTTTCGTTGCTTCTCTGCCTTTGCTGCTTAGCTGCATTCACTGCCTCTTTGATTTTGTTGCTCCTCTGCCTTTGCTGCTTAGTTGCATTCGCTGCCTCTCTGCTTTTGCTGCTTCTCTATTGCCTTTGCTGCCTCAAATGCCTCTGCTCCTTGTCTACCTTGCTTCTTAGCTGCATTCGATTCTTTGCTGCCTCTGCTGATAGTCTAATGCTACTCCTTGCCTTTCTGTTGCTCCTCTGCCTCTCTTTTATGCTTTCTTACTGCATTATATCCTGATCTACTCCTTTGCCTTATTTCTTGTTCTTCTCTTCTCCTTTTCCTTAGTGATAGTTCAGGTGTTGCTCCTTTGTGCTCCTTTTCCATCAATGGCAATATTTCCAACGTTGACGACCTTTATTTGGCCATTAGTTTGGGGATAGAAAGTTGTGGACTTGGTGAGCTTGGTATCTAGCATCGACCGGAGGTTGGACCAAAATGTATTGAGGAACATGTTGTCTCGATATGCAATGATAGACTATGGGATCCCAAAGTGTACCCACACTCATTCAAAAAAGAGTTTTGTAGTGGCTTTTGCAATGATATTATACTTACTGGCCACCATAATGGACATCTTAGAGAATCTTTCGACGACCACAAAAATGCAGTCATTCCCATTCTTAGTAGAAGGAAGGCCCAACATATAATCCATGGAGATGGATTCCCAAGGTCAACTAGGGGTAGGCAATGAAGTATAGTTGCATTGCTTTTTGATGGTCAATTTATAAATGGCGCAGATAGTGCAATATCTGATGTAATTCCCGACATCTTGTCAAAGGTTCGGCCAATAGAAATACTTCTGCAGTACTGCCATATTTTTCTCGACCCCAAAATTACTAGAGACCTGACTGTAGTGCGCTTCCCAAATCATCTTGACATGCTGAGTAATATGTCATCCATCAGCCTCATGAAGGTTTCGGGAGCATTCATCAACCTAAAAGGCATGACCAACCATTCGAAAGGTACCTCCTTGGATTTGAAGACAATCTTCCACACATCGAAGGGTTCGATTGGTACCTAGTGATTACATGGAATTTAAGTCGATCTTGTTGAAATATTTCCCCCCCTTGAGTTGGTACAGAAGGTCATCAATATGTGGGATTTGGTACCTATTCAGGACAGTGACCTTATTCAATGTGTGATAGTCAATACAAAGTCTCCAAGTCTCATCCTTCTTCTACACCAACGTGATCGGGCTCCCACAGGGTGATGAACTTGGCTAGATGTGACCTTTCTGCAGCAGCTCTTGAATCTACCTCTTCATTTCATCATTCTCTAGAATAAAGTGTCGATAGATTGGTCCATTAGGAAGTGACACACCTAGGATTAGATCGATGGAGTGCTTGACTTGATAGTGCAGAGGCACCCCTGCGGGTGAGGTGAAGATGTCCCCTTACTCCTCCATGAACTTGCCATTTGTTGTTGTCATGAAAAGGAACCCTATCTAGAGTTCATGGCCACAATATTCTTCTTTCCTTGAGGGTGGATCTCAGGAAAACAAATTTCTCGATTTTGGAAATGAGCTTACTGCATTGTTTTGCAGTAACCAAAGAGATGGCGGTAGGCAGTGCTACCTTTGGTATCCTGTACAACTTATTTCCCAAAGTAATAATAACAGTGTGAGGCCTAGAGTCATACACATCATATCGCTTCCCAAAGTATGGTTGGCCTAATAATACATCACAAACATAAAGAGGATCAATGTCACATAATACATTATCCATGAAGGGCTTGATGTTGTAGGGAAGGCGACACTATTGGCTGATGCATAGATCTCTTACTTGGTTAAGCCACCTGATGGTGTACAGCTATGGTTGTGATGTGTTCGTTAAGCGCAACCGCTTCACGACCTCTTCTGAAATGATGTTATTTTGGATCACTTTGTTGACAATGAACTCCAGTGGGGAACCCTTTACCCACATTTTGGAATGGAAGAGGTGCTCTCCCTCCTATGGATCTTATGTTTCCTCCTTCTGGATCTTCGTGGTGGAAATAGTGGCGTTGGATCTACATCGATAATCTGCTTCAATTTATTATTCCCCTTGTCAGATTCTAATTTAGAGCCAGAGCATGCATATGATTCAAAAGCCTTTAGTTCTTCCACCACTGATTTATTGTCCCGACACTCACTTGTGTTGTGAGTGGAGATCTTATGGAACTCACACCACTTTCCTATGTCCTTCTTTGGCTTCGCAGTGCTTCTCTTTTCTTGTGGTTTTGGTGAGTTATCATGGGTCACCCTAGCTTGGATTTTTAATTTTTTATGTAGTTTGGGGGCACCTTTACCTTGATTCTTATTCATAGATCCAAAGTATCTCTTCTTTTGTTTGAATTTATTCTCAATCTTGGCAACATATCGGTATGTTGCACTAAGTGAGGAGATGCTTAGGAACTCAAATTCCTCCTGAATGTATGTGTGCATAAAACAATAGTACTTTAGCATGAAATTTTTATCTGAATCTTCGATACTAAACTTTGTGTGCAAGGTATGGAACAAATTCGTCAGCTCATGCACATATCTGTCCCTTTGTTGTCGCATCATAGTCCATTGTATCTGCTTGTCCTCATAGCTCCCCACAGGATAATATTGTTCCCTGATGGTGTCTCAAAAATAATCCCAAGTGGGTGCTGCCGAGAACATAAATGTTCCCTCTCATCCTTTTACTCACAGGAGGTTTCCCACCAATCCTTGACATGGGGGGCGGCTTTGAGGATTGCAAAAGTAATCTTTTCCTGGTTGGAAAAGTCTTGAACCGAGAAATATCCTTCTAATAGATTCAACCGTCTATCTACGACGTATGCATCTATTTGGCCCTCAAATATGGGAATGTCAAAGTTTACTTGTACCTTAAAAGGAGTGGTGCCTCCAGAGTCGCTGTTGGATGCAGATGTGCCGTCAGCGGGAAATTTTTGAAGGATCTAGGAAAATTTATATCATCGTGTTCCTCTATTTCTCGAGGGCCTCCTCGACCAATATGTTGATAGGATCTCTTGTTCCCTCATCTTTCTTTTCCTCCTCCATGGGAGGTTATCGGGGTTTCTGAAGTTGATCTTGCAAAGGTTCAACTAGATTGAGCCCTAACTCTTTATACTCTGATCTTGTTGGGGACATGCAAAGAAAGATTGAGAAATAGTAGACCGATCTGATACCACTGATATGGATTTATGAAGGAACAAAATAAAATACAAAAAAACACATAAATGCATAGATGCAGCAAAAATATAACTTAATTTCATTAATATCAAATAACTAAAATATGCTTGCAGACAGAATGGAAATAAACTAGCTAGGGCGTTGGTAGCTTATCTCTGAGAAGAGATGTGATGGCTACAGGCCTCTGAGATGTGTTACAATGAGGTTCAAGGTCCTTTTTATTATTTAAAAACATAGTAAAACCCTAAACAACCAAAACCATAACCCCAGGATATGAAACACCAAGGGTTTGTGGGCCATGTTGGTGTTAGTTGGGCAGGCAACTTCCCGAGGTTGTAACTTGGTCATATTATCTCCATTTGGTGTGTATGATATATCATTAGAAATATCTCTCCGAGTACTATATATTTTTCCACATTCCCCTGCCTACAACTATGACCCTGCTGCATACCTCAAAAAAACTTCTTTTAGGGTGTCAAAACTGCTCTAGAAGTTTAGGACCCGAAAAACTACTAAAAATAATAAATGCTGCTATAAAAAGGTAACTAATGAAACTAACTGGAGGTCTAGGTGGAATAGGTGGGTGGCCACCAATATCCACCTGGATCATTCCTCCCCCTTTAGGAATCAATGACCCCTATTGTGTGCAGAGCCTCCATGAGGTGAGGAACATCCTGCTGAACCTAGTCCCTTGTGAACCACTTGCCCTGGTGAAGGAGTTGGCCTGCTTTGACAACTCGATATAGATGGATCCTCTGATGGAGGTTTTCTTGATCTGTGTGTCCACGATCCCATTAGTTATGGATTTTTCCATGCAGTCTGAGTTTAACTCTGTTGTAGTGAGTTGTTCTGCCATGTCGGATGTGTCCAGTAGAGGTGGAAAGTAGGCTCGAAGGCAGTCCACATTCAACACTAGGTGAAGACCAAGGAATGATGGAATAGTGAGCTCGAAGGAATTTCCCCCTACAACCTTGGTGATGGTGTATGTCCCATATTGGAGTGAGAGAATCTTGTGCTGGGGTCCAGCGAGGCGCTCCTTTTATAAATGTAGCCACAATTTGTCGCCCACCTAGAAGTTGTGTGGCACCTGATGTTGATCATGTCATTTATTGTAATTAGAATTGGCTCATTCCAATATTTCATGAAACTGTTGGTGGATGTGTTGAATGCGCTCAATGAATTTTTTCACCTTATATCCATCAGATTAGACATGAGCCGAATCTGCCTGAGTAGCCGCATTTGACATGGCTAACTTAATGGGACATAGTGGTTAGAATCCCAAGCCCACCTGAAATGGGTTGTGGGCAGTTGAGATTTGGAGAGCCCATTTATAGTTGTGTTATACATAGGGAAGGCTCTCATCCCATGTGTGTGGATTCTTTTAGTTTTACATGCACATAATGTGTACGATCATCGTGTTGAGGACCTATGTTTGGCCATCAGTTTGGGGATGGAAAGTTGTGGACTTGGTGAGATTGATGTCTATAATTGAACAAAAGTTGGACCAAAATGTACCAAGGAACTTGTTATCCCGATTTAATATGATATACTGTGGGATCCCAAAGTGTACCCACACTCGTTCAAAGAAGATTTTACTAGTGGTTTCTACTATGATATTATTCTTGCAGGTCACCATAATGGCCATCTTCGAGAATCTATTGACAGCCACAAAAATGTATTAGTTGTCATGCTTAGTAGAAGGAAGGCCCGACATGTAATACATGGAGATGGATTCCCAAGGTCGAATAGGGGTATGCAACAGAGTATATAGGCCTTACTTCTTGATGGTCAGTTTGAAAATGGTGCAGGCATTGCAGGATCTTATGTGATTTGTGACATCCTATGGAAGGTTCGGCCAATAGAAATACTTCTTCAGTACTGCCATTGTTTTCTCAAAACCAAAATACCCAGTGACCCAACTGTTGTGTGCTTCCAAAATCATCTTGGAATGCTCGCTTGAAGGAACACAAAGGTGTCCCAGGTGACATAGTAGTGCATCCTAGAGGTGAAAATCTGGAACTTTTTAACCCTCCAAAAGTGTCTTTTATGTATGGCCGAATTCTAGATTGATTTTATATAGATATGGCCAATTAGAAGTCTCGTTCCCACAAGAGTTGAGCACGGTGGTTAGCACCATGATCGGTGGTAGGTTGAGGAATTCTGCAACATTATTGGTGCTACCCTTCTTGTACTTGATGTTTAGATGAAACTGTTGCAAGTATGTGGACCACTTCTTATGGCGATCGTTCTGCAACTTCCCTTGTGTTTGTTTGAACTACAGGGGTCGATGGTCTATGTGGATGAGTGTTTCCTTCCCAAAAATGTAATGCTTCGATTGTGGGAAATACTGTACAATGGAATACATCCATTTTTCATAAGTGGGATACTTCTGGACTGTGTCGGAAAGTTTCTTACTGTGATATGCCATATGATACCCCTGTTGAGTAAGAATTGCACCAATGGCATAGCCAAAGGCATATGTCTCGATCTGAAATGGTTGTTGCAATTATGGTAATGTGAGCATTGGTTCAAAGTAGAGGAGATTTTTAAACTCTATGAATGCCTTTTATTGAGATTCAGACCAAAACAATTTTTCTTTCATTCCTCCCTTGGTGAATTGACTCAAGGGCTAAGTGATATGAGAGAATCCCAACACGAACTTGCCGTATAAATCGGCAAGACCCAGAAATTTGCGGAGCTATGTTAGAGTGGTTGGGGTTGGCCAATCCCGAATGAATTGGATCTTGGCTAGATCCACATGCACCCCTCACTTATCAATAAGGTATCCCAGATTCTAAACCAGGGTCATGCCAAAAGTGCACTTCTGCAAATTGGCACACAACTTGTGTTGTCACATTGTTTGGAGGACCCGTTGGATGTGCTGGAGGTTCTCTTCCCAAGTCTTGCTGAATACCAGGATGTCATCCAAGTACACCACTAAAAATGGGTTGGTGAATGGCTGCAAGATATCGTCCATCAGCCTCATGAAGTTCGCGGGAGCATTCGTTAACCCGAAAGGCCTGACTAATCATTCAGAAAGGCCC
Organism: Pinus albicaulis; assembly: GCA_034641835.2. Classification (NCBI taxonomy): domain Eukaryota; kingdom Viridiplantae; phylum Streptophyta; class Pinopsida; order Pinales; family Pinaceae; genus Pinus; species Pinus albicaulis. The sequence goes on from CM076574.1 coordinate 85,764,445, forward strand.
TCCTTAGATTTGAAGGTAGTCTTCCACACATCAGAGGGTTCGATTGGTACCCAGTGATACCCAGACTTTAAGTCGATCTTGCTGCAATATTTTCCCCCCTTGATTTGGTCCATAAGGTCATCAATCTGTGGGATTGGGTACCTATTCTAGACAATGATCTTGTTCAACGCCCGATAGTCGATAGAGAGTCTCCAAGTACCATCCTTCTTTTGCACCAACACGATCGGGCTCCCACAAGGCTATGAAATCGACTTGATGTGACCTTTCTACAGAAGCTCTTGAATATTCCTCTTGATTTCATCATTCTCTAGAAAATATCATCGATAGATTGGTCCATTAGGAAGCATCGCACCTGGGGTCATATCGATGGAGTGCTTGACTTGATAGTGCAGAGGCACATCTATAGGTGATGTGAAGATGTCCTTCGTACTCCTCCATGACCTTGTCCAAATGTTGTTGTCATGTGGAGGATTCATGTCTGTAGGTCATGGAAACAGTCTTCTTCTTTCCCTTAGGGCAAATCATCAGGAAATAAAATTTCCTGATTTTAGAAATGAGCTTACTGCATTGTTTTGCACTAACCAAAGAGATGGAGGTAGACGGTGCTACCTCCGGTATCCTGTAAAAATTATTGCCAAAATTAACAATAACAATGCGAATCATAAACTCATACAAAACATGTCGCTTCCACAAGTATGGTTGGCCTAATAATACATCACAAACATCAAGAGGAGCAATGTCACATAATACCTCATCTATGAAGGGCTTGATGTTGTAGGGAAGGCAGCACTGTTTGATGACACATAGATCCTTTCTTGGTGAATCCACCCGATGGTGTATGAATGTGGGTGTTATGTGGTCTGCAAGCCCAACTACTTCACGACCTCTACTGAAATGAGGTTCTTTTGGCTCCCGCTATCGAAAATGTACTGTAACGGGGAACCCTTTATCCACATCTGGGAGAGGAAGAGGAGCTCCCATTCCTATGGATCTTTTGGTTCCTCCTTCTGGCTCTTCATGGTGGAAACGATGGTGTTGGGCTCCATATTGATAATATGCTTCCCTTTTTCATTCCCCTTGTTGGATTTAGATTTAGATTCGAAGCATGCATCTGATTCAGAAGCCTTCAGCTCGGCCACCAGTGACTGCTTGGCCTGACTAGTCATTCAAAAAGGCCCTCCTTAGATTTGAAGGCAGTCTTCTCTCATCGTGTTCCTTTGTTTCTTGAGGGCCTCCTTGAGAAATATTTTGATAGGATCTCTTGTTCCCTCATATTTATTTTCCTCCGCCATGGGAGGTCGTCGGGTATTGCAAGGCAGATTTTGCAAAGGTTCAACCAGATCGAGCCCTAACTCCTTATACCCCAATCCCGTTGGGAACATGCAAAGAAAGATCGAGAAAGAGAATATCGCTATGATAACACTGATCTAGATTTATGCAAGAACATAGTAAAATAGAGAAATACACATAAATGGAGAGATGTAGTAGAAATAAAACTTCATTTCATTAATATCAAATAATTGAAATATGCTTACAGATAGCATGGAAATAAACTAGCTAGCACTGGTAGCTTATCTCTTAGAAGAGATGTGATGGCTACATGCCTTTGAACTGTGTTACAATGAGGTTCAAGGGCCTTTTTATTATTGAATGACATAGGAAAAACCCTAAACAACCAAAACCCTAACCCCAGGAGATGAAATTCCAATATTTTATGGGCCGCGTTGGGGTTAGTTGGCCAACCAACTTCCCAAGGTCGTAACTTGATCATATTATCTTTGTTTGGCGTGAATGATATATCATCAAAAACATCTCTCTGAGTACTACATGTTTTTTCACAGGCCCCTACCTATGGCTATGGTCCTGCTGCACAAAAAAAAAAAAAAAAAAAAAAAAAAAAAAGGGTTGTTTAGGGGGTCAAAACTGCTCTGGAAGTTCAGGACCCGAAAAACTGCTAAAAATAGTAAATGCTGCTATAAAAAAGGAAACTGATGAAACTGACTGGAGGTCTTGGTGGAATAGGTGGATGGCCACCAATATCCACCTCAATCACTCCCTGATAGTTATGGGATCATCATCAGTAATAGATAAAGCAAAATATGAATAGAAAGGAGATGTACTATACCTTTCTCGTTGGCTTCTTTCTCGAACTGGTCTTCTCACAGTTGGATTTTGTGGTTCATCATCTTCTAATTCTTGATTTTTTGTAGAGTATGATTCTTCCTCCTTTATCTCAAACTCTATCTTCTCAAGTTACTTTGGTAGGACTTCATGTTTAACAACATCTTTCACCTCTCTAAACACCACATTTCGGCTATACATAACCTTCCTTTTTTCTGGGTTCCAAATCTTATAACCTTTTAAACCATCCTTATACACAATAAAGATGCACCTTTCAGATTTAATATCCAACTTAGTTGTTTTCTCCTTTGGAACATGTACATATGCAGCACAACCAAATATCCTCAGATGTGAAAGAGTGGGTTTCTTACCCGTCCATACCTCATGTGGGGTCTTATCCTCCAACATTGATGAAGGTGATTCATTAAGTAGGTAACATGCAGTATCCACTACCTCTACCCATAATTCTTGTCCTAACCCGGTACCATTGAGCATGCTTCTTGCCTTTTACATCAACGTCCTGTTCATTATATCTAAAACTCCATTTTGTTGAGGTGTGTATGGAGTAGTATTATGTCGTGCTATACCACACTTCTTACATAACTCTTCAAATTCCTTCTTGGAAAACTATCCACTATTATATGTCCTAAACACCTTTATTTTCTTTTTGTCTGGTTTTACACCAGAGTATTAAATTATTTAAACCTATCAAAGACTTCAGATTTTGTTCTGAGGAAATATATTCATGTATTCCATGAGAAGTCATATATAAATTATACATAGTACACAGACTTACCCAGTGATGGAACCAACATAGGTCCAAACACATCACTGTGCACAAGCTCTAATATCTGGTTCACCCTCTTAGCACCAGACGTCAAACTCACACGATTCTCCTTCCCATAGACACAATGTTCGTAGAAGCCGAAATCTAGAGAGAAATTAGACATACATTCTACCATACCATTACCATGAGTATTTGAAGTCCCTTCTCTCCAATATGTCAAAGCTTTTGATGCCATAGCATGGTATTTTCTCCATAGACCACAAGGTTTTCAATTCCACTTTAAGGAACCACAAAATTGTTGCACCCATCAATAAAAATTCTACCCAGAAGTTTGTACAAAGTTCCAATTTTAACTCCCTGCATCAATACCAGTGCTCCCCGAACCATCTTGCAGGTATCCTTCTCGAACATTGTTTTTACACCTGCATCATCCATCTTGCTTACATAAATCATATTTATGGCCAATGCAGGAATATTCAGAACATCGGGAAGTGTTATAACCTTCGACCTTGCAACTTCAATTTTATTTTTTTGCGTCCAATGATTTTGGCCTTCATTTCATCCCCTAAGAAGACATCACCGCCATCATATTTCTCATACTCGCAGAACCACTCCAAATGGGGAGTGAAGTGAAAGGATCCGCCTAAGTCAATCAACCATGCCTTATGATCTATATGTGTACTTGAAGAAGAATCCAAGCACACATCCCCACCTTCATCTGAGGTGGTTTTCACCTCTGTAGAAAGATCATCATCAAACCCCTTTCCTTTCTTAGGAGATTTAGATCTAAAATCCTTTTTTCAGTGCCCTTCCTTTCCACATTTCCAACACAACTTTACAGGTTTTCCTGGAGATTTAGATCTCCTTCTAGATTTAGATCTCCCACTCAAGGACTTATTTTTGTTTCTATTATAGGACCGTCCTCGTATAGACAAGGCATCTCCATTCTAGCCCTTCATATTTTTCAGTCTCATCTCCTCCGACATCAAGGATGAGAATATTTCATCAAACTTCAAGGTAGTTGTATTTATACCTATTGCAACAATGAGACTATCCCATGAATCTAATATAGAACATATAAAACTAATGCACTTATCTTCATCTAAAATTTTAACATCAACAGATAACAACTGGATTACCATAGTATTAAAGGCATTTAGATGCTCTATCACTGAGTCTCTGTCCTTTATCCTCAGGTTATACAACTTTTTATGCAGGAACAATTTGTTCACCAGAGACTTAGATTGGTACAAAGTCCCTAACTTGTCCCACAAAGCCTTCATTGTAGCTTCCCTTGATACATTCAATAATACCGAATCTAAGATAAACAATCGTATTGTGCTCTTTTATTTCCAATCCAACTTCACCCAATCTTCATCTGACATTGTCGTTGGTTTAGTACCTGGATCTACCGTGATCCATTGATCTTTATCCACCAACAGATCCTCCATATTTAGCTTCCACAAATTAAAAACTTTACTGATAAATTTCTTGATCTCTATCTTTCCACTGCTCACCATCTACTTTCACCACAAGAATCAATCTCACCGATCTCCTAATGAACAGGGTCTACCACAAGCCCGAGGAAAACCCACCAGCCACAAAGGAATCCCCTTGAATCTGAAATAAATCTAATACCAAATGAAGGGTTTTAACCCTATACAAAAATTATCTGCAAACGAATTATTAAAACATGAAATAAAAATGGCGAGAATATAAAAATTAAACAAATATACACAAATATTTTCCCTTGAATCCCAAAACCGGGACTACCATAATGGTTTTTCATTATATTACTTTCAATGTTACAATACATATATACATATCGAAGGATTCATAAACCCCAATCCATTATCCATGGATTAGAACATAGCCATAGTTCCCTTAACCATATCTACAAAATACCATGGGTAGAAAACCATCATGCTCAAAACCATGTGCAAAACCCATGCACAAAACCATAGGTAGGTCTGCCCACCTATTATAGGGTCCAAAATAAATTTCCCAAGGCATTTCCCTAGATCCCATGTAGGGGGGTTAATGCCCCCTACAAACCCCATGAAATGGGGGGTTACTGCTTCACCCATGACCCCCTTTTTGTATCCAACACAACGAAAAGTGGGAACTGTCGCCCCACGTGTGCGACTATTCATGGAAAGAATATAACACACACCCAACACATAGTAGGGTTTTGAATTTCTCAACCCTAAATTGTGATAAAATTTTCGACCTTCTAAAATATATTTGAAAGTACACACATGTATATCCCCCCATATGTGAGTAATGGGGGTTGTTATGGCATCCAATTATACCATGGTCATCAACAAGGTAGGTAAACTTGTTAGAGGCAGAAATTTCACATATGAGCTTTGATTGAGGTGATTGTCACACCGTTGGGAAGGTATCAGTGTGTATATCAACACCAAGGTCATGCCTACAAGTTATAAACACTGAAACCCCAAAATATACCACTTGATGCCTAAAAATTCTAGAAGGTTGCAACCCCTGATTTTCCAAACTAGGAACTACCACTAAAATGGGCCCTAGATATTGTAGGTTTTAACCCTGTACATAAATTATCTACAAACGAATCTTAAAATAGAAAATAAACAATAGTGAGAGCACAAAACATAAAATAGATAAACACAAATATTTTCCCCTAGATCCCAAATTGGGATGAGCAGCTTGATTTTTCATTATATTCCTTTTAGTGTTACAACACATATATATACATGCTGAAGCATACATAAACCCCAAACCATTAATCCTAGATTAGAACATAATCGTAGTTCCCTTGACCGGATCTACAAAATACCAGGGGCCAAAAACCATCATACCCCAAAACCATGTGCAAACCCATGCACAAAACCATGGGCGGGTCTGCCCACCAGAAAATAAGGTCCATTTTTTTTTCCCCGGGGCGTTGCCCCGGACCCCAATAGGGGGGGTTGCTGCCCCCACTGTTGTGCCCGACACAACATACAAGGGGGGCTATCACCCCCCCCCCCCCCCCACGTGTGACTAGTCTTAGAAATAATATAACACATACCCAAAATTCTCCCATTTGTTGTTTTATTTCCACAAGGGGCCATAGGAGAGCTTAGTCATTAGCCCATTTCTGCAACACCCATTGTCTCTCTACACCAAGAGAACTTATGAGTGCTCACAGACTTCGTTAATGCATCTGCAACATTCTTCAAGGTGTCCACCTTTACTAACAACACCCTTTTAGCCTCAACCATATCTCTCACAAAGTGATATTGAACATCAATGTGCTTTGTTTTTGAATGATAAGAAGGGTTCTTAGCCAAGAAAATTGCACTTTGGCTATCACAGTCTATCCTTATAGCTTGTTGTACCAACCCCATAATTGAACACAATCTCTGCAACCAAATTGCTTCCTTGCTACTTAATTATTTCTTGTATTACTTACTCTGTGTTCGAGAGCCACCTGGCCTTTTACTCATCAGCCTTCACACCTCAGACGGCTGGCTTCCATGCCACTTTCGTCTTCTTTTAGGGTCAAAATCTCTAGCCTATTCTTTGCATCAACAAAACCATGAATGTCCAACATTCTTTCCAATCCTGGTCTTCCCTGGTAGCACAAGCCATAATCACTAGTGCCACGTAAATATCTGAAAACCCGCTTCACTGTTGTCCAATGCTCCTTCCCTGGGTTTGACATAAAACTGCTCAATACTCCCACTGCATGTGCAATGTCTGGTCTAGTACAGACCATTGCATACATCAAGCTACCCACTGCACTTGCATATGGAACACGGGACATATCCTCCTCTTCTTCTTGTGTCTTAGGACACTGTTCAGCAGACAGCTTTGCACCTACAGGAATAGGAATATTTACCGGTTTACTATCCTGCATATTGGATCTCTACAATATAGTCTCGACATACTTTCTCTGGTTTAACCAAAGCTTCCTCTTTTCCTGATCTCTCTTAATTTCCATGCCCAAAATATATTTTTCAGCACCAAGATCCTTCATGTCAAATTTGGAGAATAGCTGGGTCTTCAAATCTTGGATAATTTCTTTGTCATTTCCAATCAACAACATATCATCCATATACAAGACCAAATAAATAACACAATCACCAATTAATTTAAAATAAACACAATGATCCTTTTTACTTCTAGTGAAGCCAAGTCCCCGTATATAGGTATCAAATTTCTAATACCACATCCTTGGTGATTGTTTTAACCCATACAGAGACTTCTTTAACCTGCATACTATTTCTTTCTTCCCCTTCACCATAAATCCTTCGGGTTGTTTCATGTAGATCTCCTCTTCCAGATCCCTATGAAGAAATGTTATCTTCACATCCATCTGTTCTACCTCAAAATCAAATGCAGCAGCAACAGATAAAAGTAGTCTAATAGAAGTAACCTTGGCAACGGAGAAAAAATATCACCAAAATCAATTCACGGCACCTGGGAATAAACTTTTGCTACTAATCGAGCTTTGTATTTCTCCACCTTGCCTTCTACATTCATCTTCTTCTTAAACACCCATTTGCTCCCAGTGGACTATCTGACTCCATGTATTCCACAGTTCCATGCCTTAGATTTTTGTGCAAGATGCCATTCCATCAACTTCATGGCCTCCTTGGTGGAGTTCCGCTCTACCGAATCTACTTCCTCCACGATAGTTTTTGGGCTTATTATCGAGTTATAGTCTAAGAAAAATTTGAACCATATCATAGTAAGCCTACAGCTTCCCAGTTTGTCTTTTTTCTGGCCCAAATATTCTTACGATTGGGTTTGTGGCTCTTCCTCTTTTGAGTCTTCTTCTATTGTAGAGTCTGATTCATCCTCCTTTAGATCAAACTCTATCTTCTCAGGTTCCTTTGGTAGGACTTCATGTTTAACAAAATCTTTCACCTCTCTAAACACCACATCTAGGTTGTACACAACCTTCCTTGTTTCCGGGTTCCAAAGCTTGTAACCCTTTAAACCATCCTTATACCCAATAAAGATGCACATTTCAGATTTATTATCCAACTTTTTCCATTTCTCCTTTGGAATATGTACATATGCATCACATCCAAATACCCTCAGATGTGAAAGAAAGGGTTTCTTACCAGTCCATACCTCATGTGGAGTATTATCCTCCAATGCTGATGAAGGTGATCTGTTAACCAGGTAACATGCAGTCTCCACTGCCTCTGCCTAGAATTCTTGTCCCAACCCAGTACCACTAAGCATGCTTCTTTCCTTTTCCATCAGCGTTCTGTTCATTATTTCTGCAATTCCATTTTGCTGAGGTGTGTATGGAGTAGTCTTCTGCCGTGCTATACCACACTTCTTACAGAACTCTTCAAATTCCTTCTTGTATAACTCCCCACCATTATCTGCCCTCAACACCTTTATCTTCTTCTATGTCTGGTTTTCCACCAGAGCCTTAAATTCTTTAAATTTGTCAAAGAATTTAGATTTCGTCCTCAAGAAATATAACCATGTATTCCTTGAGAAGTCATCTATGAATGAAGCATAGTACACATACATACCCAGTGATGGAACCGACACAGGTCCAAACACATCACTGTGCACAAGCTCTAATAACTTGTTCGCCCTCTTAGCACTAGAAGGAAAACGCACCTGATTCTGCTTCCCATATACACAATGTTCACAGAAATCGAAATCTAGAGAGAAATTAGACATACCTTCTACCATACCATTTCCATGTAGTATTTGAAGGCCCTTCTCTCCAATATGTCCAAGCCTTTGATGCCACAACATGGTCTTTTCTCTAGAGACCACTAGGCTTTCCGCTCCACCTTCAGGAACCATAGAACTGTTGCACCCATCAATAACAGTTCTGCCCTGAAGCTTGTACAAAGTTCCAATCCGAACTCCCCACATTAATACCAGTGCTCCCTGAACCATCTTATAGGTATCTTTCTCGAACACTATTTTTACACCTGCATCATCTATCTTGCTTACAAAAATCATATTTCTAGCCAATGCAGGAATGTGCAGAACACCAGGAAGTGTTCTAATCCTTCCACCTTGCAGCTTCAGATTGAATTTTCCACCTCCAACAATTCTGGCCTTCCTATCATCCCCTAGGAAGACATCACTGCCATCATATTTCTCATACTCACAGAACCACTCCCTATGGGGAGTGAAGTGAAAGGATGCACCCGAGTCAATCAACCATGACGCATGATCTACATGTGTATTTGAATAAGAGGCCAAATACACATCCTCAGCTTCATCCGAGGTGGTTTTTGCCTCTGCAGAAGGAGCACCATTAGATCCCTTTCCTTTCTTAGGAGATTTAGATTTGCAGTCCTTTTTGTAGTGTCCTTCCTTTTCGCATTTCCAACACACCTTTACAAACTTTCTAGGAGATTTAGATCTCCCTCTAGATTTAGATCTCCCACTCGAAACCTTATTCTTGTTTCTATTCTAGGGCCTTCCTCATACAGATAATGCATCTCCATTCTGACCCTCCATATTTCTCCGTCTCATTTCCTCTGATAGCAAGGCTAAGACAATGTCATCAAAATTCAAGGTAGTTGTATTGCTACCTATTGCAATAACTAGACTGTCCCACGAGTTTGGTAGAGAACACAAAAAACTGATGCATTTATCTTCATCTGATATTTTAATATCAACAGATGACATCTGACTTACCACAATATTGAAGGTGTTTAGATGCTCTGTCACCGAGTCTCCATACTTCATCCTTAGGTCATACAACTTTTTCTGCAGGAACAATTTTTTTACCAGAGACTTAGATTGGTACAAAGTCCCAAGTTTTTCCCACATATTCTTCTCCATAGCTTCCATAGATACATTCAACAATATCGAATCTAAGACACACAACCATATTGTCCTCTTTGCCTTTCGATCCAACTTCTTCCAGTCTACATCTAACATTGTCGTTGGTTTAGTACCTGGATCTACTGCGATCCATTGATCTTTATCGACCAGCAGGTCCTCCATATTGAGCTTCCAAACTCAAAACTCTGACCATTAGATTTCTCGATCTCTATCTTTCCGATGCTCGCCATCTTCTTTCACCGCAAGAATCAATCTCACAAATCTACCACTGAATAGGGTCTACCACAGGCCCGGGCAAAAAACTCCTCAGCAGCAAAGGCGTCCCCTTGAAGCCTAAACAACTCTGATACCAAATGTAGGTTTTAACCCTGTACAGAAATTATCTACAAACGAATCTTAAAATAGAAAATTAACAATAGCGAGAGCATAAAACATAAAACAGATAAACACAGAGATTTTCCCCTGGATCCCAAATCAGGACGACCAACTTGATTTTTCATTATATTCCTTTTAGTGTTACAACACATATGTATACATGCTGAAGCATACATAAACCCCAGTCCATTAACCCTGGATTAGAACATAACCGTATTTCCCTTGACTGGATCTAAAAAATAGCAGGGGCCGAAAACCATCGTACCCCAAAACCATGTGCAAACCCATGCACAAAATCATGGGCGGGTTCGCCCACCGGAAAATAAGGTCCAATTTTTTTTTCCATGGCGCTGTCGCCCCCCTTGTGACCCCCCTGCTGCTCCCGATGTAATGTACAGGGGGCGCTATCACCCCCCCCTGTGACCCCCCGGCGCGTGACTAGTCGTGGAAAGAATATAACACTCAATTCATTCAAGTCACCCACCGCCCCCGCCCCCCGCCAAAAAAAAAATTACTAACATAGATGAAGAATTATATTACGATATAATATAGATCATACCTCCCCATTTATGGAGGCTTTTGATTGCCAAAATATTTCCTAAATGAGATAAGGAAAATTTTCCTCTACCTTCTCCCTAATGTACCATTTGTTTCTTTACTTGGAAGTTATCCTTGGAACCCAATTGAGGAAATTCAGTGCTACCCCTATCTTTTAGTTTTGGGATTCTTCTACAAGAATATCTCTTTCTAACTCTACTTGAGAAACTAGTGCTAATTCCACTTTGGTATGTAGGACCTATTCCTCCTCTCATCCAACATGGAAGGCTCATAAAGTTTCGAAATCTCCACATTCACTACTAAGTAAATGTGCATGTATGGGGTTAGACTAAGTTTCTAGGAATTATATATTGCCTTCTATAATACCTTCCATACCATAAAGCCTTCAAATATTTTAACTAATACCTTATAGTATTTCCCTTTCCAATTTTAATGAAACTCCATCTCCTAGATTGAATGACTTCTCCTTTCTATCATGATTATGTCTACCTTATAATTTCCTAGTGATTTCTTCAACATCTCTTGTACTTATAAATATCTTTGCCTAATATTTTTAACAATTTTTTCTACTCTCAACACATCTCTTATGATGTATTTCCTCACTCCTACCCATTGTCCATATACAACATCCAAGGGTGAAGGTGGAAAATACTCAAAACAACTTTCAAAAGGAAACTTACCAATAGAAGTATGGATTTCTATGTTATAAGAGTTTTGAATATAGATTAAATTTTAATCTTAGGTATTTTAATTATTGTGATTAGAACCACTTACAAGTTGCACCAAAGTCCTATTGTCTACTTTTGTCTACCCATCTTTCCATGGATGCCATGTTGTATATCTCTTCAACTTAATGTCCATCTTATCACAAAGTGTAGTCTAAAATCCACTAATAAATATGGTACCCCTATCCAAGATGGTGCTCCTTGGTATAGCAAACCACACCCAGAAATGTTCAATGATAACACTTGTTACTTATCCTTTTTTATTCTTTTTATAGGTCATAAGAATGTAGAACTTTCTAAAACTATCAATTACCACAAATAAATAGTCACATCCCTTCCAATTTCTTGGTAAAGCACTCACAAAATCCTTGGAAATTATTTCCCAAGATTATGTGAGTATAGGTATGGGATTATATATACCTCACCTTCTATTATGGGGCTTTCTAGTACAACATACTATGCCTCTTGTTATATATTGTGTGAATCTTCTTACATTCTGGGCCAGTATCTATACTTTTGCAAGTTAGTAATTGTCTTCCTAATACTAAAATGTCCTACATCCTTGGATGTGTGAGCCTCTATGATAAGATACAATATTTCATCATTAGGAACAAAAATCTTGTGTAGCTCGTGTAAGAACCCATTCTAGAGATGATATTTATCCTTAAAGACATCTTATTCTAGATGAATTTGGCCTTGTATCTATTGAAAGGCCTCCTTGAAGTCTTCATATTCTATGCATGCCTCTTTGTATCCATAATGAGTAAAAGGGCCCATGTGCATGAGAGTTCCCGAATCTATGATATTTGATGTGTGTGGCCTTGAAAGTGTGTCTATGAACTTATTAGTGCCACCCTTCTTGTACTTGATGACTAGATAAAATTGGTTTAAAAATTTGATTCAATTGTAATGTTTGATTTGTTGAAGCTTACTCTAGGCATGGAAATACTAATTTTTCTATTGATTTACATGCATAATGGTATCCTTTCCCATAATATTATGCTTCCACTTATTAAAATCTTGCATCATGACATAGAGCTCATTATCATAGGATGGTAGTTTAAGAATCTCCCATGAAAAATTTATGAATAATATCATATTGGTATACCTACCTACATCAATATTGCTCCAATAACATACCCACTTTCATATCTATCCAATTCAAAATGATTCTACAAATTTGGAAATATGAGATTGGTGTTTGACTAATATTTCATTTTGGCTCATTGAAAGCCTTTTATTGATTATTTCCTGACTACTAACTCTTATCACTTTTTATTATGATGTGGAGTGGTGTAGCTACTATTGAAAAGTATGCTATGAAATTCAAAAGGTACCATTTTTTTCAACAAAACTCCTAACTTCTATGACATTAATAGGAATTCATCATTTCATAAAGGCCTCCATCTTTGTGAGATCTATCTTTAATTACCCTCCACCAATCACATGCCCCAAATACACAAATAAATGTTGAGGAGACTCAAATTTCTTAAGGTTAGCCAACAATTGGTGCTTCTTCATAGCTATAATTCCTACATGTGATGTGTGATGCGATACTCTTGGGTAAAACTATAAACTAATATATCATCCAAATATTCTATAACAAATGAATCTAAATATGGGTGTAATAAATTATTCAACAATCTCATAAATGCATCCAGTGCATTACATAAACCAAATGACATGACCAACCATTCATACAAAATTTTAGTTGTCTTGTGGATAGTATTCATTGTGTCTTCTTCTTTGACATGTACCCGGTGGTATCTTGACCTAATATATAGCTTAGTGAAGTACTCAACATGCTATAAATGGTCTAACAAATTGTGAATCTTAGGTAGAGGTTATTAGATCTTTAGTAGAATCTTGTTCAACACCATATAATCGATACACATATACCAAGTACCATCCTTCTTAGGTACAATGATGATATATGACCCATAAGGTGAGGTGTTTGGTCAGGTCATTCTTTTCTCCAATAGTGTTGTAACTAATTCTTTACTTCATAAAATTCTAGAATAGATTATGTATATAGCCAAATGTTTAGTAGTTAGGAGTTAGGAAACAATTTTATCTTTTACTCCACTTCCTCTTAGGTGGTATTATTTTAGGATATTGGATCACTCCTCTATATTCCTGTAGTAACTCCTCCAATTGTTGTTTTTAATCTTTATTACATCTCTACGAGGATGTTTGTTCCCTTACTGGTCCATCACCTAGCCGATTCTCCATTAAGAAAAAAAATGTATTTCTTACTAGAGTTAATCAAATTTTTACCTTGGTTGGCACTACTAATGAGATATTTTATATACCTTTGTATGTGTTGATGATGTAGGACTCCCTATCATTTATCAAGAGATATTAGTTGGCTATGTACATGAAGATTGCATACCTTATATACATATAGTGGATTCCAAATATACATCACACATGACAAGGGGTACTAGGTCTAATTCCAATTTGTCAATCAAATCTATTCTTACAAATTAATTGATCTTGTAAAAAATTTTAACTTTGAGATTTTTTCATCACTTTTCACCTGCCCCAATGTATATGGGATTGGATGATCATGAATCTCCAACCCAGTCTTGCTGACTATATTGTTGAGGAAAGTGTTGTCGTTGATGTAAATAAGTTTCAAGTTTATGGGGAGCTTGTTGGAGATTTTCGTGGTTGTCATTGACGTCAAGTAATCATGGATGATGTGTTTTTGGATCATGTATAATGTGTTTTTTGTGTTTACAGAGTCATGTAGTGATTTTATATTATTGGATATATGATATAATGGCCTATATTTGAAGGTATTCTATAGTAGATCAACTCAAGTGCTCTTAAAAACTGCATAGTTGGATATTCCTTTCAAAGGCCTTTTTAATGGTATATGGCACTTGGTATAAATCCCAATGGATCATGATATATCCTTGTTTAAATTTTGGTAGGGGTCTAAGGTGAATGTTTCTACTTGGATAATAGAAGACATGAGACAATAAACAAAAGGTGTGGGATGAGAAAATTCCATAAATTAATGGATTTTGTGTCACACTAGGTGTTGTAACACCTCATAGATAGTTCCCAGCTACAAGGAACTATGCTAAGGTAACATAAAACCTACTATAGTCCCAATATAGACATTTAAGCAAATGGGGACCCCTCAAATGTTATGAGACTTATTTATCATTCACTATCACTAAACAACAACCTCATAGTTTGAGCATAGTGGCCAAATTTAATTGATGGAAAAATTGATGAATTGGGTTGAGAATTGGATGTTAGGGAGTTGGGATAAAATAATACAAATCTCATATAGGCAAGAGAATATCCATTGGGCATGGAATATTGGAAGATAGAGCACAAAGCTGATTGGTGAAAGCTGGAAGAAATTAAGAGGAAAAACAACAGACTCAAACTTTCACTAAATGTCTTTGATATTTTTTACTGTAGAAAACATACCAGAATAAAATTCTAATGGTTAAATAACATAGCACAATTTTTTGATATGTAATCAAGGCAACAATGTAAATAAGTAGAAGGACAATACAAACATCTTGTTTATATTGCAATCTATGTGTCAAACATAGCATTGCTAGGAGAATTGAGGGAAATCGATCCTTAGCTTAGCCCCTTTGATGTTCCATATAATTTAATTAACGCCATAATAAAACAAAAATAAAATATATGAAATTTAAATATGTTTAATACAAAAAATAGTAAAGAAACTAAGATCTATTTATTCGAGGCCGTGAATACAAGAGAAAACTCCCTGGATCTAAGAAATTACAAATTACAAAGGCATGTCGGGCTTACAAAAAAGAAACAACACTTAGGCGGAAAACCTCTCCCCTTAGTGCCAACCCCCTCCCCACCATTTGAGTTATTTTGTTAAGTTTAATATAAAATTATTAAACAACGTATTGTTATGAGAACAAAAATATGAGATATACATATAAAAATAAGTTTTAAATTTCTCAATTCAATTTCTATTTGTGTTATTTAGCTAGATGTTGTTGAAGATGTTAAGAGTTTCAAGGAACCAACTTAGCCATTGATCCATGTAATTTCATCCAAAGCTAATCGAAGCTTAAGTATTGATATTTGTTCTAAAGGGGGCCCACTTCACTATCTAAACAATTCAAGTAATAATTCAAATTCGTTGCACTTTTTTAACATGCATAAATTTCTTGAATTTGGCCAAATAACCTATAGTTGTTACCAAATTTCTCCCTCCTTATTGAATTTAAAACCATCGAAACATGAATTCATAGTTTTTTTCCTAATGGCTACCTTAACCATGTCTAGATGTAGCTATTTTATGATCCCACAATGATGATTGTATTCCCCTAAAGTATTACCCCTTATGTAGCCAAGACCAGAGCTTCCAAATATGTTTTAAAAGCAAGCAAAAATTCACCATTGAATTAATATCTTGGACCTTTCAATAATTTTCAAGCCTCTTTATAGCACCTACTCAATTCTAGCTTCCATTGCAAATGTTGTTTTGACTTCCTATGTTGTTTTAAGGCTGCAAATAGTGAGAAATAATGCACTAATATTTTATTTAGCCCATGTAGCTTATAATAATAAATAAATCTAACTTGGAGAACAAACCACTGTGATTTTTATGCTTTTCTATATTTTAACATTTACATATAACACTGCATCATTAAACTTATCGAATTGTTGCACATCCCTGATTTTGATCCTGTATTATTGAATTTTTGAATGATTTTTGCAATAGTTGTATTTATCCCCTTCCTTTTGTTGAGAAATGTAACTACTACTGGTCTTCATAGTTGTTGTCTAGCTCATGCTATAATGTATTTGTCAAAAGAAAAGAAAAAGAAGAATTATTGTCAAAGAAAAAAATATTTATAAGCATGTAATTCATGCTCATTTTATTACGTTTCTAGGTACAATTACCCATTGAGTGATTCTATGGTTTGTGTTTTTATTCACTGTCCTTGTCATTATGTACTACACCCTTCTTGGGCTCATTGTATCAAAGAAGAAAATATTTTTTTATGTAAAATGTGTCAATTGTCACTCCTCCACCAAGTCAGCCTAAAAAGAAGACAAGTCAGACTCATTCAAGGAACTCGACCTCACATAAATCTATAAAAGAAGTGAAATTCAACCTATTTGGGTAATCATCCAAGCAAGAAGTTCAATCTGCAATTTGAAGTGTAAAAGAAGGTGTGAAGAGGCTAGAAAGGAGGAAGAAACTAATGTGAAGGAAGAAGAATCATTTGTCAAGCTAAAATATTCGAATTTCTCTCTATTATCCTACATGTGTGAGTTTTGGGGTTGCAAGAAGGGGCCCAAATTACAGGTCTGTAGTAAGGCTAAAATTATGATGCAGTAGGGCCAAAATTTTTGGTTGATATGTGTTGATGCAGTATTAAATAAGTCAACTAGGAGGACTATCTTGGTAGGTTGAATTGGTAGATTATAGGAGGTATTTATCTTGGTCAATAGCCTTAGTTGTCTCATTTTATTTGGTTCTAAAGGAAGAGAAGATAATTTTTGTGTTTTCCCCAGGGAGAGGTGGTTTTCCCTGGTTGAGAGCCTATATCCAGTGTCCTTATTGTTTTTATATTCATGCATTTATGTTTTGGTAGTTGCTTATGATAAGAAGATAAAATAAGACATAAAATAAGTTAATAATATTACTAATAAATCAAAAGTAATTATCAATATAAGAAAATATTTCCTCCTTTATAATTTTCCAACATGGTTTTAGAGCTAAGGTGAAGTAGAAAAAGGAAAAAGGAATATTGAATGTCAATTTCTCTCATAAGGATTCAAGAAAAATATTCAAATATCATAAGGAAAAGAGGTGTATTATCATTTGACTTCTAAATATATATTGAAGAATTTTCATCTACTAGAATGAAGGAAGTCTTTACAAATCATATACAAGTATTAGTATACTACTATCTACCTTGAAGAAGGTTGAACCTTATATAAGAAGTACAAAAACTCAAGAACAAATTTTTGGGCATATTTATAAGTCATAAACATTGTTATTAGACCACATACATGGACTAGAAGGATGAATAAAGTGTAGGTGACAAGAAGCAACCTTTAGATATCATTTGTCATCATTTCAAGGAATCTAGATAGAAAAGATAAAATCAAAGATCTGGTGAAGAATATCTTGAAGACAACACTGAAGGAACTATAACTTGGGAAACAATCATTTTCAAGAAAGGGCAAGTAAGGCTATAAGGTATATATAACATAACATGTTCATTTGTGAATTTTTTGTTTAACGTCCTATATATAAATATGCATTAATTTTTTCTATATGTTTTTAAATCTAGGGTTTGTAGTCTTATTTTTGTTGAATATTTTTGAATATATAGGATTATAAACCCTAGATGGATATTAAATTAGAGATCCCTAATAAAATACCCTAACCCTATTCTACTTTTTCCCTCATAGAAACCCTAGCCTTTGGTCTCTAGGGTTTGAAGGTAGTCTAAGGAGAAATAACAATCCCTAGTGAGGGTAGAATTGGATTTGAGATTCAAACCCTAGAGTTGATGTTTCAAAAGGTAACATCATGAAACTTAGTATTTGGATATGGAAACTCTGGGAATTTTTCCTCTCTAAATGTTCCATATATTAATTAAATTTTCCACATGCTTTCGTACTTGTATAGTTTGGTTAGTGGTACTTTCCAGTAAATGTTGCAGGTACTTAATAAGTAAGATATGATGATCTTATGAAGAGTATGATGAATAACGACTTGGTAATCAAGTTATATCCTTGGGAAATACGATAAAAGTAAACTCATATAGATATGGATCATGAAGATTCTATCATTGTCACGATATGGGAAACTATAAGAACCAATGTCCTGAAAATCCGAAGAAAAAAAAGAGAGAAAGATACCATGCTACTATTGCAATTGATGTAGCTTCACCAAAGAAGAGAAAAATTCAGGGCTCTAAAGTTAAAGACTTATTAATATTAAGTATTTATTGATATTATACCTTTTATATCCTTTTCTTATAGTATAGATTATTATTTTTAGGTCTTGTAAAATTTATATTATGTTTAAATCTAGGATCAATTCTTCTTTTTTATTTCTAGGGTTTATAAATCTAATGTGTTTTGTTAAAAATTTCTTGAGCTTTTTGGATAATGTAGTTGAGAATTTCTAGAATCTTGTGTAGAATGATTGAAGAGCCCAAATTTTCTCCTCATCAGTCGCTAAGCTTTCTCCAACTAAAGATGGGTGAACTATTCACCCAAAATGTCGGGCTCTTCAATCATTCTACACAGGATTCTAGAAATTCTCAACTACATTATGTATCCTACTGTGGAAACATTCACGCCATGATTGTTTTGATAAGTTGAAGAAATACCTCACAAAACTAGATTTATGAAAGGTCAAGGGGGAGATTCCACTATTTTGATAATCCCCTATATACATATTTAGGTTTATTTTTTATGCTTGATTATAATCCTTTCCTTGTAAGAAGGATTGCAGGTATATTCTAAAGAAGAAATGGTTGTGGTTAGGTTCAGAGGGAACCTCCAAAAGGAAGAATTGAGAAACTTTGTTGTAAATAAAGCCCTTCAAGGTTTGTAAATATAAGAAACTTAAGGTATTTATGAGGTTAATTTTTTTTTAGCATATCACCATTATATAGGAAGGTACAATCATTTCTATGGTTTTGGTATAGAATTGTAAATATTATTTTGTTAGAGTGTCTATATTAAATAAACCCTTGTAATAATTATCTTTTTTTATTTGGTGAAGCCCTAGATTTTTTATCTTAGGGTTTTTTGATGGTACCATATATTTTTATGGTTTGGTGATAGTATATAGGGTTTATGACAAAACCCTTGTAAAACTTGATAAAATATCCTAAGGCTTGAATAATGAACCCATATGTATGGTTGAAACTGTAGCATGATTGAATTATTGCATATCTATTTTTTATTAATTATATCTAAGGTTTGTGATAAAACCCTAGTAAAGGTTGTCGTAAGAGTCTAAGGCATGCAAGTGTAACCCTAGGTATAAATTATTTTGAGACCCTAACAATGTTTAGGTTTTGAATATGTAAGGTTTATTTTCTTGTTTCAAATGTTGATAACCCTATATTTATAAAGTTAATTTCATTCTCTTGTACATATATATTTGTGTGACTGGTTTTACTTGTTGAAATTTACAGGAACATAGTTGCAAAGAGGTATGCCTACCTCATACTTGATGATGACCTTATGATGATGATGAGAATGATAGAAAGAGGAAGATGTAAGAACCCTAATTACTTTGAATCTTAAATTAATTATTGAATGATGAAATTGTTGTCAGATCAAGAAATTAAGTTTTGAAAGTGTTAGTGTGAGTATGTCAGTGATAAAAAAATAAGTATTATCTGAAGAGGAGTTTTATTAAGATGAATAAGAATGTTCAGAGTAGAAAACAAGATCATCACACTAGTATTTTTCATCATGGTCTGATCAAGCTCATTGTAGTGCATCATCTTTCCTCCATCAATATGAATTGGGAAAATTTCTTTGAGAGATTATCAGCAGCACCAACGATTAGCCCTCCAATCTTTCCTAGTATATCATCAATACAACCAATGGAGGTTGGCTCTTCTAGCATGCCAACCCATATTTTAGATGCTCCTATGGCTATAGAGTTTACTCATACCTATGAGAAGGGGAAAATACAAATTTTTGCGCCTAAGTCTGCCAAAAGTGTTCTTACACTTGACACCATTGTGGAACAAAGTAAGATAGAGGAGAAACCTCTTTTGTATCAACATAGTGAATCAGCACAATTAGAGGTTGAGGTAGCATAAAAAGTGGAGTTAATATCAATTGAAGAGATCATCAGAGAGAAATATGAGGAAATAGAAAAATTGAAGAAGATGTTTTCCATTGCTAATTCTCAAATCACTTTCTTGCAGTAAGAAAAAATTCAATTGAAAGTGAAGCAGCTCTTACAAAGCAAGCTCAAGCCAGACCTAGAGGCAGTAATAGGTAATGATAAGGAGGTTATTGATGTTTACCAAATGCAGGACATGGAGGTTGAAACACAAACAAGAAGACCAAAAACAAGAGTCCTCAAAAGAGCGTTGGAGCTAGAAAGACAATCAACTCATTCACCTGAAGAGGAGACCTTTGATGAGCTTATAGACATGGATATTAATGAAGACGGAGAGATTTAGGTTTCAAGGGTAAATGAGCATTTGGAGAAGCTCTTGAAGAGGTTTAAGAGGGACAATAAGCTGCAAAGACACATGGCAAATCATTATCGCACTAGGAACACAATTTCTTAAATAAGGCTGAAACAATTGAAGAAAAGGCTAAGAGAAGAAAAAATGAAGCTTAAAGAGAAGGATAGCTTGGAATTGTTGGTTGAAGCTTCTTTTTATCTTTAGCCCATCACTCACAAGTGCTAAAAAACCAATTTTGAGAAGTTTTGAACAATTTTGGTATTTTTTGTGAATTTTTCACAATTATGGAAATTCCTCATTGCAAAAGGTTAACAAAATTTTGTTACGCTTAATTTGGGGGCATCCAAATGATGATTTATTTACATGGATAGATGTATTTTGATGATTATGTCACATATAAAGAACCCCCTTGGCATGAAAAGTTGTAATTTTTGAGAAAAATCTCAAAAACCACTCATTTTTCATGTTTCTACCACCTTTATGGAGCCTTTGTTATGCTTTTCAAGTAACCTTGGGAGAATGGATTTTTGGAGGCCTTCCCAAGGGTCATTTTGCAAAATTAAATATGTTATGGAAAATAAACACACATGGGAAGTTGACCGTTCTTTCATAAGTGTATTTTGACTCCTAAAAGTGCCTCAAAAGTGCCTGCAAAGTTCTGTTACACTTCTACAAAGTTTTGTTACCCTTTTGTCAAAAATGTTACAAATCAACATTGGATTCCTCAGGACACTTCTCAAGCTCAGAAATTATCACAAATTTGAGGTTTTGTTGTCCTATGAGTTGGAATTAGAGTAATTGAGTTGGTTTTTTCCTCCTATCATGAGGGAATATGTAATTAATGTAAGGGACAAACACTCATAGTTCATAGCTAAAATTCAGGGAATGGTTTCTAACCTCCCTAGAATCTAGGAAATGACTCATCTTGTGTATTTATGATCCATTTTGGATGATAATTCGACCTGATTAGGTGTCATAGTCCATATTTTATATAATTAGTCTCTATTTATACTTTTTTTGTTGGATAGTCTCATATTACATCGGAGCTTTTGTAATCAACAATTTGGAATGAAATTAGAGACAAATTTGTAGAAATTGTGTTGAGATACTTGTGGTATGCATTGGAGCATCTGTTCTTCTTATGTATGTTTATCAATTCATGCTTAATGATATATATTATTCTTTCATAAATGCTTATCTTGTAAGTTTATGAGAAGAAATCATGTTTGTTCATTCTCTGTTTTAAACAAAATTTACATTGTTGAAGTTTGCAACAAGAAACAGTGAAATTGGAATTTGGAAACAACATGACATAACCTACACTAAGTGTGGGACAAATAGGTCTAAGCAGCACCTACACTAGTGTGGGACCAATGGGTCGTAGCAGCACCTACACTAGTGTGGGATAAATTTGGTGCAATGTCTATTTTAATTGTCCCTTAATTAAAATGGACAATAAAATGTAATCTTATCTCATAATCACTTGTAGTAGTTAACTGAGTGTGATAAAATCAGTTAGCTCATGAATTTCGAGTTGAGGGTAGTTGATGAGGTATGCAGGGTGATTCTATGTGTTTTAGATTTCAATTTTCAGTTAAGTGCATGAGTTTAATGCATGATAAATAAGTTAACTCAATTAAGTGAGTTAAATTCAGTTGAACTAGTTGTAACTAATTGTTGCACTAGTGAGAGATCAAGTGAATTAAATCATATTTCATTCAAAATCAGTGATATAACATGAAACTGATGATTTACTATTAATAGTGGAATGCATGTCATTTCCACTGGAGACCCAGTTGAGACAAAGGTTAAAGGGAAGTTAAATATCAGTTGTGATATTAGCAGGCTTCCCAGATTCAGTTAAAACACCATAGGATGCCCATGATACTTGGCACAGTTGATAAAGGATGAAATTCTTAAGGAATAGGGATTTCATTCCTCATGAATTGCGTGAGCAAGGTAGGCTGAAGACAGGTTGAGAATTGGCTAAGTGTTGGCCCAATTTTGTCTAGATCAGTGTGATATAATAGGCAGATTGCAGGAGACTCTTGTGAGAAGAGTGCATTGTAATTGTTTCATGGTTCATTGTGGAATATACAATATATGATAGAGGTTTTTTGAGAATTAAGCTTTCCCCGAGAAATTATCTGTGTTGTCGTTTGATTTGATTCTTTCTTTGCTTCATGTGATTGGCGATTGTGTTTAATTTCCGCAATTGATTTGTAGAAGTGATTCAATATCTAGCTTTAGTACATTGTTAGATCGGATTGAATCAATGATATACATATTTTTTGTATAATTTCCACATGGTATCAGAGCACAAGAAATCACAAAATTTGAGGAGAATTTGATTTTGTGATTGAATAGAATTCGAATTTGCAGAAGATTTTCTTGGTGCTACATGTGATTCAGGATCGAAATGGCTTTCAATGGCTTGATATTGGAGTATGCACTCGAGGGAAAATCTAAATATATTTCTTGGAAAGGAAGGATGGAGGCAGCACTGGAGGACAATGGATTGAAGGAATTCATTGATAATTATGTTCCCAAACCCGCTATGACAGATGCTGCAAATATTGATGCATAGAAAAAGAAAGTTGCAAGGGCGAGGAGGATATTACCGGAGGGAGTACGAGACAACATTGTCTCAAGTCTCCATGGAAAATTTATTCCATATGAAATTTGGAAGGCTTTGAAAGATCTATTTTAGAGTAGTAGTTATCATAGGAAATTGGCACTAAAAGATAAACTCAAGAAGATCAAAATGGAGAAAAATGACACTATTTCAGTATACTTAACAAAGTTTGTCCAATGTCAGGATGAGCTTGGGAGTGTAGGAATTACTGTCACGAATGATGACTTCGTGAGCCTAGCTCTTCTAAGACTTCCTAAGATTTGTCATAGTTATCAAGACTCTATCAATGGGAGGGAAAAGCTGCCAGATTGGGAACGAATTTGATCGGATTTGGTGCAAGAAGAATTCAGGCAGAATACCAGGGATGGATCTTCATCTAAGAAGGAATATGAATAAGATTGTGCTTTGGCTACCAAGGTGAAGAAGGGGAAAGAAAAGAAATTTCATTCCAAATCTGATTCCGGTGGAGAAGGAAAGGAGCATGTCTAGAGTGAAGTGTTTTCATTAGCACGAGCATGGAAATTATGCCACTAATTGTCCACAAAAGAAGAAGAACAAGAAGGTTTCGGGATCTGAAGTTGGTGAAGATTTGGACTCACAGTTTAAGTTTAAATTCTCGCTGATCGCTTGCATGGTGTCAAGTGCGATGGGATCAGGGTGGTACTTGGATAGTGATGCATATTTCCACATGACGGGAAGCAAAGAAATTTTCAGTAGCTTGGAGGAGAAGGACCTCCACATGCATATCGAAAAGGGTGATGATGGAAGGTATAACGCTACCGGGATCGATACAATTTTCTCTAGAGACAGTCAGGTAAACCATTTTTATTAAAAGATGTAATGCATGTACCAGACTTGAAGAAAAATTTAGGTTCAGTTAGAATCTTGGAGGATAGAGGCTATGATGTTGTTTTCAGTGAAGGAAATTTTTTCCTTCGACACAAAGAAATAGGACAAGCCAAGAATATTTGGATTCATGTGAAGAATCTATATAAACTTGACGTAGATGTGATTTCTACAGAGCTTCCAACCATGGGGAAGTGTGAGAAAGGCATGCAATTGTCCCTTGAGAGGGAGCTTGATTTGCATGTAGATGAGGAACTCTTGGTTCCAGAGAATGAACCTGAAGATGTGGAGCAACCACATACGGAGGATCATGGAGTGGAAGAAACTACCTGCTAAAGATAAATTTTCGAGTCAAATTAAGAAGAGGAGTATGCAAACATACCTCTAGATGAGGTGGGGCAATACAAGACTTTTAGGTAGAAGACCAAGTATTGTTGTCCTGGCGCGTATGGGTGGACTGTCGAATCAGACCTGGATATCAGGAGCCCACATAGAAGCACTAGTAGGATCAGTTAGATTGATGCAGTCATATGTCTGGAGGAAAAAAATCAGAGTGACAGGTGTCAGATACTGGAGCACATATCAGAGTTCGCAACAGTAAAGAGTGCTTGGATGCAGATGTCAAAAATGTAGAGAATCCAGTAGACATGTGCAGTAGCTAGCAGCAGTCAGAAGACTCTGATGATAGATGCATTATAATTATTCAGTTGTTTGGAGGCTATTCAGTTTTGGAAGGATTGCATGTGCAGGAAAAATTAGAGAAGTGTTGCGTGCAAGAGTTGCATGTGCAAGAAACACTAGAGAAGTGTTGCATGCAAGAGTTGCATGTGCGAGAAACACTAGAGAAGTGTTGCATGCAAGGACATTCCTTTCTTGTTGAGAGGGATTGTTGAAGTTTGCAACAAGAAATAATGAAATTAGAATCTGGAAGCAACATTACAGCACCTACACTAAGTGTGGGACCAATAGATGCAAGCAACACCTCATTTGTGGGACCAATGGGTCTTAGCAGCACCTACACTGGTGTGGGATAAATTTTGTGCAGTGTCTATTTTAATTTTCCCTTAATTAAATTGGACAATAAAATGTGCTCTTATCTCATAATCACTTGTAATAGTTAATTGAGTGTTATAAACCCAGTTATCTCATGAATTTAGAGTTGAGGGTAGTTGGTGAGGCATGCAGAGTGATTCTATGTTTTAGAGTTCAAGTTGCAATTAAGTGCATGAGTTTAATGCATGAGAAATCAATTAACTCAGTTAAGTGAGTTAAAGTCAGTTGAACTAGTTGTAACTGATTGTTGCACTAGTGAGAGATCAAGTGAATTAAATCATATTTCATTCACAATCTGTGATCTAACATGCAACTGATGATTTAATATTAATAGCTGCATGCATGTCAATTCTAGTGGAGTCTAGTTGAGACAAAGGTTAAAGGGAAGTTAACTATCAATTGTGATATCAACAGGCTGCCCAGATGCAGTTAAAATACCATAGGATGCCCATGATACTTGGCGCAGTTGAGAAAGGATTAAATTCATAAGGAATATGGATTTCATTCCTCATGAATTGCGTGAGCAAGGCAGGCTGAAGATAGGTTGAGAATTCGCTAAGTGTTGGCCCGATTTTGTCTGGATCAGTGTGAGATAGTAGGCAGATTGCATGAGACTCTTGTGAGAAGAGTGCATTGTAATTGTTTCATGGTTCATTGTGGAATATACAATATATGATAGAGGGTTTTTGAGAATTAATCTTTCCCCGAGAAATTATCTGTGTTGTGGTTTGATTTGATTCTTTCTTTGCTTCATGTGATTGGCGATTGTGTTTAATTTCCACAATTGATTTGTAGAAGTGATTCAGTATATAGCTTTAGTACATTGTTAGATAGGATTGAATACATGATATACACATTTTTTGTATAATTTCTACATGGTATCAGAGCACAAGAAATCAAAAAAGTGGAGGAGAAGTTGATTTTGTGATTGAATAGAATTTGAATTTGCAGAAGAGTTTCTTGGTGCTACATGTGATTCAGGATCGAAATGACTTTCAATGGCTTGATATTGGAGTATGCACTCGAGGGAAAATCTAACTATATTGCTTGGAAATACAGGATGGAGGCAGTACTGGAGGAAAATGGATTGAAGGAATTCATTGATAATGATGTTCCTAAACCCGCTATGACAAATGCTGCAAATATTGATGCATGGAAAAAGAAATTTGCAAGGGCGAGGAGGATATTATAGGAGGGAGTATGAGACCACATTATCTCAAGTCTCCATGGAAATTCGATTCCATATGAAATTTGGAAGGCTTTAACAGATATATTTTAGAGCAACAGTTATCATAGGAAATTGGCACTGAAAGATAAACTCAAGAAGATTTAAATGGAGAAAAATGACACTATTTCGGTATACTTAACAAAGTTTTTCCAATTTCGGGATGAGCTTGGGAGTTTAGGAATTACTGTCACGGATGATGACTTCGTGAGCCTAGCTCTTCTAAGACTTCCTAAGATTTGGCATAGTTATCAGGACTCTATCAATGGGAGGGAAAAGATGGCGGATTGGGAATGACTTTGGTCAGATTTAGTGCAAGAAGAATTCAGCGGAATACCAGGGATGGATCTTCATCTAAGAATGAAGATGAAGAAGATTGTGCTTTGGATGCCAAGGTGAAGGAGGGGAAAGGAAAGAAATTTCTTTCCAAATCTGAGTTTGGTGAAGAAGGAAAGGAGCGCGACATGTCCAGAGTGAAGTGTTTTCACTTTCATGAGCATGGAAATTATGCCACTAATTGTCCACAAAAGAAGAAGAATCAGAAGGTTTCGGGATCTGCAGTTTCTGAGGCTTTGGCCTTGCAATTTGAGTTTGACTTCTCGCTGATCGCTTGCATGGTGTCAAGTGCGATGGGATCATGGTGGTACTTGGATAGTGGTGCATATTTCCACATGACAGGAAACAAAGAACTTTTTAGTAGATTAGAGGAGAAGGACCTCCAGATGCATATCGAAATGGGTGATGATGGAAGTTATAGCACTACTGATATTGGTACATTTACTCTCCAGAGACAATGAGGTAAACCATTTTTATTAAAAGACGTAATGCATGTACCAGGCTTCAAGAAAAATTTAGTTTCAGTCACAATGTTGGAGGATAGAGGCTATGTTGTTGTTTTCAGTGAAGGAAAAGTTTTCCTTCGATACAAAGCAAGAGAAAAATCCAAAAAGACGGATTTTCAGTAAGAATTTACAAACTTGATAATTAGCGTATTTATACAAGAAAGTTAAATCATGCTAAGGTGAGAAAGGATGCACTGTTCCTTGAGAGGGAGCTTGACGAGAAGGACAAGATGAGGAACCTGGTTCCAAAGAATGAACGACCCAACAAGATGGGAGAAGTCAAGGCGTGAGGATCGCGGAGCGGGGGCAGTAAACTACCCGTTAGAGAAATTTCGAGCCAAATTGGCAGAGGGAGTGCATGCAGCTATACCTCCAGGTGTGAGGTGGGGCAACATGCAAGATTAATCCCAAGAAGAAATTTGAGCAAGGTCCTACAGATGGTGCATCTCATGGATCAGACCTGGATATGAGGAGCCCATGGAGAAGCAGTATCAGGATCAATTAGATTGATGTAGTCAGATGTTAGGAGGAGAAAAATTAGAGTGACAGGTGTCAGATACTAGAGCGAATATCAGAGTTGGCAACAGTGCAGAGTGCGTGGATGCAGATGTCAACATGCAGAGAATCTAGTAGAAATGTGCAATAGCTAGCAGTAGTCAGACGACTCTGATGACAGATGCATTATACTAATTCAGTTGTTTGGAGGCTATTTAGTTTCAGAAGTGTTGCATGCAAGAGTTGCATGTGCGAAAAACATTAGAGAAGTGTTGCATGCAAGAGTTTCATGTGTGAGAAACACTAGAGAAGTCTTACATGCAAGAGTTGCATGTCGCATGCAATGGTTGCATGCCGCATGAAAGAGTTGCATGTCACATGCAAGGACATTCCTTTATTGTTGAGAGGGAGTGTTGAAGTTTGCAACAAGAAACAGTGAAATAGGCATATGGAAGCAACATGACAACACCTACACTAAGTGTGGGACCAATAGGTCCAAGAAACACCTACACTAGTGTGGGATCAATGGGTCTTAATAGCACCTACACTAGTTTGGGCTAAATTTGGTGCAATGTCTATTTTAATTTTCCCTTAATTAAAACGGAAAATAAAATGCAATCCTATCTCATAATCACTTGTAATAGTTAACTGAGTGTGATAACTCAGTTAGCTCATGAATTTCGAGTTGAGGGTAGTTGGTGAGGCATGCAGGATGATTCTGTGTTTTAGAGTTCAAGTTGCAGTTATGTGCATGAGTTTAATGCATGAGAAAACAATTAACTCAGTTAAGTGAGTTAAAGTCAGTTGAACTAGTTGTAACTAATAGTTTCACTAGTGAGAGATCAATTGAATTAAATCATATTTAATTCACAACCAGTGATCTAACATGCAACTGATGATTTACTATTAATAGCTGCATGCATGTCAGTTCCAGTGGATACCCAGTTGAGACAAAGGTTAAAGGGAAGTTAACTATTAGTTTTGATATTAGCAGGCTGCCCAGATGGAGTCAAAACACCACAATATGCCCATGATACTTAGCGTACTTGAGAAAGGCTAAAATTCCTAAGGAATAGGGATTGCATTCCTCATGAATTGTGTGAGCAAGGAAGGCTAAAGAAAGGATGAGAATTGGCTAAGTGTTGGCCCGATTTTGTCTAGATCAGTGTGATATGATAGGCAGATTACAAGAGACTCTTTTGATAAGAGTGCATTGTAATTGTTTCATGGTTCCTTATGGAATATATAATATATGATAGAGGGGTTTTGAGCAGTAAGCTTTGATCGGGAAATTATCTATGTTGTGGTTTTATTTGAGTCTTTCTTTTCTTTTTGTGATTGGCGATTGTGTTTAATTTCCGCAATTGATTTGTAGAAGCGATTCAGTATCTCGCTTTAGTACATTGTTATATCGGATTGAATCCATGATATACATATTGTTTGTATAATTTCTACATACATTTCTATGTCTATTTTCTTCTAAATGAATGAATTTAGCTCAGTTCTCATTCAAACTCTTTTTCACTTCACCCTATAGTCAATGACCTATTAAAAATGATTTCAAACTACCTATCTAGCCTCACATATTCTCTGCAAATTGACCTTGAATTTAGACCTAAAAAACCTCATACACAGTCGACTCACTAAATTTTCTATCCGTCACTAAAAACATCAAACAAATCCTATTTACTGAGATTATATACCTAGCCTAAGATCATTAGATAATCTATCATTCATTTGACTGCAAAAGTGACAACGAGAGAGGCCTCTCTGGTCCTAGTAGGGCTAGCTACCTAACTTAAAGCTTGGTTTGTGGTTACCTTTCTTCAATCCCATTTTCAGCCTTGGGAATATGGGGAGAGTGATAAAATTTTTGGCATCGTTTCTGGGGAGCGATTGCTAAATTTTTCCTAGGAATATTTATTTAATCATCTGAAAGTTAGACTTGTGGGTGACAAGCTATAGCATTATAAATAGGTTGAATTCTTAACTCTGAGTCAAAGTCCAAAATTCATATCTTAACCCATCTCCAAAAAGACATACTAGGTCAAATCCAGACCTAAATCCCTCACCAACTATGAATGACCCTAAGGGTATTTTTAGAAATCATAAAACCAAGTCTCGAAAGGATGGAAGAGCTATTCCTCCACTTGTCAAATCAAATTCCTTGCCTAGGATATTTGTTTGAGAATATTTTTTTTATAGTTCAGAATCTGAAAGATATTTGTTTAGAAGTAAGTCTAAAACCTTTATTTCAGAAATCACCTTTGATCTTTTTGATTTTGAGACCTTTTCACCATTTTCTAAGTCTTTCTATTTTGAAGTTGATAGTGAAGTTTGGTCTAATTTCCAAAAACTTAAAGGCTTGGTGGATAATTTTCAAGAAACTTTAGAAAAATATTATTTCCAATATGAGCAGTAGGATTTTTCTTCACCTGTCATTACACCTTCTCATACTGCTACATCATCGACCCTTTCATTCCATCATTACCTCTGCAAGTTTTCACTCCATCAACACCTCCACCACCTCCTCCATTAGTCATGGCCAAATTTTCTCCGTTGATCTTACTGCTTCAGCTC
This sequence comes from Pinus albicaulis, assembly GCA_034641835.2. NCBI lineage: Eukaryota > Viridiplantae > Streptophyta > Pinopsida > Pinales > Pinaceae > Pinus > Pinus albicaulis. The sequence continues at coordinate 85,794,691 of CM076574.1, forward strand.
ACTCCACTACCTCAGAACTATGGTTCTATACTCCCCATTTTCTATGGAACATCAAAGGTTACATCTTATCAGTAGATGTCCAAAGTGAATGATTTCATAGAACTTGAAGAAATCAACAATGAGGATGTAAAGATGCACATAATTGCACATATTTTCTCTGGAGAGGTAAAAAAGTGGTTTCGCTCTCTCACAACTAGTTCTATAGGTACTTCAAAATAGATGATTGACTCGTTTATAGTGAAATGGGAAGATAAGAAGAATCCATTGCAGATTCTAGCTGAGTATAATGCCTTGAAAAGGAATCCTAATGAGTCCGTTCAAGACTTTACAACTAGGTTCAATAAAATCTATGATTCAATTCCTGAGAATATTAAGCCTCCTCCGGGCCTTGCTTTACTTCACTATCATGATGGTTTCGATCCTGACATGGCCTATCAGTTAAGGGAAAGAAACCCATCAAATATTGAAGAAATGAAGAGAAACACAGTGAGCGTGGAAGCTAATTTGATCATTAAAAAGTCTTAAATCAAGACGGGGAAAAGAGTCACTATCAAAGAGGAAAAATCTACTTCAACAGAGGGAAAATTAGATACCTTGATCAAGGCCATGGAGAAGATGATGGATAAAATTTCCATCGCTAATCGAAAAGTTGAACCCTCCATTTGAAATCCCAATTTCAGGGGTCAAAATCAACAACCTCAATACAAGATCAAGCAAAGGGAATAGAGGGGTCAGGATCCACAAAGTCAGCAAAAAATTCACACTCCATTTCAGCATAATTACACTAAAGGCCCCGACGAAGATGATGCACAAGAAATTTCTGGCGACAATCATTTATTTTAGGAAAATCAACAACCTATTTTCCTGACTGAAGAAGATCATTTTTTTGCAGAAATTTGTGCACCAGATGATCAGCAGTATGTCTTGTCAAATGATGACATGTTATCTGTGTACACGGAAGATTATCAGAGGGGATATCAGAATGCTCTTTCTCAAGTGCAGAGACAATATGGTTTGCGGAATAGGAATATTCCAATAACTTCCAATCAGAAAAAAACAGAATGCTCAAGTAGATGCTCATCATAAAGAAGTTGTTGCTCCAAATCAAAGTAAAGACAAAGGACCTGATGTTCCTAATCATGCTAAACGCAACGAAGCTTCCTCCAGCGGTCAAAGAAAGGATAAATAAGTCCAATATAGAGGACAAAAGAAAGAGTCTTCACACAAATATCAACCTGAAAAGAAAGATGCACCATTGAAAGAGGTAGAAAAACACTACTCTTTTTACTCTTGAAAATGAAATTGCCAAATTCAAAGTCTCCATTCCTCTAACTGAAATATTCAAGAATGATTAGTTTAAGTTTAAGTAGCTAAGTTGCTTATAGTTGATCAAATTTCCAACATGGTTAATGTGAGTGATGATCACCTTGAGATTATTTTTGTTCCTGATGTTGATGGTGATCTAGAAGATAGTGAGGTCCCTCCATTTTATCTAAGCCTCAAAATCCATTAGTTTATCCTTCATAACACCATGCTTGATTCCATAGCCTCTCACAACCTCATTCCCAAGGCCATTATGGACATACTAGGACCGAATATCACAAGACCTTATTATGATATTTATTCATTTGATTCAGGGAAGGTGAAATGTCTTGGCCTCATCAAGGACCTAGTGGTGTCATTAGAGAAAACCCTAACCAAGAATGTCCTCATGGATGTTGTTGTGGTTGATATCCCTCCCAGATATGAAATGTTTCTTTCTCGGTCATGGGGAGTGAAGCTTAGAGGTACCTTTTAACTTGACTTTTCATATGCTACCATTCTCGTCTTTGGGAAACTTAGGAAACTATGCTGAGAAAGTAAAATGAAGTACATGATTAACAGCCGAGAAAAGCCAAATAATCATCCTATACATGTTTTCCATATATATTTAGAGTCCTTTATCTTTTTCAATGATGAATGTTCAGCATCTTCCAAAGTTTTGATTGAAAAAAAAGCAGAAAATTATGAATTTTCAAATTCTATTTTAGAATTGGCAAATGCAGAAATTTATGAAAAAGTGGCAAGTTGTTTGGAACATCACCTCAAAAAAGTGATGAAACAATGAAAGAAACAAAAAAAATTGGTACAACAGAACTCTATCAAGTGGCAAGTAAAGTTCAACCATTCGATTTACAGTTTCCTTATGAAGAAAGTAGTTTGTGGACCATGGAATTTGATGGAGCTTTAGGCAAAGAAGGGGTTGGCATTGGAGTGTGGATTCACAACCCTGTAAATTAGTCATTAAAAATTTCTCCCACTGTTCGAATGTCCTCTTACAAGATGGCTTCCGAATGTTCAAACAATGAAGGTGGGTATGAGGCTTTGATAGCTGGTCTAAAAATTCTCAAGAAGCTAGGTGCCAAGAAGATTTTTGTATATGGAGACTCTGAGTTAGTAATAAATCAAGTAAAAGGGGAATAATAGGCCAAGCATCCAAGGATGCGAGGTTATCGAAATGCAGTGCTATAAATCCTCAAGATATTCACCGAGTATACTTTGTTGTTGATCCCAAGGGACAACAATGTTATTATTTATTCTCTTTCTACTTCGGCCAACATGTTCAAAATTCCATTGTATCCTAATAAGAAGTATGAGATAATTGTCAAACACTGCCCTGATGTCCCAGATAATGTTTAGTATTGGCAAGTCTTTCAAGATGATAAATAGATTAGCAAATTTTTGCATACAGAAGAGGAATTTTTGAATTCTCAAATGGATAACCAGTGTTATGAAGATGACCAAGAAATCCATGCAACAGAGATGCAAGTGCTTCAGCTAAAAGATAACTCCATTCCAAGAGTTTTAGTACCTTTGGAAGAGCTTTTCGATCAAGATGATGTTGCACGCAAACCGACCATGCTACCAACAGAAGTGGGAGTGGAAGATTTCAATCTTGGTACTCCGGAAAAGCCAAAGATGGTAAAAATTTTAAAACCTTTGAGTGCATAAATGAAAGGTAAATACACAATGTTTATGTCTTATTTTTTTGATGTATTTTCTTGGGAATATTATGATTTGAAAGTCTATGATAAGAGCATAATTCAACATACCATTCCCTTAAAGCCGGATCATAAATCCTTCCACCAGAAGTTAAGGAGAATGAATCTCACGTTGATGCCCTCTATTCAAAAGGAAGTAAATAGATTATTTATTGTTGGTATTATAGTGCCTCTTCACTTTTCAAATTGGATGTCTAATCTAGTTCCAGTGAGAAATAAGATAGGAGATATTTTATTGTGCATTGATTTCAGAAATCTGAATAAAGTGTCATTGAAGGACAATTACCCACTACCAAAGATGGACCATATTCTGCAAAAGGGTAGTTGGATCTTCCAGAATTTAATTGTTGGACAGATACTCTGGGTATAATCATATTTTAGTCCATCCAGATGAGTAGGAAAAGACAAACTTTACAACACCTTGGGGTACCTTCATGTATGCCAAAATGCCTTTCAGATTGAGGAATGCAGGGGCCACTTTTCAGTGAGCAATGGATATTGATTTTGCCAATGAAAAGGATGTATTTTTCGTCATTTATCTTAATGATATCGTTTTTTTTTCCAAGATAGATGAGCAACACTTGAAAATAATTTTCAGAGATGTAGAAAGTTTGGCATATCGATGAACCCAAAAAATAGTCTTTTTGCTGTGGAGGAAGGTAAATTTATGGGCCATATTTTATCAAAATATGGAATTAGGATAGATCCTTCAAGGATTGAATCAATTCAGACCTTGGAATATCCTAGGAGAAAAAAGGAAATTCACTCATTCAATGGTAAAATCAATTTTTTGAGAAGGTTTGTCCCCAATCTTGCTGAACACTTAAGAAAAATTAGTGACATGTTGAAGAAAGTTACTGAAGTAAAATGGTATGAAGAGGCAAAGAAATCATTAAATCAAGTTAAATTGGCTTTATCTCATGCTCCTATTCTTATTAGTCCAGATTATACACTTGATTTTATCATTTTTTCATTTGCCTCGGAGCATACTATTGTTGATGTCCTTATGCAAAAGAAAAATCAGAACATGGAGCAACCCATTTCCTTCTTCAGTAGAACCATAAGAGACACAACCTTGAAGTACAACATCATTGAGAAACAGGCCTTGGCGTTAGTAAAATCATTGAAGGACTTCCGGGTCTACATTCTCCACTCTCACGTCATTGCATATGTTCCAAACGTTGTTGTCAAAGATGTGCTTATGTAGAATGATCTTGAACGCCGGCGAGGTAAATGGATCGCTGCTATGTTGGAATATCACTTGGAGATCAAGCCCACAAAGGTGATCAAAGGACAAGGCCTGGTGAAGCTTATGGCAGATTCAAATATCCATGCTTTGGATATTAATTTTGTTGTTGCATTATATGAAGAGCAAGAGGCTAAAACATTACTCGAGGTCTCTGAAATTTTCTCTTTATCTCCTTGGTATGCTAATATAGTTCATGTTTTGCAACACTTGAATCCTCCTCCCATCTTGCCAAGTACTAAGGCTAGATATTTGAAGTTGAGAGCTCTTAAGTATTGCATCCTTAATGGTGTCTTGTATTGGAATGATCCAAGTGGAGTGTTGTTGAATTTTTTGGTTGAATGAGAAGCAGAAAAAGTGATGACTAATTTTCATAAATGTGATTGTGGTGGTCATATTTATTGGAAGACTACTGCTAACAAGATATTGAGGGTGGGATTCTGTTGGCCAAGTTTATTTTTTGATGTTTATAAAATAGTCATGAGCTGTCATGAATGTCAAATCTTTCAGGGAAAGAGGAAGCTCTTTCCTTTTCCCTTAAAACCAATTAAAGTGCAAGCACCATTCCAGCAATGGGGACTTGAATTCATTGGCGATATCCATCCTCCATCATCAACTAAGCATAAATGGATACTCACTGCCACATATTATTTCACTAAATGGATTGATACCATCCCAACAAGGCAAGCTACTGACATTGTTATTATTCAGTTTTTAGAGAACAATATTATGTCTCGTTTTGGTTGCCCACACAAATAATTACTGAAAATGAAGCTTCCTTTAAGTCCAAGAAAATGATTGACTCTTGTGATAAGTATGAAATTAGGCTTGTTCATTCCACACCATACTATCCTTAAGGCAATGGGCTTGCTGAATCATCAAATAAATATTTGGTGAACATAATCAAGAAGATGCTGCAAGAAAACAAGAGGAATTGGCACAAAAAGCTCACCAATGCTCTATGGGCGGATAAAGTTAGCACAAATAGATCAATCAACTTGTCACCTTTCCAGCTCGTGTATGGTGTTGACATGATGTTTTCTACTTCTCTAGCTGTACCGGTGATGAAAATTCTGCAAGAGATCGACAGTGAACCAAATGATATCTAGCGAAGAATCATCCAAATGATCCATCTACAACAATCAAGAGATGAAGTATTTATTCATACTTCAAAGCTTCATGAGAAAATAAAAAAGATTTATGATAGGAAGACCAAAGATGATGATTTTAATTATCATTTCCAGTTTTTCAAAGTTTTTCAATGTCTAGTTTTGACTCCATTGCCCAATGGTAAGGCTACCTGATGTACGGTGTTCTTGACACCTCCTGAAGGAGCTGCCATCCCCAGCTGGAGCCAATGTTAGTGTCAGTATGTCAGTGATAAAAAATAACTCTTTTAGCTGTTTTCCTAAAAGTCATAGGTCAAAATTTTTACTTTTTCAAACAAGTTTTAAAAAAATAATTTTGGTCACTGAAGAGGTCTAGGTCAAATCTGTTGCTCCCTCATCTCATTTCATTGCCATCATCACTTTCAAGGTCATCTCCTTCATCATCATTTAAAGGTTTAGGGTTATGTCATTCCACCTCATCTAGGTCATTGTCTAGGGCTCATCATCCGCCTTTGAAAATGTTCAATTTGTCACCTAAAATAAGGCTCTAACCCTTCATCCACTTCATAAAACTCCAAAAAGGGAGCTAGCATGCTTAGGGAGTAAAATAAAGACAACTTGTCTTGTTTTAGAAAGGTTCAAGTGTCAAAAATGTTCAAAAAGGTCAAATCTGTCTTATTGTCTCATTAAAAGGCAAAAAGGTCATTTCAAGGTTTTAAAAGGAAAAAATCTCATTTCAAGCTTATAAAAGGGAAAAAAACAAAATCATTTTGACTCATTGTTATCTCTTGATGTGTGGAAGAGCACCTCTCTTACCTCACTCGCACTCTAAAGGTGATCAAAAGTCCAAATCCAAGGCATAAAACCACTTTAAAACTCATTTGTTACCCTTCTAAAAGCTTGTGTTATGCTCTTGTAGCTCTTGTTACGCTTCTGGGAGCTTGTGTGACGTTTCTGGGCAAGCATGTTATGCTTTTGGAGTGTGTTGCACAACCTTTGTTACCCTTCTGGTGTGTTGCGCAACCCTTGTTACACATCCCTTGTTATGCCATTCTGTCAACACTTTTACGCTTTTTTCAACCATTGTATGATGTTGTACATGCTTGTTACGCTTTTGTAGGAGAGGTAGATTTGAGTGTTGGGCTTAGAAAATCTCCAATAAAGCTCAAGCCTTGTCTTCATTACTTTTTGAAGCCCTCATAAAAGGTAAATCAATACTCTTATGCCCTCTTTTGGTCAAATTTGTGAGTGTTTAAAACATTTTTATGCTCATTTTGTTTTTCTTCATATTATCACTTATCCATGGTATAAAAAAAATCATTTGAAAAACCCTAACCTACTCCACCTTCCTAAAACGTAACCCTAGTACCTAAAACCTAAATCACACATCTCATATACAATATCCCCACATGTCCTATCATTCACACCATCCTTAACATGTCAAATTCACCCAAACCCTAGATTAATTTTAACTATTTCACAATGAAAAACTTGGTAATTTCCTATGTTTTCTAGATTTTATCACCCTACCCACATCCATTTCCCCTCATTCCACCTACAATATGGAGCTGATATGCCACCCTATGCACTAATTTTTTGCAGAATTTTTTCTCATCTCCATGATCCTCCATTTCACATTCTAAACTTACTCCACCTCTACTCTAGCTATTTTCACACAACGAAATTGGAAATTCCCTGTGTTTTCATCATTTAGCCACCTTCCTCACTCTTATTTCACTTCAATCCACCCACAACTCAGAGCTAACATAAAACCCAATCCACTCAATTTTTTTCTAGAATTTTTCTCAGCTCCATGATCCTTCATCTCATCCTGTAACTCACACTTTCCTACACTATGTTTTTCTATATTTCCATACATCTACCCATCCCATCAACACACTAGGGTTTTCATCATTACAGTGGCAAACAAGATGGAAAGTGAGAAGAAGAACTTCAAGGATTGAACCACCTCAAGTTAGAACCCTTCACAATGCATGAACTCAATGTCTCTCCATTGGCCAGAAGATGCTTTGAGAGGGCTGGGTGTTTGATATTTTGGGACAAGCTCATGGAAGAGGGGTGTCATATTCAATTGGCCAGCTTATTTGCTACAAGTTTCAACATGGGAAAGGTCACCATTGAAGGTATGGAGATAAGCCTATCAACAGACCTAATTTATTCAACAATAGGTATTCCTTTTCATGGAGAGTAGTGGTTCAAGGGAATGGAGTTAGACATTGAAAATTACAAAAAATTTCTCAAGCCTCATGCAAGAGAGGAGCCAAATTATCTATTTCATTTCAGGCACCTCAGAAACAAGTATGCTCCTTTCATGATGTTCATAATGAAGTACTTCACATGTGAAGGAATATTTTCCAGGTTTTATAGGTATCATATCAGGCTCTTGATGCATTTCACCTATGTCAAAACACTTGATTTGCCATATTATTTGTACAAGAGTTTGATTAACATGATTGAGAAGGTTCAAAGTAGAAAAAAGGATCATCACACTAATCTTTTTCACCATGGTCATATCAAGCTCATTGTATTGCATCACCTTTCCTCCATCAACATGACTTAAGAAAATTTCTTGGAGAGATTATCAACAACAGCTACCATTAGCCCTCCTATCTTGCCTGGTACATCATCAACATAGCCAATGGAGGTTGGCTCTTCTAGCATGCCAACTCATATTTCATATGCTCCTAGGGTTTTTGAGTCTACTCATACCTATGAGAAGGAGAAAAGAATTTTTTTTCCACCATAACTATTCTTACAGTTGACACCATTGTGGAACAAAGTGAGATAGAGGAGCAACCTCATTTGCATCAGCATAGTGAATCAGTGCCATTGGAGGTTGAGGTAGCAGAGTAGGTGCAAGTTAGATCAGTTGAAGATATCATCAGAGAGAAAGATGAGGAAATAGCATAATTGAAGAAGATGTTTTCCATTGCTAATTCTCAAATCACTTTATTGCAGCAAGAAAATTTTCAATTGAAAGTGAAGCAGCTCCTACAAAGCAAGCCAAAGATAGAGCTACAGGAAGTCATAGGTAAATATAAGGAGGTTATTTATGTTTACAAAATGAAATACATGGAGGTTGAAATACAAACAAGAAGGCCAAAGACGAGAGGCCTCAAAAGGGCACTGGAGCTAGAAAGGCAGTCAGCTCATCCACCTGAAGAGTTGACCTTTGATGAGATTATAGCCATGGAGTTTATTGAAGATATAGAGCTTTTGTTTTCAAGGTTAAATGAGCATTTGGATAAGCTCTTGAAGAGGGCTAAGAGGGACAATAAGTTTCAAAGACACATGGAAAATCATGATCGCACCAGGAACACAATTTCTAAAATAAAGCTAAAACAATTGAAGAAAAGGCTAAGAGAAGCACAAATGAAGCTTAAAGAGAAGGATAGCTTGGACTTGTTGGTTGAAGCTTTTTTATTTGTTTATCCCATCACTCAAAGGTGCTACAGAACCAATTTTGAGAAGTTTTGAACATTTTTTGTATTTTTTGCACAATTCTGGAAATTCCTCATTACAGAAGGGTAACAGACTTTTGTTATGCTTATTTTGGGGGCATCAAAATGATGATTTATTTACATTGATGGATGTATTTTGATGAGTACATCATAGATTAGGAACGTTGTTGGCATGAAAAGCTATTATTTTGGAGAAAAATCTTAAAAACCACTCATTTTTTATGTTTCTACCACCTTTTTGTAGCCTATGTTACGCTTTTGGAGTGACCTTGGGAGAATGGATTTTTGGAGGATTTCCTGTGGGTCATTTTGAAAAATTAAAGATTTTCTAGAAAATATACACATAGGGCTAGTTGACCGTTCTTTCAGAAGTGGATTTGGACTCCTAAAAGTGCCTGCAAATTTCTGTTATGATTCTGAAAATTGTTGTTACCCTTCTATCATAAATGTTACAAATCAACATTGGATTCCTCAGGACACTTGTCAAGCTCAGAAATTGTCACAAATTCAAGGTTTTTCCTTCCTATGAGTTGTAATTAGAGTTATTGAGTTGGATTTTTCATCCTCTCATGAGGGAATATGTAATTAATGTAAGGGACAAACACTCCTAGTTCATAGCTAAAATTCAGGGAATGGTTTCTGACCTCCTTAGAATCTAGGAAATGACTCATCTTGTGTATTTATGATCCATTTTGGATGGGAATTCGACCTGATGAGGTGAAATAGTCCATATTTTATATAATTAATCTCTCTTTAGTCTTTTGTTGTTGGATAGTCTCATATTGCAGTGGAGCTTTTGTAATCAGCAATTTGGAATGAAATCAAAGACAAATTTGCAAAAATTGTGTTGAGATACTTGTGGTATGCATTGGAGAATTTTTTATTCTTATGCATGTTTATCAATTCATGCTTAATGATATATATTCTTCTTTCATATATATTTATCTTGTAAGTTTATGAGCATAAATCATGTTTGTTCATGCTCTGTTTTAGACAAGATTTACATTGATATGTCTATTTTATTCTACATGAATGAATTCACCTTAGTGCTCATTCAAACTGTTTTTCACTTCACCCTATCCTTAGTGACCTATTAAAAATTATTTCAAACTACCTATCTAGCCTCACATATTCTCTTCAAATTGACCTTAGAATTCAAACCGAAAAAACTTCATACATAGTCTACTTACTGAATTTTCTATCTAGCACTAAAAAAATCAAAGAAATCATATTTACTATGCTTATATACCTAGCATAGGACCATTAGATACTCAGTCATTCCTTTGAATTCAAAAGTGACAATGAGAGAGCCCTCTCTACTCCTAGTAGGGCTAGCTACCTGACCTAAATCTTGGTCTGTGGTTACCTTTCTTCAATCCCATTTTCAGCCTTAGGAAGTTGGGGAGAGTGATAACATTTTTGGCATCGTTGTCAGGGAGAGATTACTAAAATTTCCATGGGAATATTTCTTTAATCCTCTGAAATTTAGACTTGTGGGTGACAAGCTCTTGCATTCAAAATAGGCTGAATTCTTAAATCTAAGCCAAAGTCCAAAATTCCTATCTTAGGCTAGCTCCTAAAATACATACTAGGTCAAATCCAGACCCAAATACTAGACCAACTGCGAATGACCCTGAGAGTCTTTTTAGAAAGCATAAAACCAAGTCTCGGAAGGTTGGAAGAGCTAATCCTCCACTTGTAAAATCAAGTTTGTTTTCTACAGTATTTGTTTCAAAATATTTATTTTATAGTTCATAATCTGAAAGATCTTTGTTTAGAACAAATTCCAAAACATTTCTTTTTTAAATTACCTTTGATCCTTTTGATTTTGAGACTTTTGCACCATTTCTCGAGTCTTTCTATTCTGATGTTCATAGTGAAGTCTGGTCTAATTTCCACAAAATTAAAGGCTTGGTGGATAAGTTTCAAGAAGCTTTAGAAAATGATTATTTCCAATATCAGCAGTAGGCTTTTGCTTCACCTGTCATTACAACTTCTCATATTGCTACATCATCGACCCTTCCTTTCATTCCATCATTACCTCTACAAGTTTTCACTCCATCGAAACCTCCACCACCTCCTCCATAGTCATGGCCATATTTTCTCCGTTTATCTTCCTGCTTCATCTCACTCCACTACCTCGGAAATATGTTCAGAGACTCCCACTTTTCAATGAAACATTAGAGGTTACAACTTATCAGCACATTTCCAAAGTGATTGATTTCATAGATCTTGAAGAAATCGACAATGACAATGCCAAGATGTGCATCATTGCTCAAAGTTTCTCTAGAGAGGTAAAGAAGTGCTTTTTCTCTCTCACAACTGGTTCAATAGGTACTTCACAGTAGCCGCTTGACTAGTTTATGGCGAAATGCGAAGAGAAGAAGAATCCATTGCATATTTTAGCTGAGTATAACGCCTTGAAAAGGAATCTCAATGAGTCTATTCAAGACTTTATAGCTATATTCAATAAAATATATGATTCAATTCCTGAGAATATTAAGCCTCCTCCAGGCCTTGCTTTAGTTCACTATCCTGATGGTTTCAATCCTTACATGGCCTATCAATTGAGGGAAATAAACCCATCAAATGTTGAAGAAATGCAGAGAAATGCGGTGAGCGCGGAAGCTAATTTGATCATAAAAAGTATAAAATCAAGATGGAGAAAAGAGTCACTATAAAAGAGGAAACATCTAATTCATTAGAGGGAAAATTAGATACCTTGATCAAGACCATGGAGAAGATGATGGATAATATTTCCATCACTGATCGAAAAGCTTAACCCTCCAATAGAAATCCCAATTTCAGTGGTCAAAATCAGCAGCCTCAATACAAGATCAAGTAAAGGGAACAAAGGGGTCAAGATCCATAAATTCAACATAAAATCCACACTCTATTGTAGAAGAATTACATTGAAGGCCTTGATGAATATGATGAAGAAGAAATTTATGGCGAGAATCATTTATTTGAGGAAAATCAACAACCTATTTTCCTCACTGAAGAAGTTCAATTTTCTGTAGAAATTTGTGCACTAGATGATCAACAATATGTCTTGTCAAATGATGACATGTTATCAGTGCACACAGAAGATTATTAGAGGGGATATTAGAATGCTCTTTCTCAAGTGCATATACAATATGGTTTGAGGAATAGGAATGTTCCTATAACTTCCAATTAGAAAAAAACAGAAGGCTCAAGTAGATGCTCATCATAAAGAAGTTGTTGCTCCAAATCAAAGTAAAGACAAAGGACCTGATGTTCCTAATCATGGTAAAGGAAACAAAGCTTCCTCCAGTGTTCAAAGAAAGGATAAAGACGTCCAATATGGAGGACAGAATAAAGAGTCTTCACACAAAGATCAGCCCAAAAATAAATATGCACCATTGAAAGAGGTAAACATTATTCTCTTTTTAGTCTTGAAAATGAAATTACCAAATTGAAAGTCTCCATTCCTCTAACTGAAATAGTCAAGAATGATTAGTACAAAGTTCAAGTAGCTAAGTTGCTAGGATTTGATCAAATTTCCGGCATGGTTAATGTGATTCATGATCATCTTGAGCTTATTTTTTGGTCTTGATGTTGATGGTGTTCTAGAAGATAGTGAGGTCCCTCCATTTTATCTGAGCCACAAAATCCATGATTTCAGAGCCTCTCACAACCTCATGCCCAAGGCCATTATGGATATAATAGGACTAGATATCACAATACCTTATCATGATATTTATTGATTTTATTCAGGGAGGGTGAAATGTCTTCACCGCACCAAGGATCTAGTGGTGCCATTAAAGAAAATCCCAGCCAAGAATTTCCTCATGGATGTTTTTGTGGTTTATATCCCTCATAGATATGGAATTTTTCTCTGTCGATCATGGGGAGAAAATCTTAGAGGTACCTTACAACTTGACTTTTCATATGCTACCATTCTTGTCTTTGGGAAACTTAGGAAACTATACCAGGAAAGTAAAATTAAGTACATGATCAATAGCTGAGAAAAGCAAAATAATCATCCTATACATGTTTTCCATACAGATTTAGAGTCCTTTATCTTTTTCAATGATGAATGTTCAACATATTCCAAAGTTTTGATTGAAGAAAGTGTAGAAAATTATAAATTTTCGAATTTTGTTTTAGAATTGGAAAATGCAGAAATTTATGAAAAAGTGCCAAGTGGTTTGGAACAAAGTGCATCACCTCAAAAAAGTGATGAAACAGTGAAAGAAACAAAAATTTTTCGTACAACAAAAATCTCTCAAACAACAAGTAAAGTTCAGCCATCTGATTTACAAATTCCTAATGAAGAAATTAGTTTGTGGACCATGAACTTTGGTGGAGCTTTGGGAAAATAAGGGGATGGCATTGGAGTGTGGATTCACACCCCTAGAAATCAGTCATTAAAAATTCATCCCAATATTCGAATGTCCTCCTACAAGTTGGATTTCAAATTTTCAAACAATGAAGCTGAGTATGAGGCTTTGATAGCCGGTTTGAAAATTCTCAAGAAGCTAGGTGCCAAGAAGATTTCTATATATGGCGACTCTGAGTTAGTAATAAATAATTTCAAATGGAATACCATTGCAAGAATCCAAGGATATGAGCTTATCGAAAGGCAGTACTAGACTTCCTCAAGACATTCAGCGAGTATACTTTGTCATTGATCCCAAGGGACACCAATGTTATTGCTGATTCTCTTCCTACTTCAAACAACATGTTCAAATTACATTGTATCCTAATAAGAAGTATGAGATAAATTTCAAACACCACCCTATTGTCCCAGATAATGTTAAAGATAAACATATCAACAAATTTTTGTAGAAAAAAGAGGAATTTGTGAATTCTGAAATGGATAACCAGTGCTATGAAGATGACCAAGAAATCAATGCAGTAGAGATGCAAGTGCTTCAGTTGAAAGATAACTACATTCCAAGAGGTTTAGTACCTTTGGAAGATATTTTAAATCAATATGATGTTTCACGCAAACCGACCATGCTACCAACAGAAGTGGGAGTGGAATATCTCAATCTTGGCACTCCAAAGAAGCCAAAGATGGTAAAAATTTCAAAATATTTGAGTGCAGAAATGAAAGGTAAACATGCAGCGCTTATGTCTCAGTTTGGTGATGTATTTTCTTGGGAATATTCTGATTTGAAAGTCTATGATAAGAGCTAAATTCAAAATACCATTCCCTTAAAGCCATATCAGAAACCCTTCCGCCAGAAGTTAAGGAGAATGAATCCCAAGTTTTCACCCTCTATTCAAAAGGAGGTAAATAGATTATTTACTCTTGTTATTATAGTGCCTCTTCACTTTTAAAATTGGATGTCTAATCTAGTTCTAGTGAGAAATAAGATGTAATGTTCCTAATTTTTTCTTCAATAAATTGGAACATTAATTTTGTCTATTTTCACTTAGGAGATGAATAATTGGGTGAGAAGGCCCAAATACAATAAAAACATAGATAAAATCCCTCTAGTATGAAAATGGATCAGCCATGGAACGAGATTTCACACCCTCATGTGTGAAAGGATACTTTTGGAAAGGAGCTTGGGTCAAACTGCGTTGTGTATGAGATGGAAAGCACTACATGGGACAGTGCAGAGATAGAGGAAGTAATATTCCTTTATGGAGGAAACCCTAATGGATGGGGCCCATGGAGAAAGAGCCTTCACTTGCTATATATGGAGAGGAGGAGAGACATTGTTAGGCATGCATATGTTTATGATTTCATGTCTATTCAGACATTGTGCATTCTTTGTTGTTTAGAAAGAATTGCCAGGAAATTCCTATTTAGAATTTCCTCACCTTCTTGAGAGGTTGGTTCTTCATTCTCCACATCTCTTGGCTGAAGGCCAAAGCATCCTCCTCCAGGACAGCGTTATTTCTCCAACAACATAATACTGCGTTGTAGGGTGTTGCAGTGGAGACTCCACAACACCTCTTCCATCTCTTTTTTTTCAGAGAAAGAGTCTTCCCTTTCTTTGGGAGATCAGATTGGAAGCTTAAGAGTTAATTTCATTCCATTCCACTCACTGCGCAGTCCCTCTTAGTGACTGCGTTATTTTCATGGAGTATCTGCAGTGAGGGTTTGAAGATTGATTGGAGGGTGAGCTATCAAGTGTAAGGATCAACCTTCCACTTTGGATATCCATTGGAGAAGGTATAATTCAGTTTTTTCATCATATTCAGCCTTCTCTATTCAATTCCAGATTTGAGTTGTAGCAGTTGCCCAACAACTCCAACATTTTTTCCATTTTGTATATTTCAGCCAATCCTTTGGAGGATTGATGTGCTATTGTTTCTAAGGGTTAGAGATTTTATCCCCTATTGTATTTGAGCCATATATTGTCATATTCATGTATTGACATCATTTTGCAACAGTATTCTATCATAGATTGCACAGTCATAGCCTGGGTTTGTCATATATAACAGGGTTCTTCACTTTCTCATGTACATGTCTCATTGAGGTTCTCTTTGCTTATTTGAGTGATTGATTCCTCAAGGCTTTGTATACATTTGCTGCTGTTATATACACTTGTTGGCTATTTACACCTTTATATGCTCTGGGTGATTAAAATAATGTTGTTGCTTCTTTGTTGGCTTCTGTATTTGCTGCAGCCCCATTCTTTGGGCAATTCCTGTAGGAGGAATATTACAAAATCTATAGAAAGATTCTATAGAGGGCTAGGTAGCCTCTAGATCTCATCAATTTTATAAGGTGACATATCCAACAAATTCCCCTATAGTCAATCTCTGGAATAGATTGTGATATTTCAGAAAAAAGGAATATTACAGTGGTATCAGAGCAACTTTCTTGGCTCAGCTTGTGATTCTAAGCCCAAGAAGATCAGAATGTTGAGAAAGATGAGTTTATTCTCATCTATATTCAGATCCAGAGGAGACCTCTCCAAGGAGGTCAAGAAGATTGAAGAAGAAGAAGAGGAAGTACCATGCACTTCCTATTCTCATCAAGAAGAAGACATTAAGCATGGAATATACTTGGATCATCAAATTCTAAGTGATTACCTTGTTGAGTATAGATCTCAACCTAGAGGCTTCAAGGAGACTCTAGATTTTCCTCATTTCATCCAGATGAAGGAATAGAAGAGACCATGTAGCAGAAAAGAAATAAAAAGCAATATGTTTCTGTTGTCTACCTTTGATGGGTCATCTACTGCAAAAACTTGGGTGAAAGAGTTGGTATCATTCTTCTTCCTACATCATGTGATAGAGAAAGAAGTTGTTGAAATATCAACGCTGCACTTGAAAGGTGAAGCCTATGATTGGTGGAGCAGCCACTTGAGCCATGAAGGGGTGAAATGTTTTTCAAAGTTCATCTAAGGGTTGATCAAAACCTTTGATGATGAAGGGGCGAAGGAAGAACATATCACATCACCACTTGAAGAGCCTTGTGATAACGTTGTCACACTCATGGAGGAGCAGCCACATGCATCAACAGTTGGGGCATCCAACACTTTGGAGGATGGAACTCTTGCAGCCCTACAAGAAGTTCCACATGCACATCAAGGTATGAAAATATTACCACAATCTATTGTTGCAACAACTTCTTTTGAAAACTGTGGAGATTTAATTTTGCATGACCAAGGGTCAAATCCCATTGCTACCATAGAGCAGCTTGGTTGCACTGCGCTGTGCAACATGAAAAATTTCAAGGAGGGGAAAAACCATAATCTTCATGAGCCTTTGTTGGATTGCATATCACATTGGAGGTTGGGGTTTGAAGCCTTGAAGGATGATAGTAGACATCTTATAGTGAGAAACCCTTTCTCCCTTCAAGATGAAACTTTCTCAATGAGCTCCTCTCAGCTCAAAGAGGAACTTCTACTTTCAAATCCAAGACCTCATTGGTTTTGGAAGACTATTGATGAGAGGGAGGTCTCAAGGAGAGATCTCATTAAAGGTGCACTTCAACACACCAAGGAGTGCAATGATTTTATTCCTTTCTCACAAGAGCAGATAGAAGATGGAGGACATCTTAGGATGGATAACATCTCTCATGCTTGTGTTGGACATTCCTTGAGCCATACACATCATGATGGGAGGTTTTTTCCTACCACCTATTTGGGTCTTGATAGGGTCTCATTGATCCTTGAGAAGATTGCATTTCTAAATCCCAGGAAGTGCAAAGACATGAATTGGATTTGGGAGGATGGTAACCCTCATGGGAGGAGTAGCAAGATGAAGAATAGGAGAAGGCATCCACAAGTGATTGAGTGGATGTGGTTGATGAGAAAGGAGCAAGGAGGCTACTTGCATATCTATGATACCGGGCAGGAGGAGGCTTGGCTGCACTGGTTACTCTTGAAAGAGTTTGGCCATCACCTGGAAAAAACTCTTCCTAAGAGCAAGAGGATGGAGAAAAGATGGCAGGATACTTGCATCATTGAGAAACATAGTGTATGGATGCATGATGTTGATGTGACACTCATATCATTCATTGTGTCTTCATCACATGAGTTGTATGATGGAGGTATGGGGAGGCAGCAGAATACTTTGTTGCTTTTCTTGGGAGAGCAAGGGAAAAATTGCTCTCATGCTTTGCATGATGTTGCAGGAGGAGGAGATGGCATTATCTCCTTGGTCTTAGATGATTTGGAAGCTATTCCATCTTGGGGAGTATTCCATATTTGTTGCAACATTATTAGAGGAATCTTTGACAAGGAGCATGTCAAATAACAGAGTTTTGTATTGACTGGGGCTTATTTGCATAAGCTCACAGTGCTGTCACCTTGGAGCAGAGACTTATGGATGAAGTGTGCCCAGTGGAAGTGTGGTGGATCCATAACCCATAGGTCCGAGGATCATTTCATATTTGTTGCACTTGATGAACAAAGAGGAGGTAATGATGATAGAAACATCTATCACTATGGCATATTCTTCTTGACTTGGGTTTCCAAGCATGAGGAGGATTATCTTCTTGCAGCACATGGTTCATTCTTCTTCATAGCATGCCAACACACTATGGAGGAATAATTCATGTATCCATGTACCATCTTACTTCCAGAATATGGTGAGAATTTTGTATATACATTCATTTATTTGCACACTCTTACCATTCTTATGCAGTGCATTGCTTCACAAGAGGGCAAGCTTGTCACATTGCTCCATGAGTTTAATTGGGCCAATCTACATGATGGAGGCAGCCATCTCTTTTGTGGCCTTGGGAAAATGTTTTATCATCACATGTATGTTCAGTTTCTACACTATAACATGTATCATATGAAGACATGCATGATTAACCCTGTAGAAAGAAACATTTTTCCTTGTACTTTCCTCAAGCAACAGCTTGTAAAACTGCGCTGTACTTGTTTGGGAAGCTGTTGGTACCTTCTTGCACCACATGAAACCTTCAGAATTATATTAATTTTATTTATGATCATGACTTCATTTGCTGATATAGATCATATTTGTATGAGAATCATGATTATGAGAGAGGCACATGAGTTGGATGTGTCTTTGAGTGGGAAAAATTCTCACAATTTTTGCACTATATGTTCTAATGGGAGCATGAGAGGAGATATGGCCACCACAGCCACATGTTTTTTCTCTTTTGAGGTGGGCCATGAGATTGATAGTCATCCATTGTATAGCCAGGGGCAAGTGTTTGATCATGTATTATTGTTACATTCAGCCATTTACTATTCATTAGTAGATGAGATGGATCTTATACATTGCTTGCCATGTAATTTTCTGAAGTTGCAGTGGATGAAACTGTGTTGTGTCCTCTTGAGATGTTGCTTGTATCATGTATCATCATGTGTAACTTGTAGCAAAATTCTCATTGGGATACTCTATGATGATCTTGTCCTATTCATCATGGATGGAGAATTTTGGGCCAGCTTGTTCTTCATTGTTGGAGGAGCATTATTTGGAGAATTTTTCTTCACTTTTCCATTTGAGGGAAATAATTTGCAGCCCGAGATCAGCACACACTCTACATTTATCATAAGTGGAGAGAAGGAAAACATAGGGTGAGCTATGATGCTTGCCAAGTTTAGATTTTCAGCCCACCTTCATTTCCAGAGCTTGAGGTAGAAGCAGATTTTCAGGAGTTACCATGTTGGGAGGTGACTCATTTTGTTTGGATGATTGCTTGGGGATGGAGGATCCACATGAGGGAGATGTTACTCATCACATTTCAGACTCCTGCCTTGAGTGGAGAATTTCCAGTTCTATCCTTGCAGTTTCTTGAGGACAAGCAACATTTGGGAGGGGAGGAATGTAATGTTCCTAATTTTTGCTTCAATAAATTGGAACATTAATTTTGTCTATTTTCACTTAGGAGATGAATAATTGGGTGAGAAGGCCCAAAGAAAATAAAAACATAGATAAAATCCCTCTAGTATGAAAATGGATCAGCCATGGAACCAGATTTCACACCCTCATGTGTGAAAGGAGACTTTTACAAAGGAGCTTGGTTAAGTTTGACCAAGTCAAATTGCGTTGTGTATGAGATGGAAAGAACTACATGGGACAACGCAGAGATAGAGGAAGGAATATTCCTTTATGGAAGAAACCCTAATGGATAGGGCCCATGGACAAAGAGCCTTCACTTGCTATATATGGAGAGGAGGAGAGCCATTGTTAGGCATGCATATGTTTATGATTTCATGTCTATTCAGACATTGTGCATTCTTTGCTGTTTAGCAAGAATTTCTGGGAAATTCTTGTTTAGGATTTCCTCACCTTCTTGAGAGGCCTATTGAAGGTTGGTTCTTCATTCTCCACATCTCTTGGCTGAAGACCAAAGCATCCTCCTCCAGGATAGCGTTATTGTTGCAACAGCATCATACTGTGTTGTAGGGTGTTGCAGTGGAGACTCCACAACACCTCTTCCATCTCTTGTTTTTCAGAGAAAGAGTCTTCCCTTTCTTTGGGAGATCAGATTGGAAGCTTAAGCACTGATTTGCAGATCTTGGCACTTGGCCAAATTTTTCTATTCCACTCACTTCACAGTCCCTCTTAGTGACTGCGTTATTTTCATGGAGTATCTGCAATGAGGGTTTGTAGATTGATTGGAGGGCGAGATCTCAAGTGTAAGGATCAAACTTCCACTTTGGAGATCCATTGGAGAAGGGATACTTCAGTTTGTTCATCAGATTAAGCCTTCTCTATTTAGTTCCAGATTTGAATTGCAGCAGCTGCCCAACAACTCTGGCATTTTTGCCATTTTGTATATTTCAACCAATCCTTTAGAGGATTGATGTACGATTGTTTCTAAGGGTTAGAGCTTTGCTCCCCTATTGAATTTGAGCCATATATTGTCATATTCATGTATTGACATCATTTTTTAGCAATATTATATCATAGACGGTGCAGTCATAGCCTATGTTTGTCATATATAACATGGTTCTTCACTTTCTCATGTACATGTCTCATTGAGGTTCTCTTTGCTTATTTGAGTGATTGGTTCCTCAAGGCTTTGTATACATTTTCTACTGTTATATACACTTGTTGGATATTTACACCTTCATATGCTCTGGGTGATTAAAATAACGTTGTTGCTTCTTTTTTGGCTCATGTATTTGCTGCATCCCCATTCTTTGGGCAATTCTTGTAGGAGGAATATTACAAAATATATAGTCAGAGTCTGTAGAGGGCCAGGTAGCCTCTGGATCTCATCCTTTCTATAAGGTGACATATCCAGCAAATTCCCCTATAGTCAATCTCTAGAATAGATTGTGATATTTCAGAAAAAGGAATATTACATAAGACACGAGAGATTCGCTTGTGCATTGGTTTTAGAAATCTAAATAAAGTGTGATCGAAGGAAAATTACCCACTACCAAAGATGGACCATATTCTGCAAATAGTAGTTGGATCTTCCAGACTTGCATTGTTGGAAGGATACTATGGGTATAATCAGATTTTAGTCCATCCAGGTGATCATGAAAAGAAAACCTTTACAACACCTTTGGGCACCTTCATGTATGCCAAAATTCCTTTCGAATTGAAGAATGCAGGGGATACTTTTCAGCAAGCAATGGACATTGATTTTGCTAATGAAAAGGATGTATTTTTGGTCATTTATCTTGACGATATCACTTCTTTTTCCAAGACAGATGAGCAGGAATTGCAACACTTGAAAATAGTTTTTCAGAGATGTAGAAAGTTTGGCATATCATTGAACCCAAAGAAGAGTCTTTTAGTTATGGGGGAAGGTAAATTTATGGGTCGTATTATATCAAAATATGGAATTAGGATAGATCCTTCAAGTATTGAAGCAATTGAGACCTTGGACTATCCTAGAAGCAAAAAGGAAATTCAGTCATTCGATGGAAAAATCAAATTTTTGAGAAGGTTTGTCCCCAATCTTGTTGAACACTTAAGGCAAATTACTGACATGTTGAAGAAATATAGTGAAGTAAAATGGTCTAAAGAGGTGAAGAAATCACTCAATCAAGTTAAATTGGATTTATATCATCCTCCTATTCTTATTAGTCTAGATTATACACTTGATTTTATCATTTTTTCATTTGCCTTGGAGCATACTCTTGTTGATGTCCTTATGCAAAAGAAAAATTAGAACATGGAGCAACCCATCATCTTCTTCAGTAGAACCATAAGATACACAGCCTTGAAGTACAACATAATTGAGAAACAAGCCTTGGCGTTAGTCAAAGCATTGAAGGACTTTCGGGTCTACATTCTCCACTCTCACTGGAGAAGGCCATTAGAATTCTACATTCAACTCATGTTTTCTTTCAAAAAAGTTCAAAAAGTTTTAGTCAATTTTCAAGTCATTTTTTTTCTAGTCAAAGTCATTTCCAGATTTAGTTTAGCATTTCTAGTTTTTCAAAGATTTTCAATGTCTAGTTTTGACTCCATTTTCCAATGGTAACGATACCTAATATATGGTGTTCTTGACACCTCCTGAAGGAGATTCCATCCCCAGCTGGAGCCAATGTTAGTGTCAGTATGTCAGTGATAAAAATTAACTCTTTCAGTTGTTTTCCTAAAATTCATAGGTCGAAATTTTACTTTTTCAAACAATTTTTCAAAAAATAATTTTGGTCATTGAAGAGGTCTAGGTAAAATGTGTTGCTCCCTCATCTCATTTCATCGCCATAGTCACTTTCAATTTCATATCCTTCATCATTATTTGAAGGTTTAGGGTTACGTCATTCCACCTCATCTAGGTCATTGTCCAGGGGTCATCATATGCCTTTGAAAATGTTCAAATTTTCACCTAAAACAAGGCTATAACCCTTCATCTCACTCATAAACCTCCAAAAAGGGGGCTAGAATGCTTAGGGAGTAAAATAAAGAAAACTTGTCTTGTTTTAATAAGGTTCAAGTGTTAAAAAAGTTTAAAAAGGTCAAATCTGTCTTATTGTCTCATTAAAAGGAAAAAAGGTCATTTCAAGGTTTTAACATGAAAAAATCTCATTTCAAGCTTACAAAAGGGAAAATACAAAATCATTTTGGGTCATTTTTATCTCTTGATGTGTGGAAGAGCACCTCTCTTACCTCACTCACACTCTAAAGGTGATCAAAATTCCAAATCCAAGGCATTAAACCACTTTAAAACTCATTTGTTACCCTTCTAGTAGCTTTTGTTACGCTCTTGTAGCTCTTGTTATGCTTCTGGGAGCTTGTGTTACGCTTTTGGAGTGTGTTTTGCAACCTTTGTTTCCCTTATGGTGTGTTGTGCAGGCGTTTCAGAGCTCTTGTTATGATTTCAACGTCCCTTGTTACGCTTTTGTCAACACTTGTTACGCTTTTGTCAACCACTGTTATGCTTCTGTACAGGCTTGTTACGCTTCTGCAGGAGAGCCAAATTTAGGTGATGGGCTTATAAAACCTCCAAAAGCTCAATCCTTGTCTTCATTACCTTGTGAAACACCCATAAAAGGTAAATCATTACTCTTATGCCCTATTTTGGTCAAATTTGTGAGTGTTTAAAACATTTTTTTGCTGATTTTGTTTTTATTCATATTATCACTTATCCATGGTATAAAAATATTTCATTTGACAAACCCTAAAATAATCCACCTTCCTAAACCCTAACACTAGTACCTAAAACCTAACTCACACATCTCATATACATGATCCCCACATTTCCTATCATTCACACAATCCTTAACATGTCAAATTCACCCAAACCCTAGATTTTAGCTATGTCACAGTCAAAAAATTTGTAATTTCCTGTGTTTGCTAGATTTCTTCACCCTACCCACACCCATTTCCTCTCATTCCACCTACAATATGGAGCAGACATGCCACCCTATGCACTAAATTTTTTCCAGAATTTTTTCTCAGCTCCATGATCCTCCATTTCACATTCTAAACTTACTCCACCTCTACACTAGCTATTTTCACAGTGTGAAATTGGAAATTCCCCGTGTTTTCATCATTTTTCCACCTTCCTCACACTCATTTCACTTCATTCCACCCAAAAATCAGATCTAACATAAAACCCAATTCACTCAATTTTTTCTAAATTTTTTCTCAGCTCCATGATCCTTCATCTCATCCTCTAAACTCATACTTTCCTACACTTTGTTTTTTGAGATTTCCATACATCTACCCATCCCATCAACACACTAGGGTTTTCACCATTCCAGTGACAAAAAAGATGGAAAGTGAGAAGAAGAGATTGAAGGGAGGGCTCCACCTCAAGTTAGAACCCTTCACAATTCATGAAATCAATGGCTCGCCATTGGCCAGGAGATGCTTTGAGAGGGATGAGTGTTTGAGATTTTGTGAAAAGCTCATTGAAGAGGGGTATCATATTCAATTTAACAGCTTGTTTGCTACAAGCTTCAGCATGAGAAAGGTCACTATTGCATATATGGAGATAAGCCTATCAGCACACCTGATTTCTTCAGCAACAGGTATTCCTTGTCATGGAGAGAAGTGGTTCAAGGGAATGGAGTTAGACATTGAAAATTACAAACAATTTCTCGAGTCTCATGCTAGAGAGGAGCCAGATTACCTATTTCATTTTAGACACCTCAGAAACAAGTATGATCCTTTGATGATGTTCATAATGAAGTACTTCACATGTGAAGGAGATTTTCCAAGTTGTATAGGTATGATATCAGGTTGTTGATGCATTTCACCTTTGTCAAAACACTTGATTTTCCATATTATTTGTACATGAGTTTGATTAAGATGATTGAGGAGGTTCGAAGTAGAAAACAATATCATCACACTAGTATTTTTCATCATGGTATGATCAAGCTCATTGTATTGCATCACCTTTCCTCCATCGACATAACTTGGGAAAATTTCTTGGAGAGATTATTAACAACACCTACCATTAGCCCTCCTATATTACCTAGTACATCATCAACAAAACCAATGGAGTTTGGCTCTTCTATTAGGCCAACTCAACTTTCATATGCTCCTAGGGTTGTTGATTTTACTCATACCTATGAGAAGGAGAAAAGATATATTTTTGTGCCTAACTCTACCAGAAGTGTTCTTACACTTGACACCATTGTGGAGCAAAGTGAGAGAGAGGAGCAACCTCTTTTGCATTAGCACAATGAATCAGCACCATTGGAGGTGGAGGTAGCAGAGCAGGTGGAGGTCAGATCATTTAAAGAGATCATCAAAGATAAAGATGAGGAAATAGCAGAATTGAAGAAGATGTTTTCCATTGCTAATTCTCAAACCACTTTCTTGCAGCAAGAAAATTTTCTATTGAAATTGAAGCAACTCTTACAAAGCAAGCCCAGGATAGACCTAGAGGCAGTCATCAGTAAAGATAAGGAAGTTATTGATGTTGACCAAATGCAGTACATGGAGGTTTAAACACAAACAAGAGGCCTCAAAAGGGCGCTAGAGCTAGAAAGACAGTAAGCTCATCCACCTGAAGAGTAAACCTTTGATGAGCTTATAGCCATAGAGATTAATGAAGACAGAGAGGATTTTTTTTCAAGGTTAAATGAGCATTTGGATAATCTCTTGAAGATGGCTAAGAGGGAAAATAAGTTGCAAAGACACATGGAAAATCATTATCACACCAGGAATACAATTTCTCAAATAAGGCTGAAACAATTGAAGAAAAGGCTAAGAGAAGCACAAATGAATATTAAAGACAAGGGTAGCTTGGAATTGTTGGTTGAATCTCCTTTGGCAATTTATACCACCACTCAGAGGTGCTACAAAACCAATTTTGGGAAGTTTTGAATAATTTTGGTATTTTTTGTAATTTTTGCGTGATTCTAGAAATTGCTCATTGTAGAAGGATAAAAAAGTTTTGTAATGCTTATATTGGGGGCATCCAGATGATGATTTATTTACATGGATTGATTTATTTTGATGATTACATCACAGATCAGGAACCCCCTTGGCATGAAATGCTATAATATTGGAGAAAAATCTCAAAAACCACTCATTTTTCATGTTTTTTCCACTTTTTGGAGCCTCTGTTATGATTTTGGAGTAACCTTGGGAGAATGGATTTTTGAAGGCCTTCCCGTGGGTAATTTTACAAAATTCAAGATGATATGGAAACTATACACACAAGGCTATTTGAACATTCTTTTAGAAGTGGTTTTGGACTCCTAAAAGTGCCTCAAAAGTTCCTTAAAAGTTCTATTATGCTTATGTAATTTTTTATTACCCTTATGTCAGAAATGTTACAAATCAGCATTGGATTCCTTAGGACACTTGTCAAGCTTAGAAATTGTCACAAATTAAATTTTTTGTTGTCCTATGAGTTGGAACTAGAGTTATTGAGTTGGTTTTTTCCTCCTATCATGAGGGAATATGTAATTAATTTAAGGGACAAACACTCCTAGTTCATAGCTAAAATTTAGGGAATGGTTTCTAGCCTCCCTAGAATCTAGTAAATAACTCATCTTGTGTATTTATGATCCATTTTGGATGGGAATTCAACCTGATGAGGTGTAATTTTCCATATTTCTATAAGTATACTCCCTTTAGTATTTTTTTGTCGGATAGTCTCATATTGCAGTGGAGTTTTTCTAATCAACAATTTGGAATGAAATTAGAGACAGATTTTCAGAAATTGTGTTGAGATACTTGTGGTATGCATTGGAGCATCTGTTCTTCTTATGTATGTTTATCAATTCATGCCTAATGATATATATTATTCTTTCATATATGTTTATCTTGTAAGTTTATGAGCATAAATCATGTTTGTTCATGCTCTATTTTAGAAAAGATTTGCATTGCTATGTCTATTTGCTTCTAAATGAATGAATTCACCTAAGTGCCCATTCAAACAATTTTTCACTTCACCTTATACTCAATGTCATATTAAAAATGATTTCAAACTACCTATCTAGCCTAACATATTCTATACAAATTGACCTTGGTATTCAGACCTAAAATACCTCATACACAATATACTCACTCAATTTTCTATACAACACTAAAAACATAAAACAAATCCTATTTATTGAGCTCATATACTGATCCTAAGATCATTAGATACTCATTCATTCCTTTGATTGCAAAAGTGACAACGAGGGAGCTCTCTCTAGTCTTGGTAGGGCTAGCTACCTGACCTAAAGCTTGGTCTGTGGTTACCTTTCTTCAATCCCATTTTTAGCCTTGGGAAGTTGGGGAGAGTGATAATAGGAAGGTCAAATTTCTCCAATGATATGATGATGCAAAGGAAATATCCTATGTAGCTGGAATAATAGAGGTCTTAATCTCCTTCAGTTGAGAGGGAGCTTGATGAAAAGAAATGTAAATCCGCCATAGATAAGAGAATGAACATGATCTTGGAAAATATTGATAAAGGAAAATAATCAGAGAATAGCTAAGGCATTGTTTATGGTTGGTATTTAAGTGTTTTTTTTTTTAGAAGTGCTAAAGCTGAGTTGGGTGTTGTTGGAGAAGTTGGAGAAGGAATATTTCGTCGAGATTTTTTTGGATATTGAGATAACCTAAGAAACATCAGAATGGTTGAGGACCACAAATATTTTGATAGCATATTGATAATAAGAACCAATATATTGCAAGTGATTGGGGCTGTGAGGCTACCATATGTTCATATGAATGAAAAAGTAGTTGATGTGTTGATATCATCCTAAGAAGTTTGAATATTTGATGAATCATACTTAGATTGGTGATATCTCTTATTTGGTTGAGAGGGAGAGATGAGTACCATAAAATTCCCATATGATGGTACTTGGAGGACATCTTGGCCTGGTTGGTATTGATATATCATGTTATAGTTTGGCCCTGATGATATCTAGATCTCTGTGTGGGAGGGTATCTTGGTCTTGTGGAGTTTTGTTTTAGTGTTTGAACTTGATGATACCTAGATACCTGGATCCCTGAGGGTTTGTGTCTTGGCATGAAGGCCTAGATGGTATCCACATCTTGTTGGATTGGTACTAGGGTTGTATCCTGATGGTACCTATAGTGGAAAGTTTCCTTGATGACACATTAGTCCCTATTAATGTCTTATATCCTTGTATTAGTGTCTTGGAAATGACACTTGGATCTTTGAGTTGATAGATCCTTGAAATAGTGTCTTGACACTTGGATATTTGATGTGTTGGATACCTTGGAAGTTTTGGTATCCCTAGCATTTTGTATGTTGTTGTACTCTTCTTGTAAAATTTCAAATTGAGGTCAACCTTGTACTGGCTGAACAATTATGAATACCTCCCTAGTTGAGAGCGAGTGTTGATAAATGTAACTATTATTGTTCTTCATAATGGTTGTCTAGCTCATGGTATAATTTATTTGTCAAAAGAAAATAAAAAGAAGATTTTTTTTCAAAGAAAAAATTATTAGTAAGCATGGGTTTCATGCTCATTTGATTATTTTTCTAGGTCAAAGCATCCATTCAGTGCTTCTAGGGTTTGTGTCTTGAGTCACTTTCCTTGTAATTATGTACTTGAACCTTCTTAGGATAATTGTATTAAAGAAGAAAATTATTTTTATATAAAATGTGCCACTTGTCACTCCTCCACCAAGTCAGCCTCATTGAAGGAACTCGACCTCACAAAAAGACTATAAAAGCAGTGCAATTTGACCTATTTCATCCAATCAAGAAGTTCAATATGAAATTTGAAGTGAAAAAGAAAGTGAAAAGAGGTTAGAAAGGAGGAAGAAACTAAAGTTAAGGAAGAAGAAACATTTTTCAAGCTAAAAGAGCCAAATTTCTCTCTTGTTCTCCCACATGTGCAAGTTTTTGGGTTGCAAGAAGGGGCCAAAATTGCAATACTATAGTATTTCAGCCAATATTAAAGAATATAATTGGAAGGACTATCTTGGGAAGCTGACTTGGTGGATTGGAGGAGGTATTTGTCTTGGTGAAGGGTCTTGGTTGTCTCATTTGATTTGGTTCTAAAGGAAGAGAAGATATTTTTTGGGTTTCCCCCTAGGAGAGTGGGTTTTCCCTAGCTGAGAGCCTATATCCTATATCCTTGTTGTTTTCATGTTCATGAATTTATGTTTTGGTAGTTTCTATAGATTAAGAGGTCCAAGAACTATAGAAGTCAAGTGATTGAATGGGCCAAGTATAGTAGAGGTTGAGTAAGAGGAATACTTGGTTGTAGTTGGATATATTAAACTATTATGAGAGTTTGTGAGCACCAAGAGAGAGCATGAAGAGTGGCGAAGAAGAATAAGTTGTGAAGAAGAACTTAGAAAATATCTATATGAATATATGAAAATGTATTGATTGGTAATGAGGTGGATATGAAAAGTTGTGATCAAATTTTTGTGTGAGCATATTTGCAGAGCAGAGACATAGTATCACTAGTACATTTGGCAGAAATTTTGACACTTTAGTTTCGACACTTTTGTCGTATTGTCAGAAATTTCCCCAATTTCTATCAATTTTTCAAATCCTACTAAAAATCGTCGCTATATTGACGTTTAGGGACATCGTCACTTTTATGACGTTTATGTTTGTCATCAGAAATGCGACGTTTTAAACTCTGCGTCAGTCTTACGACGTTTATGGGACGAAACGTCGAAATTGCGACGTCTCTTACACATTCGTCGGTATTGTGACGCTTTGGAAAACACGTTGGAAAAGCGACGTTTTTTCAAATAAATTTTGGTCTTGCGATGTTTTGAAGATGAACGTCACAAGACCGACGTTTATTTTCAAAACATCTCTTTTCCAATTTGTTTTCCAAAGCGTCACAATACCGAAATAAAAAGTGTATTTTTATTTCACCTCAACCGATCATTAACTTCAACTTTATGTGTTTGTGTTGATAGTATATCATAACCTTCATAATTTTTTTTTTGGTTATAACAAATGAAATATGAAAAGGATATTAAGAAGAATCTTAGTTTTGTAGATATTTCGTATGTTTATAAAATTGATCCAAATATATTATTATTGACGTTGTTTTGTAACATTGATAAATTGACCGATTTATTAACCATATATTTATATGAAAGATACTTATTTCAGATATTAACACGATGAGAATCAACTTGAAATATCAACCATATTTTTCTATGAAAGACACAAAAATTTCAAGTAAAAACAATTTGATAACCCGAATGAAACATGTATACTAAAAAAATGATATATACTTCACAAAGTTTCTGATATATATTCACAAATATATCCTCCATATATATACAGGTCTATGTATTGTACTTGAATCAAGGTTGAAGATCCAATCTTTAGAAATAATATTAACATCATATCAAACATCATGGCTTCTATGTTGAATTCCTTATATACAATGAAATGCTCTTTTTTAACGATTTAAACATTTTTCATATCATGTTCCATATCTATAGTATGCACATGTACTGAGAGGCAACTGCTACCTTTATCCCTTCTCCTATATTGGAAAGAAGTGTCAAATCTTCCACCTATTAATGCTCAACTGAAGAATGGATCTACTCCCCACTTTATGATAACAACATAACGTTTTTCTTCTCTTGTTTTGTCTAGTTGTGTTCTCTTTTATTTATCTCAATAGGAATTTTATCCTTCTAAGTGAGTGAGAGTGCTCTGTGTGTGTATGCTCTTTATTATATCGTGTGTGTAGTCTCCTCCACGAGGATGTTTGTATTTTCATTAGGTCATTTAAATTGTCTTTGGTTGTGTGGGTTAGTCATTTTTGTCACCCCTCTTCCTTCTTCGCTATAATGGTTCTTTCACGTTTGACTGTGGAGAAAATGTTGTGTGTTAGCACTTCCTTCCTCCCCACTTCCTGTTGGTTTACTTCTTTGTCCCCCAACTAACAATTCAACCCTTCCTCTATTTAATTTTGTCATTTATACCTTATATATTTGTCCAAGGCAGGAATGGTTCTTGTGTTCTTCTTTCCCACTCCATTAATTTGTAAAACCAATCCATTTATGGCACACTTTCCAACCTTCAATGGCTATTGGGAAACAAGTCAATCTTCCTTCAAATCCCAAGAAACCTCCTTCCTAAAAATCTGGAATATGTGTCCCAAATTCTCAATTATTTTTAATTATAAATTAAAATATATGAAATAATTACAATGAAGGGGAATTTTCCCTAGGCGTCAAGAAAACCTGATCTCTGAACGTAACTATTACAACCTAATTGCATCCTTGCTTGCATAAGTTCCTACTATGCATTCAACTTTCATAATTGATGGTGCCACGACCAACTGACACTTACTCATCCATACTTTGGCTTCATTGAACAACTTGATTACATATTAGTTAGTTGACACATTTTTTTTAGATATCCAATCCAATCGTCATCTAAAAATATTTGTAAAATTGTTTTATTGTCATCCTCAAGTCTTCGATTATAGTAGATATGAACATCACTTGTACCACACAAATATTTTAATAATATTTTGACAACAAATTAAGGTTCTTTACCAATTTTTGTCATGTATATGCTTAATACTCCCACTGTATGAGCAATATTCAGTCAAGTGCAGACCAATGCATAAATTAGAATAGTTGCAAAAAATGCATATGAAACATAAGCTATGTCCTCTCTTTCTTCTTGTGTCTTTGGAAATTGATCAACAATCAGTATTTCCCTGACATGAATTGGTACCTTCACTGGTTTAGTACAATATACATGTTGAAACACTTCAAGGTTGTAACAACTTACTTTCTCTGATTTTCCAATAGTTTCTTCACTACGTAGTCTTTTGATGATATCCATTCCAAGAATGAAACTTACAATATTGAGATCCTTCATGTCAAATTTGGAGGATAGTTACATCTTCACTTTCCTGATCGCACCCATGTTGTTTCCAACTAGTAAGATGCTATCAAAATACAACACTACATATATGAAATACCTACCTTTCGACTTGAGATATACATAGTGATAAACTTGGCTTCTCAAAAATCCCAATACCTGGATGTACATGTCAAAATTATGGTACCATATATTAAGTGATTGCATCAAACCATAAATGAAAATTTTCATCTTATATACTAACTTCGGCTTTCCCTTTACTAAAAAAATTTCAGGTCATTTCATGTATATTCTTACTCTAGGTCACTATGTAGAACTATTATCTTTACATCCAATTGTCATATCTCGAGATAAAAAGCCACAACCAAAGACATTATTAATTTAATGAAATGTAATTTTGCAATAGGGGAAAATATCCTATTGAATTTGACTCCCTTGACTTGGGAATGGGAATATCCTTTTTCCCTAAGTCAAGCCTTGTATTTCCTAACCTGGTCTATTGAATGGAACTTTTCATTTAACACCCACTTGAAACCAACATTCTTCCTTCTAATAAGTAACTTGGCCAAATCTGCCATGTCTTATTCTTATGCAAAGAATCCATTTCTTCATTCATAGCTCTTGACCAAAGTTAACCATGTATCAAGTTGATTCTCTCCTCAAATGTCCTAGGTTCATCCTCAATGGCAGATAACAAAAAGAAGACTGAAAATCATGTTGGGTATACCTTTCAAGATCTTTCCTTAATCGACTAGACCTCCTCAGAATCAAATTTTGATGTTCCAAATCTTTGGCTGAATCTGTTGACTCATCCAAGTCACTTTACTCCAATGGAAAGTCCAATAATAAATTCTATTTTCCTTCTTTTTTGAAATATATTATGTTTTATAATTACACCTTACTTCCCTAAAGATCACTTTTGACTATAAATTATATTCCTTGTCACATAATTCCATATATTCTATCATTTCATTCCATCCTTATAGTCTATGAAAATATACTTGATTTACTTGCTATCCAATTTTTTCCTCTTTTCCATTGGAACATGGAAAAATGCATCAAATCCAAACAATCTAAGATGTGCGAGTGATGGTTTCTTAGAAAACCATACTTCGTGTGGAGTATTGTCACCAATGTTGATGATGAAGACCTATTCACCAGGTAACACACAATGTTGATTGTTTTTGTGTATAATTCTTATGCTAGTTCTGCATTATTGGACACACTCCACTTTTCCATCAACATCTTATTCATTCTCTCAATGAATTTATTTTTCTAAAGAGTGTATGGAGTAGTTGTTTGGGGAACTTATATCCCATGTTGTTTGCATATTTTCTTAAATTATTTACCATATAATTCACTTTTGTTATTGATTATCATAACCTTTACCTTTCTATCTATTTGGTTCTCCATAAGAGATTTGAAGTCTTGAAATTTATTGAAAACCTTAGACCTCTTCCTTAGGAAATATATCCATGTCATCTTGGAGAAATTATCAATGAAGAAAACATAATATATGGATAGACCTAGTCATTGCATTGGTACTATCCCAAATACATTAATATTAATTAACTCCATAATTCTCTTTGCCCTTGTAGTACCAAATGGGAATTTAACACAATTTTTTTTCCCATAAATACAATATTCACATAAAGCGACTTTTAGAGAGTTACTATACAAAAATTTAAGAGAGTTACTATACATTAATTCTAACGAGTTTAATGTCTAATTTAATCCAAACTAAGGAAAAATTAACTTTGGGGGTAGATATGTTTATTCTTTAATAAATTGAATTTTAAGTTTTTGACAACACAAGGGTGCCCGCCTGTCTTCCTTGCACTGATTATTACACTTCTCATACATTTCACAATTTATTTTCTTTCCCGCGCGCTCTATTCTCCTTCCCCGGCAGCCAGACCTGCATCTATCTCCTTCCTCGCAGCCAGACCCCGTTCTATTCTCCTTCCCCACAGTCAGACCCCGCTCTATGTCGCTCTATTGATTTGCAAGGGTTGCATCAGTGTAGGGATTAATCTGATAGGGCCACGTCAAAGGAAACATTAATCTGCTAAGGCGACATTGAAGAAACTCTTGACTTAATTACTACAGGGAAAAATGGTAATGTGGTTTCTTCATTCTTCAATAGTAGTGTTTTTGTTGCATGCAAAATGTTTGAAGAAACTCTGTGTGTCTATTATACTTTATAAATGAGAGAAATATGCCACTGTTATGATTACAATGCCCTCTAACCTTCCTCCACAAGCTACTATTCACTGCGATCCGGAACAGAGGAATAATTACCATAAAAAAAACACAGAAGTACCCTTAACCTCTCCTAACACCTGCAGCTTAGTCCTGCAAGAATTACGCACCCTAAAATAGAGAGAAACTTGTCCTTCTTGCTCCACGCTAGCCTTAGTTCTCCACTGTAAATTTCAAAGGTATTTTCTTGATGAGATTGCTCTTAGATGATTCAAAATGTGATGATAAGAGAATTAGAGCTTAACTGCTGAATAAATCAGTGATCATTATACCCAGAATTTGATGGAGTAAATGGCACCTTCTGAAATATGATCTGGCCTAGGATTTGGTACACTTAAGTGATGCCCAGGACTGTGAATTCTTAGATACAAAACTCGGCTTCTAATGTAGAGACAGATAATATGAATGCAAAACCATACCTGATTTGAAGATGAGATCATAACATGTTGAGCTTGATAAACCTTACCACGTCATAAATGATCAGAAAGTTTCTCAATAACTTCAACCTTCCTATGATAGATAAGAGGCTGAAGAAAGAGTCTCTTGATAGGTGATCTAGATCTTCCTTCAAGAAAAAAAAAATCCTGTGGTCTTCTCTGAATTACGGATCCATATTTCATATATTATTTTGCTTAAATTTTTCATGCAAATTCTCGGGAACCAAAGATATATGGAATCATTTTTAGAGTCATTAGATCAATAGTCATGACTTTTCTTTTATCAAGTATTTTGAATGATATTCCTTATAATAATTATTGGACATAATAGCTCCTTCTGCAGACTTACTTTTAAGATCATAAAGTCAAATTTCCCAATGATAAATCTAAATTAGAGACTGTTCAGTCCACTCCATCAATGCTTCCTCGGTGGGTTACTTCTATTCTTTGTGATTGTAAGAACTGCTGCAAGATTCTGATCCAAAGGGTCATAAAACAGTCCTTTAAAAAGGAAGAAAATTTCAAAAATTGCAACCCATATATTCTTTCTCGACCTTTGTCTGCTTAAAAAAAATCTTCCTCCAGATTGCCTTAAATAAT
Organism: Pinus albicaulis; assembly: GCA_034641835.2. Taxonomy (NCBI): domain Eukaryota; kingdom Viridiplantae; phylum Streptophyta; class Pinopsida; order Pinales; family Pinaceae; genus Pinus; species Pinus albicaulis. Next base: position 85,828,991 of record CM076574.1, read on the forward strand.
GATGGATCTAATCATCTATGCTATATCCCTTTCAAAGGATGAAAACTCTGCTAGCATGATTCAATAATACTGTTACAGGTCTCAAGGATGAATTATGATATAAAAGGTTTCAAGGAGACTGCCCCTTCAAAACTGAAAGAGGATTAATGCCTTTCTATACATTTTATATAGAATATTAATTACTCCTTCTACTTGATGGTGTGATCAAGATGTCTATACCTTAGGAGTATAACAACGATGCCACCGAACATCAACAATTTCCACTGAAGTTTAGGCTGTGTATATGAATGTGTTGATGATGTCACTTAGAGGCTAGAGAATAAAAAGGAAAATGAGATAGGAGTCTCAATTTATTTCCTTCATTGAATCAGAGACTTGAATTAAGTTCTCTTGAAGTATAACAAACATCAAGCCCTGCCACTCAAAGATTTCATATTGATATTCAGACACTACCAATGCTTGCATCATTAAAACAACTCAATCATTATGTCAATTATCACACATTATAATATGACCACTTTGTTCAACATAATGTCACGCAGACTTGCTAAAAACACCACAGTCTGATTCAGTCACAAGCATTATCTAGAATGTGCCTTTGAACGCACAAATCTACATGACTCAAATTACATTTCCAAACTCAATATTGTAATTCATATTAAGTTTCCTACTATGGATCAAAGGGTCATGGGTGAAAATTTTCTAGATACTGCTTCAAATTCTTACTTGTTGACAGTTGGATTTGAACAGTGCATTCTTTGAGTACTTCTAAAACATTGTGGGGTGAGACAATTTCGTATAGATCTTGTAATAAATTTGAGGTATCTATTTATGTCTTTGGAAAATCAAGGAATTTAGAATATGAAATTTCTCATGATCCATTTCCCTTGATGGTTAGTAGTGATATAGGTTTGTCTCAATGCGATGTTGTACAATATTTCCACATGAGCTAGATTTATCATGATATTATGCCCCAATCTTATCTAGTTTCCGGTATCCTATCATGATGAGTTTTCATGTTCTAATTTTATGGCCTTCCTTTTCAGTATTGAACATGATGGAATTTATCATAAAGTATATTTTTCAAACCATGGTATTAGTAAAGGGTTATTTCAAGAGACAACAAATCCCAAAATAGGAACAAGTCACCAAGCTTCTTTCTGAAAATTAATGATATTGCTGACTGAATTGTCAATGGAAACCTCAATAGCTCTACTCAATAGACCTACTAGCAGAGATATTTAGCAGCACTTAGCACTCCCCTGATCCTAGCATATCTATTACATAAATACTTAACTGTTCTTACTCCATCTTACTCAGGGAGACCACAAGCCTAAGTTTGTCTTTCCAGAGTGCAAAGCATCCATCTGGAAACATGCTCATCATTAAATCCATCCACTTTGAAGGTAATTTATCATTCAATCATGCACTTCCATAAGCATGAATGTCTTTTTCTATATATGCTAAGAGGGTTCAATAGACAACTCCCTCTGAGACTCAATATGTGGTAGCATCGGATGTGCAAAAATTGCATTCCTCATGTTCCCATGAAGCCATCTCCCCTTTGGTTGGCAGGACAGTAGCCTATGATAAATTTTTCTCATCTTAGATACTATACAAGTGATTTGGAAAGAGGAGGTAAAAATGGTAATTTTTGGCAGTTTTAATTTTAGGACATTTTAGTGGGGCATTAGCTGGTAGACAGTGAGATTACATTGAAATGTGGCTTTGCTGCAACATTGCAGAATTTTCTAGGAAAATTTTTGTACAAAAATTGCAACTAGAGGCAATTCTCTCCCTCACAGAATTGAAACATGGAGACTCTGTATGTAGTTGTAACTGTTCTATATGTATCACATTAATAGGGATATCAATCAACTAATGGATCACTAAGGTAATTACACCATTAGCCTAGACTAAAAGGGGGGCATATTTTTCAAAGGTGATTCTAGAAATATATATTGACAAGACCTTGACAAAGGTTTTATTTGATTACATAGACGTTGTTATAGTTTTAAGGTCAAGTAATTAAGCTAAGAGTTGGCATAAACAGAACAGAAATAAACCAAGAAAGGTGTGAACATAAGTTTGAAATAGTCTCTAACTTGGTGTTGTGAAATGACTTTGTTTCATATAAATATTAGGTGTTGTTCTTGTCATAAAAAAACCCTATATGAATTTACCTTGTCAACGATTAGAGTGCTTTCCATTTGAAAAAATACCTCATGTATGCTTTGAATTGACACAATGATACAAATTACAGTGAAAAAACATAATGATCTTACAGTTGTCAACATGTGATAGTAATTCTCGCTGCAATCTCATTGTGCATAGGTACAACAACTCAGGAAATATCAGTCAAGGAATTATTAGACTTATCATTTTTCATTTTGTGTTTTCAAGTTAGATATTGTTTTCAAGTTTTCAAATTTCTAATTTTATTGCAATGTGGCAGACTAATCATGGTAGTACAGGAACAACCCCGAGACAGGATGATCGCAAAAAGGGGCTAGCGGAAGAACATGTAAAGTGCCAACATTTCTCTATCTTCAGGTATTTTATTTATTTACATAATTGAAATAATATTAATTTTGTTCACATATGCAGACACCTAGCCATGGTACGCCTGATGATTCCCTCCACGAGGAAGAGCTTTCTTCATCCCCATGTCCATTGCTGTTGCTGCGAAAAAAGGCGCGAAAAGCAACGTTGGAATTTGAGTATTTGGTAGACGCTTCGCCTCAAACACCTGAAATAACAATGAGGATAACACAACTTATGACCCAGCTAGAAACATATAAGGTAATAATAAAAAATCAAAAGAATATATATATATATATATATATTTTTTTTTTTGCATGAGATGAATTGTGATAGTTTGATTTTTAATTTTTACATTAACTAAACTAACAAAAAAATTCTTTTGTATGTAGTGTTATCTGACACCTGCTGCACCTGGTGTTGGTTATAGTGGGACACAAGGGAAAGAGATTGCCGAGCTACCCTCTCGTACACCTTCTACGCCTTGAGGTGGCAGTCGAGAAACACACCTTTCCCAAGAAGACACCCAACCAACCGCTGAACATGTTGGCAGTGATGAGGTTGATATGGCCAACTATATTATTGTGTTTCCTGGAGCTACACGTGTCAGCTCCACGGGGACCATTAATGGCATGTTGTTGGTGAACGATGAAGGTGTCCCTATAAAGCACATATAACTCCCAGGTAAGTTTTAATATTTTAACTATTTCATGTACTCTATCTAAAAAATATTTTATCATGATTTTTATTTTTAAATTAATGATAATATCTTTTTTTCTGTATAGGAAACAATGAGTTCTACATGTTTTTGGAGAGCCATGCGTTGCTAATTTTTGGCCCAACCATACACACAAGGTGGAATTCCCATAATTACAACCTGAAAAAAGAACTTATAGATTATCTAGAAGCCCTTTTTGGGGTGGGCACATTTGACAGAACAACAGTGGCTTGGGTAGCTGGAAAATATTTGAAATATACCAGGGACACATATAGGATGCAATTTAAATTTAACCCTAGATACGAGCGTCCTCTCACAGTTCCAGAGAGTGAGTGGAGAGCACTCATCCATGACGGAAAAGAGAAAAGGGCAAAGAAAGAAGGAAAAATGCCAACTGGACTCGCAAGGTAAATTACAACTTTAATTCAATAGCTTTAATTTTCTTTATGTCTAAAATAAAAGTGTGCTACGTCATATCTGACTTCAATCTTTTGATGCTAGGTTGCCTGACACCTCAAAGGCAACCAAAGCTAGGATTGAGAAAAGGGCCATCACAAGCTCGGCCAGGGTGGCTACTTGAAATTAGCTGCAAGAATTGTAATTAAGTAGCTAAACATCTTATAATTAATTGTATCTCCTTCCAACGTTTTTGTAATCCTATCAGATATGATTAAAAATACACAATCATATATAATGTAGGGTGATGACTTTGGAACAATAACTACAGAGGAAGAAAAAAATATTGCTTTCCGTTTTGGCTATCAAGCTGTAGTTGAACGTCGCAGAAGCTTGGGGCAGGTCCCAAGATCTACAATGCCTGATAAGGTAAAACATTAACCTTTCAATATTTTTGTTTTCGCCCATAAATTTAATGTCTAACAACTTTGTTTAAATCAGGGGAGCAACACTACCGACGAGGTAAATAACCCAGTTTTAGAGCCAGATGTAGATGATCCTCTCGTGCAACCTGATCATTGTAGTGGGGACCAGGCCGACAATGCTGCTATCAGTGAGGGCCGTGACGGTAATTAATTTTCACTTATAATTTTTTCTAATTATACCTTGATGGTTGTCCTTATAACGTTTTTTGTTTAAATGACAGAGAATGTTTCCCTTGAGGATCTTACCACCAGAGAGGAAGACAGGGCAACAGTCCCAACGGCGACAACTGGTGCACCAGGTAAATAATCTCATTGCAATTTTTTTTATTAATATTACCGAACTAGTTCAATGATATTTAAAAACCGACAATTAAAATTTAATATTATCTGTTTTTGTAGGCGATGCCCCGTCACAGGATGAGACCAGACATCGTGACTACGCAACTAGGTCAGCAGTGCGGGTCGAAAGGCACGAAACAGGAGCAGAGCACGATGATATTGATGATGTAATTAGGAGCTTTAGAAATAGGAAGAAGAAAAGAAAATTTGATAATGTAAAATATTGTATTATTATAAGACAAACGTTACCATACTTGGAACGTTTTTTGCGTTATATAAAAAACTCATTTATCATACTATTTTTATGTCAAGCACTAATTTCAATGTTTCCTTGTGTACTTTTTGTTGCATTGTTTTTTTATTAGTTATTGAATATTTTTTTTTATGCTCATGAAAGTAAAAAATGAAATATAGATTGGGTATTGGGGAATTGAGAGTGATGTGGGGGGGGGAGGGGCCATAAGAGCTTCCACCTTCACGTGGTTGGCCCTGTTTAGTAGAGAATAATTTATTGGAGCGATTTAATCTTGGAGCAAACCTCCCTCAATCCAATGTAGCAACAAAAAAGTCACTGTTGACTTAGTTGCTACTCTTTCAGATCGTGGGAGGCTTGTTCCAAGTTCATGCGACTCCAATAAATTTTTCTTGAAACGAAGAGGAGCTTATTCAGGTATGTTTTGACATTTTCAACATATGTTCTAACATTATCATAAGAATTCATCTTAGAGTAAAAAATACTACATCCATTACTTTTATTTATTGTATAGATAATTATGGATTTTGAATGACTTGGAAGCGCAGGTACAAATCCTCTTGCATCATGAGCAATACAACTTTTCAACCAAGGACATGTACAGGATATTTTTTCTTGTGCGCTTGACCAGGTTCATAGTGTCACATTTTGTAAGTTCGTTTACAGTTCATAATTCAATATTAAGTGTGTTCATGATTATTATCTGGTTTTTTGTATGTGTTTTTTCATCTATTTGATTGTAAGCAACTCTATAATTATTAATGTTGTCTCATTAATTTCCTCTATGATGCCACTAATCATGTAAGACACACAATTATCCTTTATAGTTGTTCGTTCAATTGTACCCTTAAAACCCTTGTACCAAGGTGCCAAGCCAATGGTGTATTGTCCAGTGCTTCGGGATGTTGAAATGTCCCTTAATCCTAGGCCAATCAATATATCATAATAAAGTGATAAAAATATACATATCGTAGTATAGGCTCAAATCATATCCGGATCCATAATCTTGTATAGTTTATATGAGGACAGTGTTTCCCTAATCTACATTATCTCATATTGGTCTTTTATAAAAAGTACATTTCAGTGTTACTCTAGTGTATATTACAATGTCCATATTCATCATACAAGTTAAGGATAGAGTAATAGCATACAGTATTCTACCTAATAAATCATCTTGTATTTCAATAGCTAATGTGGGCATAGGTGTAATGTAAGCTCAATAATGAGATATGCTTGTTCCTGTTCTAGCTCGATATCATTGAATATGCTCTTTCTAGCTTTTATTAGTGAAAAGAGTTGGGTTAGCTTAAGCTGAGTAATGTATTCACCCTTATCTCTCTTCTATGATTCCCATGTATTGGTTACAATGATAACAGTTATATGGAACTAAAAGCAGATTGGTATATATAAGAGACCGTATCGTACCTATGATGCCCATCTTAAGCTTAATAACTATCACTATATCACCTTACTTAAGCTAGTAGTAAGCTCTATTGAATCTATAAGCTTATTGATTTCACTATGCTATTAGTACTAATGAATCAAGTCCATTGAATCAGTGACCAAGTTTTTCGTGATGTAACTACACATAATGGAATAACACATATTCGTATAAACATGATATCCTTAATATAGGTCTTCGATTACAGTGTCCAGGAACTCCATATTCAAGCTAAGCTCCTTTTTATGACATAATGATCTCTGTTTCCCTATTCATTTCATACCTTATTAACATTGACCAGAATCATAGTAATAAGTACATAGCCTTACTAGCTCTATGCCAACATGTGTATCTTATAAACCTTAAGTAGAAACATAGTTTGATTGCTAATGTTTATATAATAACTGATCTCGTATGATTGGTTAAGCTTAGCATTGATATGAGTGTACCATTACACAAGCCATAGTGAAATGCTCCCTTGTGCCTTTGTTCGGTCAGGCGTGCTGTGTCTTTTCATTTGAGGGAGCCCGCCCAAACCTGTTTGGGTCGGGTCGTTTCGGTTGAGGGCACCCGCCCAAACGCGTTCGGGCATGGTTCTTAGAGCCACCCAACCAGTAAAATTGAATAGATGTCTTGTTGCTGCATATGCACATATTGACAGTAAAGAGAGATTTCAGTTCATGAGCATGTGGCGTGGGAACAAAACCTATGTAATCCTTATGTATGGAGTTAATTAACCCTATGCCTACAATGTTTACTATTTGCATATCGGATTGTGTGGGGGTAGATAACTCGTATCCATATCACATAGGCCTCATTCACTTATGAAGGTTCCCCAAACTCTACCCCCAATTTTGTTGATCTCGCTCAACTTGAAAATTTTGAATTTTCATTAATGATTGATTTTCCTCTCGCTCGAATGAAAAAGGAAGATGAATTTCATATTTTTCCTCCATAATTTACACATTCAACATCTATTGTAGCTATTCATCTATGCTCATCTGGAATCACCACAAGTTGTACTTTTTTTTTGCAATGGATTCTTGATATTGATCTCGACGAGATTTTTCCTCCTCAAAAAACATATCCTGGTTGTAAGCATGGTTGTGGTATGTTGATATTCAAACGAAAACTACAACTTGTAGCCCTTGATCTGCTAGGGGTTACCTTGATATTAATGGTGGTGTATTCATACTCCTTCTGAATAACCAATAAAGGGTTAAGGAAATTGACCAATATGTTGTCAATTTTTATCTTATCCATCTATGGGGCAAGCTGCTTTTCGACTAACTCCACTGCTTTTGATCTCAATTTTTCCAATTGCTTCCTTTTCTCATATGATACCTGAGCCTTTGCCTTTATCTTCCCTTCTAATTCCATAATAGTGTCATAGTGATGCCAGCCAACTTCTTTGGAAAGCCTTAATGGAAATTGAATGTTGCTCCTTTTGAACCAGAATTAAGATGTTCAGGGAATATTAGCTTCTAGCAATGTACCTCATATTATAGAATCAAGAAGATATCTTAATGAGAAACTATTTAATACACAAGACTCACTCATATATTGAGTCAAGGCATATGGCTGATAAGGTCATTTTCAGGAATACCAGGGATCCCACAAGTTATATATGTGTAGACCAAAAACTTCTTCTTCTCTTCATACCTTTAAGCGCAAGGAATAGAGCATCAAAGCCGCGTCTTCCATAAAAAATTACCTCCTTCATAAATCAGTAAATAGAAAGGGTCATCAAACAAAAATCCTCAATAGATGTATGGCTCAACCATATCTCCCTATGAATATAGGGAAGGTGATCTTGTATAATCATCAGGCCACTTGTAACTTGTCTCTTTTCTGCTATGGAGTCTTAGGTCAATGTGCCAAAATCATCAATCAACTGCTATGAATTGCCTTCTAAAAGAAGAGTCATCAAGATATAATTCCATGGATTCTCTAGCTCCCCCTAAAGCCTTGCATTAGTTGATCCGAAACGTGAAGATGAGGCTTTATATGGAGAGCCAGAATTAGGGTCTTCTCCGTTTCTTATTTCAATACATTCTCCATGGGCTGATGAAAAGGCTTACTTCAAGAAGCCATTTATGAGCTCTCAATAGGAAAAAGGGTATCATAGATCTGCTTGGTTTCTGATAGGTCCTACTGCATCAAATGTGGCAGAGAAATTGAGTGAAGATTACAAAAGGATAGGCTAAAGAGTCTGAGAGCACTTGTTGTAAGATGGGATCATAGACATGGTGAACATTCAATGTTTCTTTTACAGGGCTTCAATATTATGAATTATGATTTGGGTAACATCTGAGCACACCTTTTTTTCCATTTCATAAGTACCAGCCTTAACACTGTTCAAAATCCTTACAGTAACAACATAAAGTAGAAATTTCAGCTTTACAAACTCACTCTATTAGAATTTCAAATTGTTTACTAACAAAACATTTTTCAGAAGTAAAATGATCTCTTGAAGCTGCATCCACTTTTATTGAGACCTAAAGAAAACATTGCGTGAATCCATTCTGCCTTAAAATGCTAATGTGTTGTGATTCCCAATTCTTTAGTTTGGAATACTCAGAAAATCTTACCATACTTCCATATTTGAGTCAGAGATACATTTCAATGATAGGGAGCTTAATGATGTTCCAGATATTCAGATATTAGATCTCCAAAAGATGTCACAGTATTTAAGCAAGGGAGATTATAACATATTATACCTTAATTTATAATGAAGCCCTTGATGTGACATATGACTGCAAACAAAACTTTGTCCCTTGTCTTCTTGTTTAGGATTGTGCCTTGATATGAGCAATATGACACATCATAAATCATTGACTATAAGAACCATTGTGATCCTACAAAATTTTAAAAATTCATAAGTCAGACTATTGCAACACGGTTTCCAACTCACTGTGTTTAAGGAGACCAAGAATTCACACTGTCTCAGACATATTTAAAGTTTAAATTGTTGAGAAGTCTCCCCTAATTAAGGGTTAATCAATACCGCAACAATTCTTCACCTATAGTCTCACCTTAGTGACATTCATAGGGTCGCAGGCATATACATGCTTCAAGGAAGACTTGAGTAGTCTATTAAGGCAAGTCTCCAGGTCAATATCAAGAGAGTATTTTCTGAATCTTCCCCTGATCTGAAATGACCTTGACCTGGTATAATGATATTTCAGATATTTGTTGCAGAATATTGGGTGGAAATTGAATTTAACCAACCTTCTTATCGACATACCATTAAATGTAATGGATTTGAGCCTCATATTGGGTTTGTGACATGGGCCAAAAGTTGAGGCTTCCATCAACCATATTCAAATAAATCAAACCCCTTGATCCTTGAAACAATTAGGTCTTCCTTGATTTCTTTGATATTCCCGAGAGATTCAACAACGAAATCCTTATCATTTCATAACATAAGAGATAAACATAACTAGAAACCCCTTTCAATTATGCCTTCCCTTAGATCTTCAAAGATTCCTCAAGACCGAGAGAATTCCAGAGTTAAGAATCCGTTGAATGCTTGAGATAGTGCACCTCATGGTCACTTATAATCTTCGATAAAGATCTAAACTTGAAAGAGATGAAAGTTGAGCATATCAAGCTATAGGGAGAGGAGAGCATGGAGGATTGTCCATGAATTCAATGATTTCTTTCTCTGCCTTGGGCTTGCCTTTAGCTAGGCTATGATACCATTTTAATTTTTTAGGATAACATGTTCTTTGCAAAGACAGTTACTTCAGAGATCTTTATTATCCTAGAATACCATTAGCAATCACATAGCTTATTATCATATACACAACAACTGAAGAAATAACATAGATGATCAAAGAAAAAGACAAGCCAAGATAAGATAACACATGGATATGGTGAAAGCCAGGGAAAAACCCCAAGGCTGAGAAAACCCTTGATCAATTATTCTTATTATTCATAAACAAATATTCAGCAGAGAGAGAGAGAGTACAAGGACTTTAAAGACAACATTGACTTACCAAATAGAATATGTGACCTTATTCTGCAATTCTGAATACTGATAAGGGCTTCCTGAATTAGCCCTTACTGGTTAGGGTTACTTGAAATTCATTAAGATGCTATTGAAGGATGTCCTACAAGCATTCCAGAATTATCCAAGAACATCATTTCTGCCCAAGTAACTGCTGAAGATGGTAGCTCCTGGTTAGGGTAAGAGTAATACCGCAATAGCCCATACAAATGTATCCAAAACACTCTTATAAAGTTGTAGCTTCTCTTCATAATAATTTGACCTTCCTTTGATACAAATCAGTACTTAATCCAGCCCTGAAATAGGCTTCCAAATTTCAATGCATACCATTCTCGGTGTATACTTAGAAAGGTAAGGCCTGCAACCAACTTGAGATGGTCTCCAATAGGTGCGACCTACTTATAAGATTACACCCATATGATTTACTGATCCTTATGTTTGTAGTTAGCCTGAAATGTAACTTAGATCTTCAACAGAAGATGGATCACCCAAATAAGACCACATATGTATCCAGATATGACTCTAAGAAGCTCGGCCTTCTTCCCAAGGGACTTGGCCCATCAAATAACCCTCACATTACACCAAAGAAGCCCTACATTCTTTGATGGAGACACCTTTCTCCTGCAACCATCATATGAGAGAGATAGGATGATTTGAATGAGGAAGAAGGCTCCTCTTTATAGACAATATGGAGGAAAGGCCGACCTTAAAATTTGGAGGCAAATTTGAAATTTGAATTTTCAATTTTTCCCACATAAACACAATCCTAACTTATAGAATTTATTTTTGAATAAACAAATATTTTCTTGACCAAATTTGACGATATTTAGATTGATTTTGGTCCTCTCAAAAAGAGGGATTCAATGGAATAATTATCTTCATCAACTAAGCAGACGTGAGGGTAATTTGGCCCTAGTTGGTAATTTTTACACTATCTCTATATTTCTGACAAAATAGGCATCCTGGTTAACATCTGGATAGCCAAATATTATCCAAATGGCTTATTTTACTCTTGCAAAGCTGACTATGTGACAATGTTTATTCTATAAGAAGGAAATTCCAGCTAATCTGAATTCATTCTAAATTTTCCTACCCACTTTCCAAATCATCATTTGTCTTCTAACAAGCCCCATGCCAATGAGTTGGACCAACAACAAGAAGATTATTTTCAGCTGTTATCTAGTTTTTAAACATCTCAAAAACCTTGCATTACCACATTGCATGATTATTTGTTACAAAGAAAACAACAAACTCTATAAATATAGCTCAATGAACATGATTTTTAACTACTAGGACATTTTGAAGGACTAGACACCTAAGAACTTGACTTTTAGAAGTGTGAGATGCCTTGACATCTCTGAATACATCCTAGTTCATGATCATGAACATTACATTTCCAATTGAGGTGATCAGATATTGATCAACATGGCCCAACCTTATAAAATAATTCCTTTTATTGGTAATAAATGGATAGGTTTCCTCTAAAATCATCTCCAATTATTCGAAATAGGTATAGAAGAATCACGATGTAATATAAGCGAACGTCGAACACTCATCAACAATCATCTAGCACAATGCCATGAATGCATAATGACCAACAACTTGAAGGTTTTGAGTACAATTAATATCACATGAAGATAACCATTCTCTTGTACATTAATCCCACATCAATCCTTGATGAAAAGGGTAATTTTTTGCATGCCATTTGCCAATGAAGGTAGAAAGAAAACCCCACATGTCATATTTCCATTAAATAAGGTCCAAATTGAATGTGAAGCCATACCAATCTTGATGAAAGTCTAAATAATCCTAATGTAACTGGAAATGATTTTCCATGCCTGCGATGTCCCCACTTAAGGACCACACAAACCAAAAATCTTAAAAATATTAGTTGGGCCTACTACTAACTATAATGCAAGCCACCTTCTCCAAGTTTCTTCGATAGATGATCCTTCCCACTGTCCTAGCTGGCCTATAGTCACTCGACATACTGCCCAGATTCATTTGATGAAAGGGAATTCCTGGAAAACATGAATGATCATTTCCTCACTGTTTTTGTACAAGGGGCATCAACCAGGTCCAATCAAATACCTTCTTTGAAGCACATCCAAGGTTGAGATATTTCTTTCGGCACCACATAATTTTTTTTGCCTTGGCTGGGCACTTATATTTCCAAAGAATTTTCCTCCACCACTTTAACTCAGTAGGGACTCGAAATGCAATCACTGTGATGTATCCAAGCTTGGGGACATATTCACCAAAAGGAGAGGAACTCCAGAAAAGCTTGTCCTCTCTGCCAGTTAATCAAATTTGACGAGCATTCAGAGAATTTACATATGCATTCTATGATTCATGAAAAGCTACTTCTAATCCCAGCTCCCCAGCAGTCATCCATTCGTGTCTCCAATTGGTAGTTTTGGTCGGGTTGTCGATGTGTGCAATTCTGAACCTAGTGTTGTGCTTTTGTTCAGTATATCAGTTATAAATCTACTAGGAATTAATTTCCAGGTGCTAGGTTCAGAATTTAACACAAACAACAACACCCATATACTGGAAAACAACACTGAAATGCTAGTATCTGTTAATATTCATTCCTTTCCTTTGTGTTGGTCCAAACCTTATGTGAAAAGAGATTCTGTTGCAAAATATTCATAATCAAACTTGATTTCATGTCATCCATACATAACTTGCTGTGCATAAAAATATGGATATATTCATGTTATAACAACTGGTAATATTGTATTTGAATGCTAGTTCATACTGCTATCTCTGTCAACAACACTCAGTGTTTACAAACACCTATTTTACATTATGTATTTTCCAAACAGTACCACTCTAGGCACAAAAACAAGGCAACAGTTAGCCTTAAAGGTATCGTCCCTGTCACGTGAAAATTAGGCTTAGGAGCGGTGCCTTCTTTGCTGGATTTAGCACAAAGAATCCTCCTTCTGTGAGAGTAAATCAAATTAATCCCATGAACATTGCCCCTCTCTACAAGAAAATCAGTCACAAAGAAGCTCACTTACAGTTCACTCTTTGCAAAAAAGAACAACGACATACAAGTGATCATTTGTATTCATAACTTGCCAAGGAACTTATCCTTGAGAGGGTCATCAATTAGCATTGTCCACATCCCTTCATCAGGGTTATTGTCCACTTTGCAATGCATTTTCAAACAACCTTTCCACTTCTTGCACCTTGCCTTATTTACAAAGTCCAGGAATCACATAATTGTACAAAGATAGTTGTGGTTCATAACCATTTTCAACCATTCTATCCAAAAACTCCAGACAATAGAAGAAGTTTCCTTGTTTACAGTGCCCATTAATAAGAGCTATATAAGTTGCTTCATTGGGACAGAGGCCTCTCTCTAACATGTTTTTTATCAGCTAGTCTGCCTCAAGGAGTTTTCCTGGTTTTCATAATTATGCAATTAAGGCACTATAAGTATCTATAGTAGGCTGAAAATGCTTCTCCATCATTTTGTCAAGAAGCTTAAATGCAAGAACACTATTTATTTCGAGTGGCATTCCATCCAGGTCATGAATTTCATCCAAGTTATCAGGATCTGAACTACCTACTGCATCCTCATCAGGAATCAAGTGTTCTTTTTGTATCTTTTTTTCTTGAACTATACCATTCATAAGCTCACAATAAGTTCGATAATTAGGTTGGCATCCTTCATTTATAATCTTACTTAATAGATCAAAAGCATGATTCACCTTGCTTGATTTTACGTTGCCATCAATCAATGATGTGTATGTTACTTGGTTAGGCTGTAAGCCTTTCTCCTTCATTTTATCAATGAACATTTCAGCCTCTTCCAGTTTGCCTTCCCTGCAAAGTCCATAGATCAGTGCACTGTAAGTGTAGACGTTTGGAGAACAACCCCGCTTTACCATTTTTTCTAATACTTTATATGCAAGATCAATGGCACTGGCTCTACATAGTCCATCAACAAGCATGGTATAAGTCACCAGGGAGGGAGCTAACCCTTCCCCCAACATCTTACCAACGACATAATCTGCCTCAAGCACCCTGTTTTCTTTGCGGGCTTGAGTTCTGATTTTTTATTTGGTCTTCTGTCTAAAACTTTGAAGGTTAGTGCTACAATGTGGGTGTTTTGGTTTCTAGGATGATTCCTTCCCATGCTAGAGCACGGCTATCCTTGGATTTTCCATCAAATTTAGACTTGGGGCAATATCCATGTTTGTATAATCAGGTAAGATAGCCTATGAATTGAAGTTTATGTGAGCAAGATATTCTTGTCTAAATTTTCCCTTTGTAAACAATATCTATACCTATATTACAAGATAAGGAGAAAAAGCAGGCTTGTAGAAGGGCAATTTGATGTCGTGATGACTCTCTCCTTTTGTTTTTTTATTTACAATTTATGCTTGAAATTGCTCTAATTTTGAAGATCTTCAACCCATTGATTTTTATTTAGACTTTTATAATAGTTTTAGGGTAACAGTGACTTTTGAAGACAGGTTAAGTGTTGTCTTGAAAAAAAGGGCCTCTTTGCAGACTGACTTTGTAGACTGAATTTTTAAAACGTCGACATATTATGAATGGAAATGTGATAACTGTAATTGTCATCAAAGTTTAGCTAGATATCTAGGGGTGATTGTCAAATTCCAAGCTGTATAAATTGCCTGTTTACGCGCTCATTTGGAACCAGGACGTGAAATAGTGAAAGCAGTTTTGGGAAATCGGAAAAGGGTTATCGCACATATTTTGGGTTTTTGGTGGTAATTTGATGAACCAATGTGATACGCCTCCGCGAGCGACACGTGGATGTCCAAAACAACTTTTTTCGCGTAGATTTAAAACGTTAAAGGTCGTTCATATTCGGATGTGATATCCGTCAGTTTGGAATTCAAAAAAATGCAGAGTGCAATGGTCATAGGATCATTTCAATTAACAAGTTGTGATTTGTGTGGAGCGATAACCGTCTGATCGTAGATCGACGGCTATCGCGAATAAAGTTGCTCAGATTTAAAAGCTTTAATGGACACGCGATATATTATAAACAAAAGTCGAATGAATTTTGAATTCCGGGGTTTAAGCGCGTCAAAGTGGGACCCGGATATAATATTATGTTGGTGTTTTGGGTTTCTATCCAAAGTCAAATGCATAGAAAACTTGGTGTTATTGTGTGGCAGGTTTGTGAAGAGTTTGCATGTTTAAACTTTGAATGGAATGGTTTGCATATGATTTTTACTAGATTATATATCTACATTTTGAAATGCACCAGACCTCCAAAGAACCCAAAGGAAACCAAGTAAAAAAAATCCAAGGATGACAGGATCGTATCAGGGATAGGGTCTTGTTTTCAAAGTAAAGCAAGCAAGGTATCAAAGTTAAGCAAGTCCAGTTATGTAATTCATAGAGGGAGGAAAAACCTTGAAAGAGGATTTCATTTAAATCAACGATTAGTTCTTCCTTCTTCTATTATCCACGCAATTATGTTTTGTGTCTTGATCATTTCATATCTTTACATTGATAAAGATGGTGATTTGAAAGAGCTTGAAGCACTCTTAAAAACATTATTAGGCAAAGATATTAGAGCTACTAACTGAAAAGAATTAGGTCCATCACCTTCAAATCCAAATGACAATAGAAATGTTATAACCATAGTAACATCATTCGTAAAAAGAATCAACATCCAAAAATAGGAGGTCGAGGGTATATTTAATTTTTTTAAAAATATTTTTATCAAAGTGTTGTGGTCAAAAAGCCTTTGAGGGAGATCTTTCTAAGGAAAAACATAGGTGGTTTCTGAAGTATTTTGCAGACCTTTCTCAGGACTTTTATCCAATTTCTCAGGTAAGCGTTTGCATTAATTTGCAGTTTCCTTAGGCCACCTAAAACATCCTTCAGTGAGGTATAATGATATTACTCTAAGGACGAGTAATCAAGGGACTGAAATAGAATACTTTTGAAGTTAATCTGAGTCGTTGTGGACTGTCTTCATCTTTTTTCGTGGTTGTATCTTTGTACTCTAATGCTTTATTTTTATAAATAATGGTTTCATTAGATATTTTTTGTATTGGAAACATCTGTGTAGTATAATTTCACTATCAATTTTCAGGCCATTTAAGAATATCTTCAAAGTTATTTTTAAGGTCAAACCTATCAAAGTACTTGGGCCTCAGTAGCCCTAAGAACCCTAATCAATTTTAGGCCACCTTGAGAGCATGAGAGTCTTATCTTATCACTCATTGAAAAGGGCTCCATCTATAGCAATAGGATCCATATATTAAAGGCATGGAAGACTGTCAGAGGAGCATCAACATTTTGGAGTCAAACGGAAGAGATTCTGCATATAAGGACTTGGGATACATATGTTGTGCAAATATTGTCCATTACTAGAAGGTATATAGTCAGTTCTGGTACATGATTCAGCTGCTCCACAATGTATGGGCTAGGGATATTATATGTTTGTGCAGGTTTTTTTGTTGCAACCAATTTACCTTGAAGTACATATTTGAAATATAGTCCACCATAGATATGTTCTTGATTCAGTTTTGTTCCTTTGGGAAAACTAGATCCAGCACCACCTCCTCCTCCCTTTGATTTTCTTAATCTAGCAGCTCCGTCTCATAGCCTCAAGTTGAGAATGATGGTGGATGAAGGTAGTACATTGTATTCCCGTAGATTCCCATATTCCTGCATTTAATTTATGTTGCATATCAGACTTTGATGGTGCATTGGAATGCCCAGTTTCTCTAGGATATTCTGATTCAATTGAGAAAACTTGTTGGAGGCATAAATCCAAAATAGTGTAGATTTACAATTTGGAGACTTCATAAAAATTTGGAACAATAGGTGCAATTACAAATCCAGATCAACATGTGATTCTGGCTCCGGTTCTTTTCCACATTTTAGTCCTGAATTTTGTAGCGGAGACTACATAAAGAATAGGATCTTCGAATGTGAGTTTTGTATTACATTTATCCTGAGATCTATTATGTATGAAGGTATATTTATGGATAGGGGCAACAAATACCTCATATAAAAACTCGATTAGAAATTTCTAATTTTCTCTGATACAGATTCATTCAATGGTTGCTCCAAAAACTCTGCTACATTGTCATCATAGACTAATTTCGTTTGATCTGCATGATTAATGCCTTCCGAAGCAGTTTTAGGAACTTCTTGAAATTTCTTAACATCATTATCAACTGCAACATCCAGAAAACATGGAATCCCAATCTCTGAAATTAAAGAATCATGTGGGATCGAAGTACTTTTAGGGACTAGTTCCATATCCACATTAGCCAGATGCCCATTATTTGGGTCATACCACAGCTCCTCTTTACTGTCTCCAAAAGGTGAAGACTTATCAGATTGCTTTGTAGCAGTGATTTGGGCATTCATGAGAGTATCAAGAGTGGCAACACCCCTAGACGGTTTCCTTGCCTGTTTGTAAATTTCCATTTCTCGCTGCATATGATTCTTCGATAAACATGGGAAAAATGCTCGTCACAAATCGAGACTTGAAAGGAGAGCCTCAATATCTGTATCCACCTCTAATTGGTGGTCTTTGTAAGCCTTATCTATAGTGAAATTGGCCTCATCAGGGTTCATAGTATGTCCTTTGCCAAGTTTGTTGATATATTGACTATATAGATCTGGACCTACCAATTCTGCTAATATGTCTAGTTTTGACAGATAATACCTTTGTCCTGAGATATATTATGTATGAAGGTATATTTATGGACAGGGGCAAAAAATATCTCATATAAAAACTCGATCAGACATTTCTAATTTTCTCTAATACAGATTCATTTAATGGTTGCTCCAAAAACTCTGCTACATTGTCATCATCGACTGATTTCATTTGATCTGCATGATTAATGCCTTCCGAAGTAGTTTTAGGAACTTCTTGACCTTTCTTAACATCATTATGAACTGTAACATCCAGAAAACATGGAAGCCCAATCTCTGAAATTAAAGAATCATGTGGGATCGAAGTACTTTTAGGGACTAGTTCCATATCCACATCAGCTAGATGCCCATTATCTGGGCCATACCACATCTCCTCTTTACTATCTCCAAAAGGTGAATAATTATCAGATTGATTTGTAGCAATGATTTGGGCATTCATGAGAGTATCAAGAGTGGAAAAATCCCTAGACCGTTGCCTTGCCTATTTGTAAATTTCCATTTCTCGCTGCATATGATTCTCCGATAAACATGGGAAAAATGCTTGTCACAAATCGAGGTTTGAAAGGAGAGACTCAATATCTGTATTCACCTCTAATTGGTGGTCTTCATAAGTCTATCTGTAGTGAAATTGGCCTCATCAGGGTTCATAGTATGTCCTGTGCCAAGTTTGTTGATATATTGACTATATAGATCTGGACCTACCAATTCTGCTGATATGTCTAGTTTTGACAGATAATACCTTTGTCCTGAGATCTATTATGTATGAAGGTATATTTGTGGACAGGGGCAACAAATACCTCATATAAAAACTCGATCAGAAATTTCTAATTTTCTCTGATATAGATTCATTCAATGGTTGCTCCAAAAACTCTGCTGCATTGTCATCATAGACTAATTTCGTTTGATCTGCATGATTAACGCCTTCCGAAGCAGTTTTAGGAACTTCTTGACCTTTCTTAACATCATTATGAACTACAACATCCATAAAACATGGAAGCCCAATCTCTGAAATTAAAGAATCATGTGGGATCGAAGTAATTTTTGTCCTGAGATCTATTATGTATGAAGGTATATTTATGGGCAGGTATACCTTGTGTCCTCACATTCATTCTTATACTTATTTGTTTCTGAATAGAATACACATGGGGAATTTTCTAGAGCAACATTCCAAGAAACCTGATCACACCTTTAGAGGTAATAAATTGCAGGCAACCATCAAATACCCACTCCTTATTACTTAAGGAGCAATGGTGCTGGTTTGAGATAAGCATTGAATTTTTCCTACAATGAAACATAGAAAGCTAGGCCAAGGTTGTTGAATTTTACCTTCACAACCTAGTGCTTCCATATCTGACCATATGGGATCCAAACCAATATTTGGGAGATGCCAAATTATTGGCCCTATCATCTTCGATAAGGCATGATGAGGTCAAAGTTAAAGAAGTAAAAAGGGTCATGGATGGAGAGTTGAAGGGGCCACTGTGGATTAGACCTAAATACCAAAATCCATACATCCTCACTTCCACTCATGCTCCCTTAGAAAAGGATCCTAAAGTGGTGTAAATTCACAAATAGAGGCAAGTGCAGGCCATGCTCCACTTTGAAGACACTTTCACGTTGTTGGAGAAATATCATAGCCTTCTAAAACCCAGTGAAGAAAGACTTTCAATATACTGGCATCTCCAAAATAAACAGGCTTGAAAACTTTACAAACCTTTGATTGATAAGTGTCTGCAATCGAGATGCTTTAAGTGTAGGAAACTGTAACTTTTCTCGGAACAGAGGATTAGCTTCTATAAGATTTTTGAGTTCCAATAACATGATGATCCTAGCTGATTTGGTATCCCCATACTTTGAAAGTTGTTCATTTTCTCCAATTCACATACAGGTTCGTTAGCGAATACAGATAAAATTAATCCTGCTCAATTCAGAATATTATAACTTTAAAATTAAGAACCTATTATATATAGCAAACAAGCACCTGAAACGATCTAAAGTCAGAAGTTGTGTTATCTCCTTATACAGCTCCTCATTGAAGGAAGAAAATACTTTTAGGTCCTTTACTAGTATTTCTACAGCTTTGGCTCGGTCTACCTTGGAAAGACATCCATTTGAAAAAAGGTTATATATACATGATATCTATTTCACACCTTAAAGCTATACCTCATTAATTAATTGATCATCCATATTGTAAGCAAAGAACATGCCACTCATGATGCTCATCAATGGATTAATGACATAATGATTTATATTAAGAAAACAGAGATCCATGAAAAAAATTATTTCTAGGTGCAAACATAAAAACTAGTCTTGAAAATACACATAAATTAATGCTTGATGCATTTTCATAGGAAGTCAAGAGTTGACTATTTTCTCAATATCATCATGTTGCTTAAATCTTGCATTAGAACATCAACCTAAGACATAAAACCGAATTCAGTTGCCAATTTCTGCATTTATAAAGGAGCAAAGTTACCATACTTTACTTGAAGAATGATTTGGTGAGGCTGAAGAGTAAGGGTTGGCTCAGAGTCGGGAAAAATTGGGAATTAACTTAGGAATACAAAAAAATGAAAGTTAAATTAAGCAATAATAAAAGAAGACATTTTAATTTTTACATAATACTAAAGTTTTCAATGTCCATATAATGTTAAGTTTGTACATAGATGATACTACATACTATAATTCCTTGTGTATTCTTGACAGTTGACAGGTCTACTGGTTGTCGGTTGTAAACTTGGATCAGAAAACAAGCAAACTGAGTGTTTAGTTTTTGTTTTCTTGTATTATTCACATAGATAAATAACGTTTCTTTGTAAAAATCACAATTCAGATTGGCTGATTCAATCTAACATGCGTTTGGTGATAGGAATCTAACATGAGTCAATCTATTCTCCATGATAGGCATCTATATTTATTATAAAATCAGATATTTCCAATTTTCCATAGATAGAGATAGACTAGAAATCATAAAACACAGAAAATGGTGAATTTGACTATGCTATCTTAACTTACTTGTCCAATGCCTCTAAATATTTCTACTTCTTGATTTCAAAAAATATCTTCATGGAGTATCGATTTTCATCCACTTTCGTAAAATTAGAAAGGTATCTCTCCACCAAGGACCTGGTCCTCAAAATACTTCATATTGAAGAAAAATCCTGATTCCTGCTCGAGCCCGACCAAACCAACCCCAAACGGCATGACAGAGAAAAGCAGTGATACCTTATAACATGAGAATTAGAGAATTTTTTTTTTTTTTTTAAATACTTTTATCAAATAGGCACAGGCTGCTATACAATCTGGTTAGACAACATGCACAGATTCTTTGGAAGATTAGTTTTTTGAAAAAGGCATGAAAACATTATTTTGTTCAGCATAAGCTCTAAGACGTCCAACAGAACTTTGAGAAGCACAGATTTGAAGGTATATTTCTATCCTGATTTTCTTTTTTAAATGCAAGCAACAAACTCATTTGTTGAAAAATTCCATGGACTTAGATTTCACACTTGGAAATCAAAGCTTCAACTTTTTTTAATGGAAAGAAGTCCATGAGAAGTATAAAGTTGCGTAGAAAAGTAACCCACAGGGAAAAGTAAATTAGTTGAATGGTAGAATAAAGGCAATAGGACAATTGTCCTTATTCATTTGGGATTATCAAACAACCAGTCATAACATCTGGATTCGAAGAAATCCAATAATGATATCCGAAAATCACTAGGAAAATTGTTTGTCAGTAACAAAATGCAATATTGTACATAAACAATAACTCTTCAGTTTGAAAATGTCATGTGATGAAATTTTGACACAGACTATGTAGACAATTTGAGGTTGTTGTTGTCACAATTAGCAGAAGTTGTAGTCAATGTAGAAGAGAGACACAAATGCTGTAATATATTCATACATATTAGCTTTTGGTTGCTCCAGAATTGTTTTCACCTATAAGGGGAGCACTTCATGTGATGTGGAGGGATCACACTATTACACGAAATTGTTTAAAGGGGCTGCAACTTGTGTAACGGTATTAGCAACATTTGGCACACCAAAAAATGCTGGCCTCCAAAGCCATTATACTTTAGAAGATCCTCTGATAATTAATATCCCCAACAAAACTAAAATGTCAGATGTTGAGGTGAACAATCAGCAGTCAACAATTTCAACACAAGGAATGAATATTACTGTACCAGTTTCCATCCAAAAGCAACAGTTTCCAGCAATATCTTCCTCACAAGATATTGATGGAAATGTGTCAGCAAATTCTACTCAGCCAGTGAGAAAGAAGAGAAAAAAATGGACTGAAGAGGAGGACAAATAACTAATTGTTGTTGTCCAGAGGTGTGGTGAAGGGAACTAGGCAAGCATTTTAAAAGGAGCATTCAAGCATGATCAAACATTTTCTCAGTTGTCACAGGTGATACACATTTTATTCATATTATAAATAGTCCTCTTCTTCTCGTCTTAGTATGAGGAATGCGAATTTGATCTGCTTGCTCTGTTTAGTTCTTGTAGATTTATTTATATATATTGTGCATTTAGTCAGATTCAAGCTTATTTAGAAAGCATGATTCCTTTTATTTACCTGATATTTTATTAGGAATTTTCATAATAGTTTCTTTTTCCAAGTTCGTTTTCCTTTCTTTTCCCTCAGATTTGCTAAACACTAAAGCCAATAACAGGTCAACCACTATATATTGATGTGCCAGAAAGTGAGGAATGACAGTTTCTTGACGTTATTCATGTAGTCCCATAAGCTATAATTCTAGGGTTATTACAACCTCAATAAAATCCTTGTGTTTAACTTCATCATTTTCCTTATCTAATGTTGGATTTTGAATGGTAGAAACAATACTTAAACTCCTTTAAAGACAAACTTATAGTGCAAGTTACAAAAAAGATCAGATAACCAAGCATTGTATGCAATGCCATAGGCCAACATTGTTGTATATGAGTACTGTCACGTTTCATTCTTTTTTAATATTTTTAGCCTTGCGTCAGAAGACCGACGCTTTCAACGTCGGAATACTGACACATTCAACGTCGGAAGACCGATTCTTTCAACGTCAGAAGAGCGACGTATATTTTTTTAAATATTTTTACTATTTCGTCGGAAAATCGACGTCTCATAAATTTCGGAAGTGCGATGCCTTAA
The DNA here is from genome assembly GCA_034641835.2 of Pinus albicaulis. Lineage (NCBI taxonomy): Eukaryota > Viridiplantae > Streptophyta > Pinopsida > Pinales > Pinaceae > Pinus > Pinus albicaulis. The sequence continues at coordinate 85,851,999 of CM076574.1, forward strand.
ACGTCGAAAGAAGACACGTCGAAATTTTGACAGTTGTGTGAAAAATTGATAAACTTCGGAAGAGGTAACGTCGGAATTGCGACACATATGGATCGTCGGAAGACCGATGCTTTGGAAAATGTCAGAAGAGCGATGGATTGGAAAACGTCGGAAGAGCAACGGTTTGGATAACGTCGGAAGTGCGACAGTTGTTTGGAAACGTCAAAAAAAGTGTCGCTCTTCTGACACTTTATTGAAGTGTTAGAATTGTAACGTAATGGCTAACCACGTTTTTCCCAGCCTCAAAATGTCTCTCTTGCAACGCCTAGGTGTCGAAATAGCGACAAAGTGGCCGTCAAAAATTGGGGCAAATATACTAGTGTATGAGGATGCTAATTGTATTGTGAGATATTAGGATGAGTGAGATCTAAAGCGAAGTGAGCAGTAAGTTTAGAGGTAAAAATCACCTATGGATTTAAGTTTGAAAATGAGATGAAAAATGGATCTACAAGGTTTTTCAAGTTGGTAGATACACGTCAGGGAGTTGGTGCTCCCTTTAGGTGGGTTCTTAAGAAACAACTTGAGGTTTGGTGCCTCCTACAAGTGGGTGTTTGAAAATTAGGGAGTTGGTGCTTCCTTTAGTTTAGTGCCTAAAAATCAACTGGTGGTCGGTTCCTCCTGCAAGTGGGTGCTTGCAAATCAAGGAATGGTTGCTTCATTTTAGTGGGTGATAGTAAACAAAATGTAATAGTAGGTCGGATCTTTCATTTTCATAAAAACTAAAAAGAAGATTGATAATTTTATCCCTTTGTGGGTTTCCACATACATCTAGTGTCTCTATGTGTTACATTTGTGTATGATTCTTATCATAATAATGTGTGAATTATGTGATTCTTACATGATTCATTGTTAAGTAAATTGAAATATTTTAAAGTGGTAATAATTATTAAAATTGGACACAATATCGATTCACCCCCCTCTTATTATTGTCTCGGGTTCCAACACAAATTGACGTATGAACTAGAATCTAATAAATCATCTACCTTAGTCTTCTTGAACTGGATATTTATATGGAAGAGTTTTTCCATTTCCTTCTCTCCCTCACGATGAAGGCTACTTAGATTCACCTCATTTTACACTAAAGTGCATGCAATACTTTCATCCACATATGAGATGATATCCACTTGATTGTTTGAATCTATGCCTAGAAGGTTCTTCTTCTTGGGATAATTGTTATAGATATTAGGGTTAAGCTTTAGATGTAGTTTCCAACACTTTTATTTAATGTGGACATCAATATTGGAATGTTTTTAGTGGTTACTTGGATCATTGCACTAAGATGTAGTGGTTGCTATCTTTGTTATATAGATTTTCTATGATTGTGGACATAAGTGTCTTCCCTAGATTAGGTGGCTGAGTCTAAAATAATAGAAGGACAAAGTAGATTTTTTTTCCTTAAAGTAAATTGATTATGGGTCAAATCCTACCTGTAATTCGTCGTATGCTTCCCTCCTCTCTTAGCTTGAATTCTCCAATACTAGCTCCCATTTCCAAAATTAGAACTTGCACAACCATACAATACAACCCAACGATATACGAAATCTATGTAACATCATATAAATACTCCATTCAATGGATCAACATGGCATTGAAATACATGAAATTAAAACATCACATATAGGGAAAAAAATAACTCTTTTCATTAATATAAATGGAAGGATTTATAACCATAAATAGATGTTGATCTTGTAGAAGAGATCCTTCAGGCTGACTTGTTCCTTCTTTATCACAAAGTGAACCTCCAATCACCCTAATGCATGGAAAGTTACCTCTCTACAACAACAACATAAGGGTATAATTATATCTCCAAAATCCAAACCCTAGCTTGTGGATGGCCACAAATATATAGGTGAGGGGTTTAAGTTGGGGGTTATTATCCAAATACCAATCTAGGGCTTTAGATCTACCTTTTATGGGAGGATGGGATCAAAGGATAAGGGATGGAAAATCCAAGGTAGGATAGGATAAGATCTACATGTTTTATCTGAGGAAAATGGTTATAATAAATTCTAGAAGCTTATGGAAGAAGAGGCTTCCAGAATTTCTCTCTTTTTCCTGAATTTATAGAACCAATGTAGGTGAAAAGGAGAGCAACCTCACAGTGGAGAAAATTGTAGGTGACTATTGTCCAATAGGATTCCAGGGAGTGTTGGTCCTTAAAATGACTGAAACAAGTTATTTTCAGGCAGAAACTCTAGGATATGGGAGTGTCATGCATAGGGATTTGTGCCATGATGATGTCAAGGGGTAAAAAGATGTTGATCAATCTAGTTTGTAGGTTGACTGACCAGATGTGACAAAATGGACTATAATATATTACCCCCTAAAGTGCAAAGTCAAGAAAGGTGACTGATGAGTGAAGTGATTTACCTTGCAACAAGTAAGGATCAAGAACAACCAACAAGATCATTTTATGTTATAATACATCTACATCATGATATCTTTTTTTGAGTGAGGCATACCCATACTCAACACATAAGCTAACATTACATGTACAATGATAAAAATACATGTCCATTGATGACAAATTGTGGACCTGCGACTGGATGATTGTCTCTATGACCATAGCCATCATACATTATAATCTTGTATTTATCCTGAAATCGCAGCCTGAATGGATGGAACTAGATCTGGGGCCTTCTATCATCCAATATAGTAAACATCATCCAATGTATGGGTCTAACCATGTGAATCAATGATTTGAAGTCAAATATAGTAAACATCATCTGATTACGGACGAATGATGTAAGTTGTTAACAAATGCGAGAGAAAACCATTGATGATGTTAATGGCTCTCAAGGTACTGTAGTACAATCTGTATGGTGTCAATAAATGAGTTAATGTCGAACACCAAAAATAATCTTTCGATCGAAGGAAATTGATGTGAAATTATAGATGAGAGCGAGGAAAGTTTCCATTGATGTATGCAAGCACCAAGGTACCAAGGGGTGTTTCTAAGTCAACTTCCTGGATAATGAGTTGATGTCGACATGAAGTGACCCGTCACAGGAGGGCCTTGATGTATCCCCCATCAATGGTACGAAACAAGTATCATGATTTTGAGACATACTGATGATGATACTAAACTAGATCAGGAATGATAGACATGGAATAAAGGCTTAAGAGTATTGTAGTGGATATTGATTGAATGACTTCTCTTGAACACAACGGTGACACTGAATGGAATTGGAAGCATTGACCCAAAATCGAAAATGGAGACGTTGAAAATGGTATGATAACTAAAAGACAAGAAGATTACCCAACCAAAAATTCATGGAGACGAAGTGAAAGAGTTTCATGTTCAAGAGAGAATCATTGCCATTACAAAATGGAGTTCCATCTTTTCCCATTTTCCCCAACCATATTGGTCAGTACATCTTTATTTTTTAACAATCTTGAGGAGGATAGATAACATATGATTTATCTGTAAGTTCACCCTTTTGATGATCCCTCCGAGTATGTTCAGCGAACCCTGATAAGGATTGGTTTGGCCTTGTCATGTTCGACAAGTACATCGTTGTTTGATGTTGTAATGAGTCCAACGAAGGTAAAAATCGACATATTTTTCATGTTTCGAGAGTTTGAAAAAGATGCAAAAAATAAAACTATGACGTGTTACTTTTCGTAGATAGTCCCTCGAGTTCAAAAAGGAAGAAAAAATTACTCAAGAGAAAAGATTAGCCATGTTCAACTAAGGTATTCCTTTTTCATAAATAGTCTATCTCAGTCCAGAAAAGTGTTAAACTTATACTGAGTAGATGCATTTTCCTTTACTTTTACGAGTTTGAAAATACAAGTGCTAGAAAATATTTTCATGATTTGGGAGTCTGAAAAGAGTTGAAAGAAGACTCCACGGGGTTCCTTTTTCATGCATTTATGGAGTCCAAAAAATTGATAAAATTGTACTCATTGGTCAAAACAATCTGTGAAAACACGACAAAATTTGTTAAACAACTGTCGACCTGCTCAAAACACCATAAGAAGGATCAAACATACCTATTTCATGATAAAAAAGTGAACAATTACTAGGTCAATACATCAAATATGATAAAATAATGGTAAAATGAGTCCCATAAGTAATGAAAATGACTATTCATTTTTACTATTTGACATTCACCTTCAATATTAAGAGATCTGAGCCCTTTTTTCCCTCGGTCTTCTATAGATGATTGTGTTCAATCTAGTGGATCATTTTCAGTCCCATCAGTTCCAGGTAGGAGTTAAGACCCTTATTTTTCAATTCATGGTTCCTTTTTATGATTTCATGCAATTTTTATGGATTTTTAAGAGGCCTAGGGTTCAAAAAACTCGCCCTAGTACCAACTCATACCCTACCTGTCGAGAATTGTGTTGTACCTGGGAAAAATTTCACTGCAGTCAAGGGTGCAACACTCTGTCTTCCCTTTTGGAGTAGTGTTGGACGAAATTTCTCAGCTAAAATTACCAATTTTTTTCAAAATTTGTCTATTTTTTTGCATGAAAAGGATCCTAATGACTACCTTATTGATGTTTTAGGTACTCATCACCACAAAATGGCCTTTGGGTGGAGAGAAAGATAACATGACTTGAATGCAGCAAACGATCCTGCCACCATTCAGGCACTCAGAAACTATGGTTTGTTGAAATTATTTTGGTTACCTAACATGAGGCAACAAATGGAATTACTCATGTTCCTATTTCATTCATGGGTTGTACAGATACATGCTTTCAAGTTAGGGGAACATTTTCTTGAGATAAAAGTGGAAGATATATACTTTTGGAAAGGTTTGTCCATGAGGGGTGCCCCCATCTCTCTCCTAGGAGGGAGAAGTGGAGAAGAGTCAGTAAAATTTTTTATTACCACTCATTATATACCTCGAGCACAACCGATTAGAAATGGTAATATCAACATCATAGATGTGACCCGTTTTCCTCTAAGAATAATCCTTTTCATTGTTGCTAGATTGGTTGGTAGCTCAACACTTCACGTAGATAGAAGATTATACATGCAGTATGGTCTAGAGTGTCTGAAGTCGACAATATTCAACAAGAGAGAGGGGGTATTGGTCAACATGAACAAACACCTAACTAAAGAAAAAGAAGGATAACTGAAAATATTTGGAGATGGTTAAATTTTGATTTATTTTTCCCTAGAGCAAATTCTACTATTACAGCCTCGGTAGATCACACTCGAGCCTATTGATATGAGGTCTCCAAAGATGAGGATGTAGATAGACCTTATGGCATGACATGCAGGTCCATCAGTGGTCAGTTTCACGCTAGCCTTCTTCAGATGGTTGTGTAGACAGTTGATCATGATTAAGGATTATTCGTACGTAGGAGAGAATTGTCATGATGACCCTAAGCTTGTACTTCCTGAAGGAGAGAAATAGGGTGCTATGGGTAATACATTTTAACCATTTTAAAATTTTTAAGAAGTTTTAAACTTTTTTGTGTTTTTTTATTTTTCCGAGACTAAAATATTGATTTGTTTCATGCAGATGTTGGACCTATTCGACCTATAGGAGATTCATATCCTCGTCACATATGAGATCCACAAGAGGCTGCAGTACCATCACGGATAGTCACAATATTATGTGATGCATTATAGGATTTGGATGTAGCAAAGACCCTTGCATAGGTGGAGTGCCACTTGGAGGAGATGACACATGGGATTAATGAGACCGTGGTCAAAAAAATCTCTATCTGACTATCAGAGTTCCAAGCCGTATTGGTCGACTACTGCGCAAGATGGCTCATGAAATAGCACATTATGATGAGCACTATCAGTCTATTGAGGCTCCTAATCATGTTAGAACATAGTTTTTGATGTAGGCTATGTGGCCATATGTGTCCCGGACACAAGTTTTGTAAAACCAAAACTTATATATATCTTCAGTGTTTCTATGTTTCTATTGTGGTTTTCATTTGATGTGATGTATATTGAAAATTAATTTAAATTCATTGCAAACATATATCTAAACCATGATTAGCTAGCGCATCTACCAGTGTATGTAGATTTCTATAAATATGTTTGTATCAGATGAAATTGAAATTTATTTCTAGAAGTTGAACCCTTACAAACATGCGTAATATGGTGGGACTTCTCAATTAATAGACATTGGAAAATTTTAGTACCTCGAGTTGTGAGTCAAGTATGATGACTAAATGGCGGATACCATGTGTGATAGCATCAAACAGAAGCTCAACCACTGCGCTATACTCAATCATTTTAATGGTAGAGGTACCAATACAAATTCCTTGCAGACTCACTAACTTGCCATTTGGAGAAAAGATAGCCAATGCTGCGGAGGATAGATTTTATGTACTACGACTAGTACCATCATCATAACCAATGTATGGTTCAAGGGATGCCAACATATGCGAAAAAAATGTGAAAGGATCAACATATACCATGGGAAACTCTGAAGAGACACACTGCAAACACATTGAACACACATATAGACAATATGTACACAGTATACTACAAATGAGATCAAGCATAGTATTTTTTGAGATACAACCCATTCCTAGGTTGCGCCAAAGGGAATCCATCGAAATAAACTAAATGATAACCTCCTTTTGCAAGGACACACTTGGAAATATATGGTTGGCCTAACCAAATTAGTTGGAAATTTCCTAAACCTAACATGTCAGCCTATTGGTCATGTAAAAGAACATGATATCCTTTTTAGAAGACACGAGGTTTGATACTTTTTCCATATTATGCCTTGAAACGTATTTTATGAGATTCATTAGCTATAGCGACATTGCATTAGGTCTCATCCAAACAAGTAATATGTAAAAGATGTTCTTATTCTACATAAGTGGTAAGAAGAAGTTTGATGGCTAGTTTGAGAGATGGAATATCATATTCAATTGGGAGGATCACTTTCATACCATAAACCAATTGAAAGGGTGTGAATCAGGTATCTTTCCTCATTGAGGTTTGGTATGCCCACAAGTCCTCATAGATAATAATATGTTAGCTTGATTGGTTGACCCATATCAATGTTAAAGAATATTTTTAAGAACTTTGTTAATAGCTTCAACCTGTCCATTAGCTTGAGGATAGTAGTGAGTGGAACTTTCCTAGGAAATTTCCAGCTTGGAATTTAGTTCGATCATCATATAGTTCCAGAAATTCTTTCTGTGATCAGTAACTATGGCTTCTGGAACACCAAATTATGTGATGACGTGATTGAAAAATAAATATGAATTTGTTTCATCATTTTTGTTATATGTGGGCATCGCCTCGACACATGTGGTAAAATAATCTACCGCGACAATAATATAACCATGTCCCCCAACCAAGTGAGGGTTACATATCATAAAGTCGATACCCCATTTTGCAAATGGTCCAACAATGATAAAAAGATGCAATGAAGCAAGCAAAGTATGGGTCTTACGATCATAAATTTGGCATGCATGATACATTTGTACAACGAAAATAAAGTCATGAAAAATGGTGGGCAAAAAGTAACCAACGCATAAGATCTTCGACGCGGTATCATATCCAGGTAAATGACCGCCACATGCCCCCGAATGGCTTTCATTAAATAATTTTCTTGGCATCCTCTTCTGTGAGGCACCTTCATAGAACTGTATCGATACAGTGTCGATAAAGAGTTCCACCAATGACAACGTAATATTTTGTTTGGTATCAGATACGTCACTCCTCGGAGCAAGAGGTATCAAACCGGAAATTTTAGGTCTGGAGATAAATCATAATTTCTCCATACCATGGATTAAATGACGAAATAAAAAACAATGACTCATCATGGATAGAATCGTCAGACATCAATTCATAATCAAGGGAAGGAAGGTCACACATAAGCTCAACGAAAAATAAGAATTTATTTGAATTGGATTTGATGAATTCTAGGTCAAAATATTATAGGATGACTATCCATTTAGAGTATTTTCCTCCCAGCAATTGACGTGACAAAATTTATTTCATAGGATTGAAATTTGAAAAAAAAAATATTTTTCTAGAGAAATATGTAATGGAGAAAACTTTGGACGACTTGAATAGCCGCCAGATCCAACTTTTCTACATGAGCATACCTGATCTTAGTTTCATTAAGGTTTTGAATCAAGTAATAAATGGGGTGTTCTGTCTCAACATGGTCCTCTTGGACTAATGCCATTTCTATAGTAGAAATGGCGGTAGCAAGGTAGAGGAAATATTTGCGCTAGTAATTAGGGGGGTACAGTAGAGATGCCCGAACCAGAAAATATTTCAGGGCATCAAACACTTTCTGAGTTACGTTATCCTAATGGAAGGGAACCCATTTCTTAAGAAGGTGATGGAATACTTTAGTCAACTCGAGATAATTAGGGATGAACCATCGCAGGAAGTTAGCTTTCCCTTAAATTTGTTGAAGTTGATCAAGTGAAGAAGCATCAGGAAAATCAATGATTGTTTGTACTTTCAAAGGATCAATTTGAATTCCTTGTTTAGAAATAACAAAACCTATAAGTCATCTAGAACTGACACAGAACACAAATTTGTGTAGATTTAATCGAATATTATAGTACTACAGTGTAGAAAAATGGATCTAATATGCATTGGATGATTGGCTCGACGCTTAGAATGAGCAAAGATATCATCCAAATAGGGTTTCACAATGTGTTTAATATCATGAAAAGTGTAATCCATGGCACACTGAAATGTGGCCCCAACATTCTTCAGATCAAATGGGAGTTTCTAGTTTGATCTTATGGGAGAATGTTGATTTTATTATATCCATAGAAACCATCCATGAACGAATATATTTCGCAACCGACACAGTCATTAACATTGTGGTAAATGAATGGGGTCAGGTAGTTGTCCTTGGGACAAGCATGATTCACATTTGATAATCGATGCATACTCGAATAGTCCCCTATTTATTCATGATAGGGATGAAATTAGACACGCAATCGGTTAGAAGAATGAGATAGATGAAACCAACACGAAGGAGTTTTTCAACTTCACTCTTAATTGTGGCAACCTTATTTTGATGGACAGGATGGTGGCATTGCCAGACTGGTTTAGCATTAGGATACATTTTAATTGCATGCATTACTATATTTGGGTCAATACCTAGAATCTCCTCATAGGTCCAGGCAAAGACATCACAAAAGTCCTGAAAAATGGTTTTATAGATCTCAATATTACATGGAGAACAAGATGCAACAATGTGTAGATTTTCAACAACACGTGGTTTGACAAAAGTGTCAAGGGGTATTGTCTCTTCTATATTCGAGATATTCTTCTCGGAATCGACTTCGTGGATAAAAAAAAAATTCACAAAAGATCCATCGAAATAGGGTAGATAAATATCATTGATATTACCCTCAATGGAATCTAGAAGGGAGGAACGATGGTGATGAATCGTCCCATGGTGCATCATCCGACATCATGATCTCCATGATGCTCTTGTCAGTGGAAAATACACTTGAGAATGGATCAGAATATGTGCCATAACCCAGTGATTGATCAATGGTAAAGGTATTAGTCGCACAAGTCGAATATATAGCTTTGTAATCAAGTTCAATAGGGCTAAGCAACATTCGGTCACCAAAACTGGTGATGTCAGTTTAATCTGGTATTATCCCTTAATCATCATGGATAGTAGAAGACAATATCATATTGATAAAAGGAAACCTAAGGTGAGATGTCGGGAAGAGAAGGAGGAAGAAAAAATGTCCCCATGAGTGAGGATTCCTTGGATTCCTTCAACATCCCAACTCCAACATGCTTATAAGATTGTAGGTTTTCCCCTACAAGCAGGACACTTCCAGTAACATGGGAATTGAAGGCGAAAAGGGTGAGTTGGTCAATGGCCACAATCCCACCCTGGTGAGGAAATCCGATCATATGGAAGTAAGTCAAAATGACCACGGCCATAACATCAACCCACGTGTGACCTAGTAGAATATTATAATCAAGAGGTAAGTTGATAACTTCTACTTCTATAGATACAATCTTACCCCCTAATTTCACTTGTAAGTAATTTAAAATACCACAAGGCTTGTATGTTCTTCCATAAAAATATTTCAATGTGGTGGTCGATTGAATCAGTTGTGGAGAGCTAATTTCCTTCCAGAAATACATAGACATGATACAGGTCGAGGCTCCATTGTCCACTATAGAACTATGAATTTTCTTACCATGTACGACAACTTGGATCATAAAATAGAATTGATCCGGAAGTAGAGGGGAGTAGTTCTCGTGATTGAAAACAACAAGGTTGGAATCTGAAGGATCCACACATCCAATAGCCGAAAAAAAAAAGCCTTTTTTCTAGGCAAGGAAATTTTACAACATCTCAGGAGTCGACATAGATGATGGGGACTAAGCCAAGTCCTCAAATAAGTTGTAATTTTGAGCAGCCCTGGACTTATGAAAGTGGACTTATGAACAACACCCTTTCGAGGCTTAATAGTTAACTCCATAGGAATCAAAGAGGATGAGGATCAGATGCAAGTGATGTCGAACAGGTAGGTTGTCAGTAGCCTGACCTTTCGGGAGATTCAAATTTCCATAGTAATTGCTATAAGTAGCTTCCATAACGTCATATTTATGCTTCGCAGAAGAAATAATTAAAACCAAGTTAGAGGAATATGGGTCCTGAGCAACCAGATGGGTCTCTTGATTGGGAAACAGGTCAGTCAACATGGCAGGAGAAGTGGAGGATTTTAGAAACTGGTTCACTTCTTCACGGTGAGGAAAGTTACGAGTAAAGTTCTCCTGATTGAAAATCAAGCATGGGTAGCGAGGCTTTCATTTCTCATCAAAGGACTGATTTGTTTGTTTATCTTGTGGTGAAGAATCTTTCTTCCTTTTTTATTTCCTTTTCTTCTTACTTCCTGGTTGTTGTTGATATTTTCCTTTATCAGATGAGATGGAATTTATCTCGGAAGAAGAATCTGCAGGAGGATTGGATGAAAGGTTTTGGACAAAAATAGTGAGATAAGTACCAGATGGTTTTCTCAATGTCTATGAACTGGCAGAATGAATGATGCCATCAACAACATGGGATTATTTACCAGTAGTTGAAGGAACAATGTTCAAAGTTCTCTGAGCATCTAGTATATTTTCATAGAGTGCACTAGATTAGGTATGTATGAGGTCCAAATACCGAGCATGAGAAATTACTTGTTCTCCAGTCAAGACTCCACTTTTCGCTACATCCTTTGTTATGGATGGAAACAGGGATTTAATTAACCATTCTACCAGCAATTGATCCAGAGCAAAGGTCTTAACCAACCGATGATGACACCGCCACTCATCAATGTGATATGAAATGTGAGTGGCTTTAGATTGTTTAAATTTGGTAGGAAGTTATGTTCTAGTTTCATACTGGATCGACAAATAGAAATGTGTGAGGAAGGTGATATCTAAGGAACTGAAATCATGAAATAAAACTCTAGGTAACTCAATGTATCATATAGTTGCAGTACCTATAAGACTATGCTGGAAAAGATGTAATTGTATGGAATCATCATTAAGGGATTTCAAATAACACCACATATGATACGTCATGACATGTGTCGATGGGTCCTTTCTAGGATTCCCATTGAATTTTGGGATATTAGAGGGAAATTTGGTGGGAATTTTTAGCCACCAAGAAAAACGAGCAATGGGATCATTGGTAAGTCGAGTTAGGTTTGGAAATTCGAGAGTCGCCACAAAAGGTAACTGTCGGTTAAAATACGGTGAAGGGTAGCCTAGATAAGAAGGAATTTCATGAGTAACTGGTACCTGCATTCCCAAATAAGGAGGGTTCTAATAAGGAGGGACCAGGGTGAAATAATAGGTATGATTCTTGTAACTAACATACATGTAACCATGTTGACCAGATCCAAGATAACCCTACAAAATATTAAATGGTTGGGTTTGGATGTATTGGCCTTGAAAAGGTACTTTAGGGATACCGTGATAGGGTCTATACTGTTTCCTCGTGGGATTTTACATCATCCTGACATAAGGTCGGGAAATTGGGATTGTGCCATACTATACAAATTTTTTCCTATCGAAACTTGAGGAGCACCTTGTACAAGCAGTTGATACTGTAAGGTACCTTATAAAGGCTAGGTAAGTGGAACCTGGGAGGTACCATATACCTACGTAATAGTTTTTGATGCAACGATAGCCTGTATTTGAGATTTTTGAGGTACATATGGATGAATATGAATTTGAGACGAATATGGTGCAGGCTGAGGATTCAACAATCGATCCCAAAATGAATCAGGTTGAACGAGAAAAGTAGGTTTCCAAACACTGGCAGCCATTACAGGATAAGGATGACTATAATAAGGTTGATTAAAAATTTTACATATACCAACAACAGTTTTCCCACCTACCAAAGGAGGAGGGGATGATGGAGAAAAATGTGATCCAGATGGAGGGTGGCCAACATAAGGAGAGTTAGGTTGTTGAAGATAACCTTGCCCACTAATATAAGGGCCAAATTGCTGCTCAATCATAGGTGTAGGTGGAGGAAGGGGAGCATAATATGTGGCATTCATAAGATAAGTACCAGATGGAATTCCTAAATTAAATGACATGGGAGAGGTCCAAGGACTACAATTTGCACCAAAATAGGTGCTAGAGAAAGACTGATAACTAGGTGGGGTGAACGGGTCACCATATAGATGTTTTTATGGTGATGTTGCAAATATGGATGAGGAAGAAACATTTGATGTCTCAACCATAGTGGTGTACATAGGTTGAAAGGTAGGATCAAACCCAATTGTGTTTAACAATCCCAATGAATATTTTCATTAGAGATCTACAGGTAAGTACAAATGATTAGTCAAAGGAGTTTGTGTCGGAGTATGAAGAGGAGGAAGAGGATTGGACTGATAAAAATGAAGTCCCTCCCAATGAAAAGGAGTAGAGGGGCGAGGCTCTTCTTGTGGGATATCTTCAATACTCACACGTTTATATGGAAGAGTTTCACTACCGGGTCCAAGATATATAGGTTTTGGCTGAGAAAAAGGAAGAGAAGAGGAAGGTCCTAAAGTAACAGGTGCATATGGTTAAGGCTCATGAAGTTCAACAACCTCAGGAATCAAAGTGTTTGACTCTAGAAATTTTGGTTCAATAAACTCAGGAAATAGGTTTTCATGGACTTCTGTTTTGATTGTGTCAGATTCACAGGAAAGAGTAGATGTAACATTGGGCTCGAAACTCAAAGGGATGGATGATTTTAGTGGATCGGTATCACGAATTGGACCAGAAGTAGTTCCCAAAGTTCCAAATTCAGTAGTTTGAGTCTTCTCGTGCTTCTGACGACATCCAGGAGTAGCCTCTAGTGGAAGAGGAGGCTTATTTTTCATTCTACGCAAACGACAGGGTGGGGGATTTTTTTCTTCCACGTTGGATTAATAATTTTTTAGAAATTAATAGAAAAATAAATAAAAAAGAGGTTAAAATAGTTATAAAGGATTACCAAGCAACCATGAACTAAAATATAAACCTTGATGAACCAAGGACTTACTGTACGAAATCAAATCTCCCTGAATGTTATGTTCGGTGTATCACTGTATACAAGGTGGTCGAATCAGTTACCTTTGTGAGGATAGAAACCTATTGGTGACTCCCAAAATATACTCGATGGTACATGGGAGTGCAATCTGTAGCAGTGCTATCTAATGCATAATCATTCGGTGAGAGCATTCTGATATAATTTACGTGTGTGGATTGCAATATACTAGAGGTACATGGAGAACGATCCTATAAACTCACATACATGGAATGAGATATCACCCCCAGATTGCAACACTGAAAAACAATGAAAGCCCCTACATTTAACAATGACAGAACACATCTCCAGCTTATACGTATAAGTGTTTGTGTTAATGTTACAAATTCTCCTTAGGTTGATTCAATAAATTTTACTATTTATCTTTGATTAAGTTTCAGTTTTGGGGCTCACTCCAAATGTCACCTAAATATCCTAAAATTAAAACTATCACGAGGAAATGGAATATTTCTCATTCGATGAAAATTTATCTAAGGAAGAGAAGAGACAAATAGTATGCACCAAACAAATGTGCAAAATGCAATCACTTTCCAATGCAACTATGCCAATTTCAATGCACACACCCAAACCCTAAATTGCAATGAAATTTTTTTTCCTTTCAAGTCTCTTAATTTTCTAAAATTAAGAAAGATAAGATACAAAGTTTAATCATTGATTTAAATAACTTTTCAAAATGAGGACTAGAACAATAATTCATCCAAGCAACCAACAATAAAACAAAAATCTGTTTGCATCCAACCTAATGATAAGAATAAAGGAAAATATTAAAAAATCCTTATCAAAAGCAATCAAACACAAATGAAAACCAAGTGGAGGCTTCAGAGGGACCACAATGCACTCAAGACTCAAGGAAGGGCAACTATAAGCAGGTTAATCAAAGAGAAAACCAAGACAAAGGAAAATTTATGCAAGAACAGGGGCCAACACATGAGCAAAAGAGGCGCTAGTGCCTTGAAACATAGTCAAAGAGAGGGCTCTATAGAGGTGCGACTCTATGTCCCTATATTAGAGGAAGAATTGATGAAGGATAAGGAAGTTTCGTCAATTTTTTTGCAATTCAGTCTCAATGAAAGGGCTTCCTAGGTATGTTATTGACTGAAGATGACAGTAAAGGTATGAAGAAGAGGTGAGATCAACACTAAAGACAATGAAACGACCAAAAGGAATATACCTGTACCTACTACAATTGCCAATTTTTTATACGGAAACTATGACTGCAGACAAAAGTGTCTTCCCTAGACTAGGTGGTTGAGTCTAAAACAATAGAAGGAAAAATTAGCTTTTGTTTTCCTTCAAGTAAATGGATGATGGGTTGAAGCTTACCTGTAATTATTTGTATGCTTCACTCCTCTCCTGGCTTGAATGCTCCAATCCTAGCTCTCATTTCCAAAATTAGAACCTACACAACCAGACAATACAAGGCAACGATATATAGAATCTATGTAGCGTCATCTAAATACTCCATTCAATGGATCAGCATGGCATCGAAATACATGAAAATATAACATCACATATAGGGAAATAAAGAACTCTCCGCATTAATATAAATGGAAGGAGTTATAACCATAAATAGATGTTGATCTTGTAGAAGAGCTCCTCTAGGGTGACTTGTTCCTTCTTTGTCACAAAGTGCACCTCCAATCACCCTAATGCATGGAAATTTACCTCTCTACAACATCATCATAAGGGTATAATTCTATCTCAAAAATCCAACCCCTAGCTTGTGGATGGCCACAAATACGTAGGTGAGGGGAGTAAGTTGGGAGTTCTTATCCAAATATCAATCTAGGGATTTATATCCACCTTTGATGGGATCAAATTATAAGGGATGGAAAATGCAAGGTAGGATAGGATAGGATTCGAATGTTTTATCTGAGGCAAATGGTTGTAAGAAATTATGGAAGCTTCTAGAAGAAGAGGCTACTAGAATTTCTCTCTTTTTCCTGAATTTCTAGAACCAATGCAAGTGCAAAGGAGAGAAACATGTGGGTGATCAACGCATGTCAAAGTGGAGAAACTTGTAGGTGAAAATTTTCCAATAGGAGGACGGGGAGAATTTTTAATTAAAATGACTAAAACAAGGTGTTTTTAGGTAGAAACACTGGGATATGGGAGTGTCATGCATAGGGATTTGTGCCATGATGATTTCAAGGGGTAAAAGGATGTTGATTGATCAAGTTTGTAGGCCTACTAACCAACTGTGCCAAAATAGCCTATAAAAATATTCTTTTCCTTCATTTTCCATTTCTTCTTTCCCTCCTTGTAAGCTTCTTGATTCTCTTAATATTTGGAACTTCTTCATTATCCTTTTTTATGGCCTACATTTTCTAGATATCATGCTTGTACATAGACCCCATCAATTTTCCTATGTTTTAAGAGCATCACTTGCTTTCATAAATTACTATGTAAACCTCCATGCTGGAAGAGAACATTTTGGTTCTTGGGAGAGACACCTAGCATGGAAGCCATCTTCTTTAATTTCATGGTGTACTCTTATGCTATTTTCCATTTCCTTTTTCTCAAGTAATGTCAATGGGTCCATTGGTCCTTTACATACCTGATATGGTAGAAATGGGATATAATTAGGGTTTTTAAATCCTACTACTTACTTACTTGTAAATCATGCTCTAGCCTTAGTGTTTCCATGTGACTTTCCAAACTAATTAATCTATGACCCTCTAATTTTAGTCCAACAAGTAAAATCTCTTTATCTTTTTCTATATGGTGGGTACTGAAATAAAAATATAATTGTTGCAACCAATGGTTCAATTTTACTACATTGATCTCACATTGGTATGCATTGATAGCCTCTTTAACTTCCATTTTATTTAAGGCTTTTGAATGGTTAATTGAACTAGAACTTGGATGCTCTTCTTAGGCTCTTTCCTTGGATCTTTTTATGGGTCTTCATTTTCTCCCATTTTCCCCTTTGATTGTATCTCTGAATTAGAGCTTATAGCCTCCATGAATATTCTAAGAATACTTGCTAAAGCCACCATGAGAGCCATATTATGATATATATCACCCACATGTTCTTCTAGTGTCACAATCTCTCTTTTGTAAGATGTATAAGGTTGTTATGAACATATACATCTTCCATGGATAGGATTTTACAATGTTTTTCTTAAGCTAATTCCTTAATATTGAAATTTCCCACAAATGCTCACAAGGAAAATTTCTCTGATGCTAATATGGTCTATAAGCTATTATTGATATTCCAGTGGAATAGCTCATCAAAATAGATATTATAGTATTATGAAATATTAGACTATGAAATTAATTTTCCTTACATCCTAGATTAAATAACTATTAGCTTTACTCAATTTTATGAAATAATTGAAAGGAAAAAATAAGATTAAAAACAATTATGCAACGTCCACACACATGAACACAAGATTTATCCTATGGAACATAAGATTTATGAAAACCCATCTAGAAAGTGAGGCCTATGCTCTGGTCTCATTTCTTCATTTGTAAAATGCACATACAATGGAATGTGAACTTAAGATGGAGTTACCTTTTGACACCATCGCCTAAATGGTTACTAAAAATATCCTCCTCCTTTTTTATGATCACAAAATACCACTCTTAGATGTTTTCTTAGCTATGGTACAAGATATCATGATATATAATGGATTAACCCCTTCTCCTCCAAGTGGTGTGGTATTTAACATAACCCAATTACAGTATTGTAACACCCTAGCCTTTAATCACCCATTTTAATTACTTATGTTAATGACGCATGTGTGCACATGTAAAGGTAAAATAGTTATAGTATCTGGAATTATTGTAATTATATTTTAATATAAAATTCCAAAAAAGTGATGAAGAAGTGGAGCATTGATATAGACCATGAGAATCCATGATAGGCATAATCCAACTAGGGGGACATGATAGAAAAAATAACATGGAAATAATCCCAAGAAAGTAGCTAATGGGAAGGTGTGGTAATTGAATTGCTAGTTTCCACAATATGAAACTAATTGGGATATACCCGACTAAATCATCCAAGATATGGGAAGAGTAACCATATAGGTAATTTTGGGGGTTTGACCAAAATATTTTGATCTAATCATGAATATCACATATTTGACACAAAATTTAAGGGAGAATAAACCCATGAGGATTAGTGGGAAAAGATATCTCATATTTTTTGTATATACGAATTGGAGAGCAAAGGAATCTCTCATGTCGAAGGATCAACCGGGAACCCATGGATGGTTTATACAGAGTAGGAGGCTCTAGTGTACATGGGAAGGAAGAAACACATGAAGGTGTTATCACCAAATTGAACTTGATTGGTTGCTCATCAAACAACTCAGTGTAACCGTTTCAAACCACTTCTAACTGAAGATTAGCCTCTTTAATTTGAGAGGGCTCTCTCAAGGGGGTTTTATGATTTTAAATAATGATATTACTAGATGGATAACCCTATGTAATTGTAACTTGTTTTATATAATTATAGGTTGAAAAATGCAGGCTTGCTACCATTGGGCTTATGGAGTCAAAAATCAGTAATTTTAGTGACAATGGTTCTTCACATGGAAGCTAAGGCAGATAGAGGTTTTAGACAGAGGAAACTCACACACACAACATAGAAAACACAATCATTTCACCACTAAAGGATGTCAGAGCATAATATTATGAATTCTAAGTAATTAGAGATGAAATCTACTGCAGGTGATAAAACATAAAGATATGGATCAATAAGATATCAAAAACCTCATGAGAATCTCAGGTCTGGAGAGAAGAATGTCACTTTGTATAACTGATAATAGTCAAAAGCATACAAGTAGCAATTTCGTGCAAATGTTCTTCAACCCTTCACTACTTCGATGCTTTGTCTATAAATAGAAATTATTTACAATAAGGATGATTAGCTTGGTGGCTAGATCCTCTGTAATATTCCCAATTAGTCATGAGCTAATTGGAATATTCATTTTTGTTTTTCTGCTTTGTTTAAAGAATAATAGGGAAAAAGAGGTCCATATTTCTCCTTAATAATGAATAAATCAATGCCAAATGTGAAAGAGACAAATCTTGGCAGCTTAATTGAAGCACCCTTTGTGTGAAAGGGGCTAGATCACTTTGATTGGGTAAACCTTGACCAAATCTATAGCGTTGTCATGGAAGAGTGTCCATTAATGAGGTACAACACATTCTTAGATGGAGATGCTTTGTGTAAAAGGAGTGTTATCATTGGATGTGGTTTAGTTTGCAAGCTCTTAACTTATAAAAGGAAGAGGATGGAAGCATTAGAAGGTTGTTGATTTATATGATATTTTATGAATATATGGTCTGTTTAGACATATATCTTTCTCTTGCTGTTTAGCTGAGATTGAATGTTGTTTAGCATTGGGTGTTCCTGATCGGGAATCCCACCTCTTCCCATTGAGTAGCTCTTGGGAGAGTATTTATTACATTTTCCACTATCTGGCTTAGGGACAAGCTTCTTCTTTCAACTACAATGCAGATCCTACTGAGGGTTTGGTTGTTTTTGCAAGCTGCAGCAAGTGGAGACTAGATCTTCAAATCTAGGCCATTTCAGTGATCCTTTTCAGTGGAGGATGTTTCCACTTCGTTGGGAGGAAAGTATTGGAGGGCATTGAGCTCATTTTCAGATCTTGGCATCAGGCCAACCTTCTTTTGATCCCTATAGTGCATTTTACTTCCAGATCTGCGTTATTTTTGTAGGAGGAGTTGCAAGGTGGCTCAACACACCATTTGGAGAGATAATTTTCTAGTGTTGGGGATCTGCCCTTCACTTTGAATATCTATTGGAGGAGGCTATTCTATTGATCATATCAGGTTAGCCACACTTTCCATATTTTTTTTTAGTAGAGCTGCAGTCTTAGATCTCAGATCTACAACTTGTACTTGGTGTTTTGCTGAAAACCCCAAGGGGGTTCTATAGAGGAGCTTGTATAGTGCATGGATCTGATATATATCTAACTTTTGGAGCACATATCAGCTCTAGATCTGATGTATAATCTATTGTTGTTGCAAAAGAAATAAAATAACACTGTAAGGGTTTTCTAGCTTTTTTATATGGTTGCAGCACCTCTTATTGAGGCATTTTATTCATTAGAGGCTTGTATTTCTTGTTATGCATCTTATGAGCCATCTTTTACATATATTTTGTTGTTGTAATAACATGTGAAAGGTCTCCATATTGGTCTCCTTCTTTATAAATGATGATCTGCGTTATTATTCCAACATTCTGTAGTATATTCCTACTTTTCCCGTTTGGGAATATTACATCCTCGAATTCTCCTATGACATATTTCATAACCGAAATCAATTACTTACAACAAAAAAGTAATAGCTATCTTTTAAAGAAACCAACTCCTAATAGGAAATTATCTCCTATTTATTACATTGCTATATATTATCTGTGAAACAGTTACACGATGGCTACAAATTTAATATCACATACTCAAAGGACACATGACTAAGTTCACCACAACTTTAAAAATTTAAAGCATCCCTAGATTTGTGGAGCATAACCCTACTTTTTAGGAATGGATAACCTCCATCTTCTATGTTGTTTTGAATGATAACCTGGCTGCCTGGCACTCCCTTTGAGTCATCAATATCTATTAATGAAGTCCTCTGACATGTTGGAAGTCTCCAGTTGGCAAAAACTACTTTAAATATGCTCAAAATTCTTCAACAATTTCTCGCTGCGAAAACAAGACAATTTTGTAGCGAGTTTTAGTAGCGTGGGAAAAAAGGCTTTTCCATCCATCCTCTTCACTTCTTTGTTGTTCCATCATGTTAATAATGTCATGACACCTTGCCACCATGGATCCCCTTCCTTAAAAAATGCAAAAACTGACTTTAAATGCAAAAAGTCACATACAGGTTTTTTCGTAGCGTATTTCTGGCTTCAAGCCTGAGGTACGTTACGAAATTGTGTAAAAAACCAGAAATTGCCCCTTTCAAAATTGTCTTCAAAAATTGACCTCCAGTTGCGAATTTTTTATTCTCTGCATGTTATGAACCTCCTAAGGCATATTCCATCTCAAATTATTACTCTTGTGGTGTTTCTTCCTCATTTACAATCAGTTGGCTAATGGGCTCTTCTACCACTATCATCTTCAAACCTTCGTTTCCATCTCTACATGAATTAGATCCAATTGTTGCTCTAGATATTTTACTTTTTCCTTTAATTCCCTATTCTTGGATTGCAAGTGAAATTTGACCCTTTTGATGTGCTTGACCTCTCCTCTTAGTGGCTGAGTCCACTTTATCCGCTTTTCCGTATTGTCCAAGGTCTTTGAGACACTTGTTACTTGATCTTCCCATATTTTTCTCATTTGTTCAAACTGAACCTTCTCAGCTCTATGCTTCTTTGCCTCTTTCTTAAAAACTGATATCTCTTCACCTACCACCTTCAACTGCTCCTTAAGGGTTTCAATTTCTAACTTTTCACTAACTTTCTCTTTACCCTTCCTTTGTTTGATAACCAGCTCTTCTTTTGCAGGTGAAGAGAGATCTATGATACTTGGTGGTTGGGTAGTTTTAATGATCTTTTCAGTCCCTTTGATACTTTCCATAACTTTCCTTTCATGTCTGGTTCTTGGCTTTCTAGGTTGAAAAATGAAACCAACATCATCACCTACAAACTCTAATTTTTTAGCTGGCTTGCCTTTCTTTAGCTTTCTTCCTCCATCTTCAACATCTTCAGCTTGGATAATGGGAGTTTCTTCTATGTCAACTTCATGCAAGAAGTCTTCTAAGTTTCCTTTAGCCATTGTTTGGCTTCTAGTAACTCTCTTGCTACTTTTTTGCTAACTGTTGGCTTTTGTTTTGCAGGTGTTGTTTTAGGTGTGTGAATCTTCTGTAAAGGCTCTGTCTCCATGCTCACTGGTTCTAGTGGGGATGATCTATTCCCTTCTTCAACTTCCTCTACCACTATTGGTGAATAAATATTTCTAGGTTTGGAAACTATTTTAGGAGTGACAGCATCAACTTCAAAACCACTCATGAATAGAAAGGAGGTCCAATCAAACCATGGTGAAAGAGAGAAGTTTTATTGCCTTCTGTTTTAACTTGAACGTTATCTGGAATTTTACCTAGACTTCTGTATAAATAAAAGGGCAAGTCAAGTGACCTCTTACCCAAAAAATGCAGAAGAAGCCTAAGGTGGTAGGAGTATACCATGTGAAACCTTCCTTCACAGGTAAAATACTTCTGAAAGATCATCAACAACTTTGAATATTTGTCCTTCATGAAACTCCTAGGGATAGCATTTGTGAGATCAATTTCACTATGCTCTGGTTTGATGAAGTCTTTGCAATCCTGCATGGTGAATTTGATGCCTTTAAACCACTGTTCCCCTCCTCTAGGGATTCCTGTTGTTGCTGAAATGTTGTCTAGTGTCATAGTTAGGTTCAACATTCCTACTTTTGAAGTTGTTCCAGTGAAACTATTATCAAAATCCTTGGAAACCTGTAGATGACAACCCTGCAACCTTTGACAGAATTTCAAGCAACCTTTTCTTCTGAATACCTCCATGTCAGTTGGGTATTCATTGAGAAAATTCATTTCCATGGGCTCATACCTGTGGCAGTGATCACCTTTGTTTTTTTTCTTCCTTGCATCCATGGTGGCTTTATATCTTTTCAGCCTCACTTTCTTGATTACACCTGTAACCTTTGAATCTACCAGCAACCTGCTTGGCTCGATGAAGCAGTTCTCCAAAAATCCAATAACATGAAAAGATAAATCGAAGTATGAAAAAAATACTAATTGGGTATTTTTTTATGGTTTAAGTGACAACTCATGCATTAATCATGACACATGCATGCTAAAAAGGGTAATGATGACCTTAGAGATGGCTTTGCACATTTGAATTAACCCTAACAAACTCGAATGACCTCCACTCCAACTCCTCCAATCATGAACTAAAACTTCACATCAAGTTTGACAAGACAGACATGAAAACAATTTTTCGTAGCATGTTTAGTTTAACTTTTGACAGTTTCTCTATGAAACTATTAGGCAATTTCGTAGCGAAAATTGCTATTTCACAATATAAAATGCTACGAAAAGTTGTAAAACTGGCTTAAGTGTCCTTTTTAAGTTTAAATTCTTGAGAAATGAAAAATGACACCTTATGATGACTGATGGGACATGACATGACCTTAAATGGAGGTGGCCTTGAACCTTAAGATAGGCTAAATATGTAAAAAATGAAATTTTCCTATACCAACTTGAAAGGCTTAAGGAGACCTTTGATAAATGAACTGTATGACCATGTCAAGTAATGTTTCATATTTTTCTGAGTGATAACATAAGGAATGAAAGAGACAACCACCCATGAAATCAAGTGTAGGGAATAGTTCAATAGATTCCATATTGACTGAGAAAACCAAGTGCAAGTGTCCCAAAAACATAAATTTGTGTTTTGGGTAATTACTAGAAGGTAATTGAATAAATGAGAGTGGATGCCACTAAGGGATTAATGAATTAGTGAATAGGATCCTTTTTGTTGTGAAATATAGCTAGGAAAACATACATATGTTGTTATTTATGATGAATTATTTCGACATTTTGATAAAATTTAATGTAGTATAAAAAATTAACATCAGACTTGTGATGATAATCTATTATCAAAAATGGCATATGGCCACAATGACACAACATAACACTAAAATTCCAACATAATTAACTATGGTCGCAAGTGTGATGCACATTGTGGCACCCACTTAACAAGAAAGTAGTATTTGACTTAACACATAGTCAATAATTGTGTTAATGGTTAATAATTCTCTTGCCAAGGAATGTACCATATATAATTGTGTAAAGCTTATATTTTGAAAAAAAAGGGGGATATTTGTTAGAGGTATATTCTATAAATACAAACATCTCTCCTTCTCAAAATCACTTTGAATTATTGAGATCATTTATTCCATAATGAAATTATTTCTCATGAACCAATGGTGTTAAATTTTCAAGTTTCTCTCTCTTGATTATTTCTATAATATTTTCAAAGAAATATTGTGATATCTCAAGACTACTACAAGATCAATCCATTGAACATAAAATTTGTCACTTGGAAGGGGATGTCAACACTTTTTTCTCTCCCTTCTCCTTTGTTGGTTGTGTGAGGTAGCCATTGAATCTCCTTTCTAGACTAAACCCTAAAGGGTTTCTTAGCAAGGTATTTTACTTGTTTCATGCCATAATGCTATATATATATATATATATATATATATATATATATATATGATAAATTTTTTGATGATTTATATGTTGTACATGTGATAGTTGTGGTGATATTTTTAGCTTGTTTGTTTTCCACTGAAGATAATTTTATTCTATTTTTTAGTTTCATATCTAGTACTTGATCTACATAGCTCATCATATTTTTTACATAAATGTTTCTCTTACAAGTTACAACTATGCAATTAGTGATTGGCCAATAATTTTTTATATATAAATCATTTCATTGTTGAATAATGAATTTCAAAGTTACTATGACATTCAAATTAGGTTCAAAAATCATTATTATGGTACTTATAGTTGAAACCCCCCCAAGTTAAATAATAATGCCCCACTTCTATTATCTATATGTCATAAATGCACATGCAATATGGAAATGACTGTTTTTTATTATATTTCCCTTTTGTCATATAAAATTTTATTTGGCTTGTATAAAGGGAAATTTTTAAGGATGGAATTTATCCTTAAAGTTTAGAAATTTTGGTGACTCTTACTAGTCCCTAAAATGTAAAATGTAATATGTTTGATGATAATTTTGTAAAATTATTTATATTTTTAATTGTTTTATATTATTTAATATAAAATTTTGGTGATTTTAAAGGTAAAATTATTTTATAATATAAAATTTTGTAAATCATTTTTAGAAAAAAATGGAAATTGGCGAATATTTTTTGGGAAAAGGCATGGAAAATTAGCAAACCTGTGAATATTAGCCCCTAAAATTTTCCTTTCTTTTAGAAATACAGTTACAATTATGAATTTTTTTAATGAATATATGTGTATATTATATTCACATTGCTTCATTGCTTTATATTGTAGTAATAGTTAATTACAATGTCATATAAGATCACTCCATAAGAAAGCGAAAGGAGGCTTATTAAGTTATTTGTTGCTTTGGAGGGAAAAGGTGATAGGAAATTTGATTTCCCTTGTAGGAAATGGAAGGGCCTTAATAAAACACTTTTAATAATAACTGAAAAAAATTGTAGATGTTTTGGGCATTCTAAAGGGGAGTATGAATATTTTCCCTTGGTAAGTTAATATTTGCTATATGTATTTGTATATTTTATTGCTAAATAAATTATTTCTTTAATATTTTTTACATACAATATTAATTTTATTTAATTCTAATTTGTGATTATAAATCCATGGCCTCTGTTAATTGATAAAACCCTCCTACAGACATGTGAGCTCTCCCTTGAGTTTTCACATAACTTGATACTATATAGGAATAATACACCTAAAGCATTCAATTTATTAAAACATGCAAGAGATTTAGAAGTAATAGGTAGTGTACCTGTTTACTAATGTTCATCCTTACATGTTTTTAGTTGGAGCAGCTCCTGAGATCTAAGCTCAAGCTTTTGCAACTTTCTTCTTTCACATAGGGATATAGTAAAATCTCCAAACTCTTTTGAACAATGAATATTTAACAACAATAAAATCCTAATCTACTTGATAGCATCAAATCAATAACAAAATACATGTAAATAACATGATATAGATTCATAATAATAACATGCATGTAAAGAACAAGAAGTAGATGAGGAGTAAATTGTATGTATTCATTATATATTAAATCAAATGAAAAATAAAATACATAGACCAAGCAATACATTGACCAAGTTGAATCCTTCTCTAGTTCCTTGTCTTGATCCTTCCTTGAGCCTCTATGCAAATCTTGTTAGCATAAGTTTACACTATTCCTTTTTTCTCCTTTTCCGTTGGTATGGAATTCATTATATTGATGGAGGAGGTTCGATTTTGGGATGAATGGATAATCTTTAAGCCTTGAGTAAATTGGGTGAAGCTCAAAATAGAAGGCTAGTTCATGTGATGCATATGTGGTATTATTATTTTCCTATGTAGTTTCTCCTTAATATTATTAATTTTAAAGGTTGGGAGGGCGGTCATAGTCTAGCAGTGGTGCAGCTAACGACCATCATGTGCTACAAGGGATGCAATGTATGATCAATCACACTTTGTTATGAAGGACGAGCATGATTATGCTCAAAAGCCATTTGATAATGAAAATTATTGGAGTGTCTCAGTGTCTAATAGGAGTGGAGCCTCAAAGGATCATAGTGGTGGTTTTTAAGACTATAGTAGATTTCCTATAGTTTGTGAGTCCAAAAGAGGATCTAATAGTTGAAACATAGTAAAAATCAAATAAAAAGACGAAACGTAAGGAAGAAAAAGTGACTCTGGAACTGGAGAGTGCCTACAACCAATCATGAGTCAACATATCATGAAATTCACAAGTAGGCATTCCCATACTCAAGAAAAATAGAAATAATGGACAAAAATAATACATTGTTGATCCATGGAAATAAGTACCATGCCATGGCTACAAAGAAGTACATGTTGGGCCCATGGAGAAAAAATATTTGATGGTCAGTAATAGACCAAAGGTACAATATACATAAAAAAGGAATAATGTATGAGAATGCCCCTGCAGTCTCTATAGTACAACTCCATTGCAACTTGGAGGGTAAGGAACATATAAGTGATGTGTCATGGTGATTACCCCAAGGTATTCACCTCAACCTTGATGGTATGATAGCAACCCACATTAATAGATATGCTAAATTAAAACATGGGTTGAAACGTCTAATTATTGATCAATGATGGAAGCCATTAATAAACATGAGGGAAGCCACTAATGAGGAATATGGATCCCAAGGTACTAAGAACAAAATAGTGAGTGTGAATGAATGATCTGGAATAAAACACTTATAACAATGAATATTCAAGAGAGAATAGGTAAAACAAATTATCAGTCATGATGAAACCTACCAATAATATCTAAAGTCCTAAGGTACTATCTAGTTTCCAAACACTCATCTTAGATAAAGTGTTGGCATTGATAGGAAGAGGGTCAACAAAATGAAACATATACTTAGAGTGTTTTTGAAGTAATAGAGTTGTAGTAGTTAAAAAGCACATGGATTGATGTTAGGGAAGGTCAAAAAACAAGCAGATGGAAAAATTAGGCTTAGCTTCCCTTGAATATATAGCACAACATGTGAAAGGATTGGGAGCAAGACCTAAGATAATTACTCACATAGTGCAATAATGTAGGAGGAAGAGAAGAACTCTCCATAGCAAGGTGGAGCAAAGGACTCGTGACATAGCTCCTAGGAAAGTTATATCCCAACTGTAAGAATGAAAAAAATAGGTGTTATGTTCAAGGGTGACATTCTAACTACTGTTATGAAAATAAAAACAAAGATGTGTATCTTTCCCAATTTTTTTTTTCTTTTAGTATAAGTATTCTTCATGGTTATATGAGCACAGAGAAGATTTTTAAAGTAAGCTCAGTGGTTTCTTTTTCATTCACTATTAAACACACTCAAATTTAGATAAAAAGATAAACAATGATTTATTTTCATAATTTTTTAATGGGCATGAAAGAGGAGATAAGTTGGGGCTTGTTGGAGAGAGAGTAGAATCATGGAATGGATTTATGTCCTAGGATGATGTTACAAATATATTCTTAATTTTCTTAATAAAACAAGTCATTTCACTCACACATAAATTATCAACCAAGGCAAGTATTTTTATTTCAAGGTGGTCATGCACAATATATGCTAACAACAATTGCTAATTGGAATTGGTTAATTCCTAATGCTAAGATTTCTTCTACAAGAACTTAGAAATTAATCAAAGAAAAAATCATTTTCACTCTTCACACTTGTAGGAATGGAAATCAACTCACAAAATCCACATTGTCAAACCCTCACTTGAATAAAGATATCTTACCGCACATAATGTTGGAAATGGAAACCACCTGAAAAATTAAATAATAATCACTCATTGAAACCACTCTAGCAAGAAACAAAAAAAACTCTTGAAATACACCCTCACACAATCAGTCATTCAACCAACATCAATCCACTCAGTAATTTCATGATAAACTATATTGAATGTAACAAAAACTAGCTAGTAGTCTCTATCAATAGTGGACCATAGACCTATAACAATCTTAACAATCGAACAATGATAAAAACACCCAGTTAGTAAGGGTTGATTCTAAATAGAATTATGATGATACAATAGTGATTATACAAAACATTTTGCAAACCATTCTAATCCAATGGTAACAACAATCTACTAGCGGGAATCTATAATAGTGATAAGTTAAACTTAATAGGAATTATAATATCACAACCTACAATAAACTGAAGAAAAATAATTGCGCTATCTATACAACATAATGATCCCTGCTAAAGAGGAGAGCCCTTCCTTGCTAGCAGTGGTTTGGTGATTCACAACTCACAAACTA
The DNA here is from genome assembly GCA_034641835.2 of Pinus albicaulis. Classification (NCBI taxonomy): domain Eukaryota; kingdom Viridiplantae; phylum Streptophyta; class Pinopsida; order Pinales; family Pinaceae; genus Pinus; species Pinus albicaulis. The sequence goes on from CM076574.1 coordinate 85,880,070, forward strand.
GAAACTCATAGATAAGCCATGAACTTGTAGAGATTACATTGATTATGGAATAAAAATACAAGATGAAAAATAATGGTGCCAACACTTTCCCCCCTTTTTTAACCTCAACCTACTCTCTGCCCATACATTTATACAAAAAAAGAGTAGGGGGGGCGTTGGAACTAATTTCTCCAAGTTTGGATTATCAATCATGGAGATATTCACAAAATATTGTCTTTTATGTATTATTGGTTGAATATCTAGTTACATGGGATTTATTTAGCATAGAATCCATCTGAGGATAGGTTAGAACTATTTCATTTTCCAAATGGTTTCTTTGTCTAGATTATTGTTAGCTGATGGCTGCAACAAGAAAGGTACTCCTAAATAACCGTTTGTATCTCTAAATCCATGAACCTTTTCGATAAATCACTCATGATTCATTTAACTAGGGATGTTTTAAGAAAAACTCATTTCTCGGAGTTTCCAAATTCATCTTCATTTTATCCACAAATCACGCCCAAAGTTAATCATCCAATTTTTCAAGACACAAGTTATCCACAATGTAGATCATGAGCTAAAGCTTAATGGAGTTGACTTGGATATTAATTAGGTAACATAAATCCATGTCATCATCCCTGGGAACAAAACCCATATTTCAAAATTTCTTTTGGAGCTATGTAGATATGCCAACCTCATAGCCTGTTAAATTAATTGCATAGGAGCCACATGAACAACATAAGGAAAACCATCATAATTGAAACCAACAATAATACCTTATAATTCATAAGAAATAAGGGAAAACAACAATAATTAACTACTTCAACTCATAATATTAATGTGGCACATTCATGAAGAAACACAATGAGATGGGTAATAGATGGGCAAAGAAGTGCATTAAAATGACTAAAAATGGGTGTTTAAAATGGTGAAAAAGGTGACAATTTTGTGTCCAACATCTCCCTCATGCATGCACTTTTGCAAATCCTTGTTAGCACTCAAATCTACCTTAGGCTGAAATAAGGTAAGACTCAAGGCAACATCAAACCACGCTCAGCCTCGTAGCTAGCCCTACGAGGACAGGAGAGGGCTCTCTCCGGGTCTATCTCGGCAAAGGATCTTCAAAGGGGCTGAGATGACTTATAATGAACAATGAATATTGATTTTAGGCTAGTAAAGAGATAAGAATGTTTGATTTTGATTTTTTGGGTTTTTGTTGGATAAATGGGAAAAAACAATTTTGGGTCCGGGGATAAGGCCAAATCTTTGCAGAATTCGAGTTGGGGCGAGGTAGGCAGTAGTCTTGATGCTTTTGATCGAGTATATGGATGGATCAGAAAGACAAGGAGCTGAAAAGGGCAAGGATGAACATGGATCCTTTTCAAACAGGCGAAAACATACAAAACTAAACGAATTCAAAGGCAGAGCACTGTAAACAATGGATTCAACCTCATCTACTCATTCATTTTAGTTTCAGAAGCATAAGAAGGGATGGCATACATTAAACATGAAATAACTTACAATAAACTAAGAGAAAACACCATCAAGAACTGAAAACCACAAGAATCCCAACAGGTGCTGCAAAACCTCTGATCTTTCCTTAGCCAAAATATGAAAAATATGTACAATAGTGTGCCAAAAGTTTCCCAAGAGTCCAACCTGTAGAATGTCTCAAAAATTACAATATATATATCACTCTAACCCCTTCCCATGCCTCTAGGGGTCGAATTCCTTCTTCAGGGATTAGTTTCAACCAAATTCTAATCAAGGAGCTAAAATCTAGGCAGCTAACAACTTGCCTCTAAAAGAGTGGAAACTGATTCATTTACATGATTTTCACTTTTTTGAGAGTGAATCTTCTAGAATAGGTAAAAATGAGCCAAAGTTATATGCCAACCCTCAATTTACATCATGAAAAATCAAAAATTACATTCACAAGCAAGACTGGTCCAACTGGCCGAAATCTTGAGCTGGAAAATGAAAAATCAGCCAAAATCTATATGAGTAGCGCGCCTGAGCTATATGGGTAGCGCGCCTTTCAGCCTGATTTTGAGGCACTTCCCGGCATCAAAATTGAGCTCATGATAGCTCGTTGGAAAGCCCTGGATGTTGGCTATCCAACCCAAGTGGAATTTCCCAATTTTGAGCTCATTTTCCCCTCCAAAACTTCATTCTCCCAGAAGTACTTCCTGATGGTGCAAAAGGTGGCAGCAAGGTGGTTTTCATGGTGTTTTTGAGCCTTTTGATCATCAAGAACCTGATGAAATGCTTTGGAAATACCTGAGCATGCATAAATTACCATGAAAAACCAAAAAATACAAATATTTCTTTCAGCAAGTGTCCCAAACAAAAGTGAGCATGTCGACGCGCTACTCGTATAGCTGAAAAATCTGTTTTGAGGCATAAAAAATCACAATTGAAAAAATTTTCTCCAAATTTGCTCAAATTCGGAGCGAAGACCCTCCATCAAGTATCATGCCCAGCCTACAAAGCCTCGGCCAAAATATGAAGTGGATCAGGCCTCTTTCGCCGTTTCAGTGCCCTCCTGGTGCATGCAGTTTCAGTGGTGAAAACACTGTCTCTGTTGTGATGTGTCGGTCTCTGTCATGGTGTCACAATGTGTATGAAAAGTATGCTGATATGGTTATGATGAAAACAAGAGTTTGGTGTATGCTCCAATTTCAGACGTGTCACATATATGTCAAGGTGCTATAGGAAATATCACAATGGGAAAAGGACTGTCACAAGGAGTTTGAATGGAAAATAGCCACTCCTTGATTACATGGGGATTTGACAAGTGAATAGGAATGAGTGTAGTGTAGTGTAGGTCAACAGAAATAGCCCTTGCAGTGTTTGACAATGTCAATGGAGGATGTGGACAAGTGAAAATGGGACTATGTCATAACATGAATGATGAATAGTGTGAAAATGACAATGGCAATAACAATGAGAGCAATGATGTAATGGCAATGAGAGAGCGTGAGGCTGAGGTAAATGATGAGTAGAGACACCACTGACAGTAGATGCATGAGAATATATATCAACCACACTAGTTTGCAAACCCCCACACAATCACTCATATTTGTTTCAAAACCCCAAGAAGTGAATTTGGAAATAAACATAGGGTTTACATTTCTCCACATTAAACATTTGTTTCTCCACTTTCAAAACACCATAATCATGTCCAAAATTCACTGAGAAAACGTAAAGAACCTACTTGCAAGCAGTTGGAGGCAATTTGGCATGAATCTGGACGAAGGAGCGAAATTTTTTGGCTCTGAGATTATATGAATAGCGCGCTCACCCAACGAGTAGCGCCAGTGTAATTTTACACTGAAAAATTTCGCTATACGAGTAGCGCGCCAGCCCAACACACAATTTGGCTTCAAAACTCATTTTTTCACTTCCTTGATGTGTCTTGGCCTTTGCTGATGTTAAAACATGGAAAAACCAAGCAAATTTGATATTGAAGAGAAATGGCAAAAAACATTTTGTGTTCTGGCCCAATGAGTAGCGCGCTACATAGTGCATTTTGCAGGAGGCTTTTGGAGGCCTTCCCAGTGTCCAAATTGAGCATGTGATAGCTCTTTGGAAAGATCTTGGAGTCTACTTTCCAACCCAAGTGTAATTTTTCAATTTGGATTTCATTTACCCTGTTAAAAGTCAAATCTCCTAACACTACTTCCTGTAGGTGTATCAATTCTCCTGAGGCAACGGTATTCTTGACATTTCTCCAAAACCATTATACCTGTGTAAAAATTGAAGGAGGATTTTTTTCCTTGGCATGTTTTGTACAAAAACCTCTCTCAAGTTTCCAAAATTCACCTTTTATTTCTCAGAAACATGATTTGAGTGAAACTTATCCCGATGTGTGAAACAAGGGATTTTGTTGAAATGAAGCGAAATGAAGGGGATAAGGGGCTTCTAAATTATTGGGGAAATTTTGGAAAGTAGGGAGGGATGTTAGGAAGCAGGGGAAAGTGGAATATTAGAGATTGAGTGAGGGGAAAGGGTCCAAAAGGGAAAAACACAGGCCTAGCCTAGAAAATTGCCAAGTTGTGGCAAGAAACTAGGGTTTGTGCAAAAATGAGGAATTTGGGGGATCTCAGTGATGGGAGGTGTTTAATAAGGTACATTAATGATAGGGGAAGGTGTATGAACATCAGGATACAAGTTTTTCTAATGATTTGACCATCCAAGAGAAATTACCTCCAAAACCCTAGGAGAGGGAAATGGACCTTACCTAGGCACAACTGAAGCATGAAAAAGATGTAAAATGACCCAATGGAACTTGAAATGATGATGAAAACCCTTTGAATGATGGTACACTCAGCTGAATGGTGACATGGACCGACATTTGGACAAATTTGACAAGAGTGAAAACAAACCCTAGACCTAATGCCTAGTGACCAAATTTTGCTTGAAGACTCTTTGAAATGAAAAAATTTGACCTTGACACCTTAAAATCACTTTGTAAGAGCATGTTTGATCACTGGAGGAAGGCTGCAAAGACTGACTCTAACATTGGCTCCAATGGGGATGGTAGCTCCTTGGAGGTGCCAAGAACGGCAGATCTTTGGGAGAGCAGACCAGTGCCTTCATCCATTGGGCGATGGAATCATTATTTGAACGGATAACACAAAACCTTTGACACATTTATTGACTGCAGATTTGACTAAAGACTGACTGAAACTTGACTCAAACCGACTCGATGGAAAACTGAAATAACTTGAAAAAACTGACTCAACAGACCAAACACAAATGACTCATGACTGACTTAAAACAAGAATTTACAAAGATTTTGGAAAAAAGGCAGCAGTCCATCAAGATTTGGAATCATGATGACAACCACCTGCATACTAATGAAATATGTACAATCATGTATAATTGGCTTTCCAATGTAACTAGTCAAGCAGATGGCTTCTTGACTGATTCTTCTGATCAGATCTCCTGGTCAACAATACAAACTGATAACTGGGCATCCAAAAACATAGCTGACCATGATCTCCTTTATCACTGAATACAACAATAATCACTTTCACTTCTGACTGCAACAAATCTGCCATTGGATCCTGAAAAACATGAAGATTTACCTCCTGCTGAAGAAACAAGGTGTCTTTCTCTTCTGATTCTGATCTGTCTTTATCATGTACTTTAGTAAAAGTATGCTCTTGGGCTTCAAAAAACTCTGAACAGGTAGATGAGCAGATCTCCTCTTGTAAAAAAAATTCAACACATGAAACACATGAAGAAGAATCTGAATGGAAATCCTGAATGTTCTGATCTTCTACAATCTGAAAATATGGTAGGTCATCTTCATATGATAGGATAGCCGGATTTTCATTACAGTCATCAATCATGAGAAAAGAAACTTTAGCTGATTCTTGATACCCAAACATGACATTTCTAGCATCTACCATAAATTCATCAAGAGAAACTTTTTCACTTACTTGAGCGAAGATCCAATCTTGTTGTACATCAACTGACTGGATTACCTCTTTATGAAGACTTTGTTCTGATGAAAAAACTCTGTCTATGATCTCAACAGCAAGACTCTCCTTTACGGGATTCAACACAGGGTATGCTTGGTTATCACAATCTGAATCTGAAACTGAAATAGTTGTCTAGACATTATCACAATCTGCAATTTGCATGCTGTCTTCTTCTGTGGGTAGATCTGAAACAAGCTCTTCTCTTTCATCATTTTCAGCCATATAGACATCTTCAACCTGCTGATTTATAAAGCTGCTTACAGGACTGTCATCCTTTTCAGAAAAGGAAGAAGTTCCACCATCACCTTCTTGATCATGTGCACACTGCAGATCTGCGTTAACTTGAGCTGGAACATGACCTTTCAATAGCTGATCTATCTCATGTTCAGACAGAAGAGATAATTCCCTTTGTTTTCTTCGGCTCAAACAATGATTGTCTTCATTGATTTCAAGTGAAGGAGTGTATTGATTCTCCTCATACTGCTGATCCATTTCATGTAATTCCTGTTGACTGTCAAGATTCAAAATTCCTTCATCTTCCACCGCACTAAAATCTTGATTCTGCTGTGAAATTTCCTGAGCATCTTGATGGGTATCCTCTAGGTTCTCTTCATGTTGCTGAAATGGATTCTCGTACAATGCTTCCATGATCTCATCATCCATGAAATTATCATCTTCATAATATTTCTCAAGGCTTTCAATAAAAGTAGAAGCATGTTTGCAACAGTCATGAACTAATCTTAATGATGGGTAAGATACTTGATATCTTTCAATGAACAGAGCATGAAAATCCTTTAAATAGTAAATACAGGCCAGCGGCAAATTTTCATACCAAGATTGGGCTTCACCTTCGAGAGTGGCCAGGAATATCTTCATCAAGCAATCTTCAGGAAAATCCACTTTCAACTTGCGAATATTCATGTGAAATCTAACTAGATGTAAAGCAGCATCCTTCTTACCATCATCGTTAAACGTAGGCAGATTCCTTGACCAATCTACCTTGGGCATCTTATTCGGAAAACCTGGGATGTGATCTCGGCTCATGGGAGCATATCTTCTCGTGATTCAGTCCATCTTGAAAATCTCACAGCTACTGATCTCCCTGCAGTGAAGTCACCATGAAGCATCGATTTCTGAATTGTTCAGTGAATGAAGTCGCCAGGTGAATGATTTCAGCCTTCTTATGTCTGACCATTTTCCACCATCAACCATCAGATCTGAACTTGATACATGTACTGGGGCAATTTATAAGTTAAGGGTTACGATTACAAGCTAGACCGGAGATCGACTGAAGCAACGTTTATCTACTATGCACTCGCAGAGCAATGTGCAGTTCGAAGGCTACCTGGCGTGACTTCAGACTCCGTCTGTAGCTATAAATCAAATAACACTAACAAGCAAACCAATTTCTCCCCAGTATGGTTGCCACTATGTTAGTTCTCAAATCTACCTCAGGCTGAAATGAGATAAAACTCAAGGCTACATCAAACCACGCTTAGCCTCGTAGCTAGCCCTACGAGGACAGGAGAGGGCTCTCTCCGGGTCTATCTCGGCAAAGGATCTTCAAAGGGGCTGAGATGACTTATAATGAACAATGAATACTGATTTTAGGCTAGTAAAGAGATAGGAATGTTTGATTTTTATTTTTTGGGTTTTTGTTGGAGAAATGGGAAAAAACAATTTTGGGTCCGGGGATAAGGCTAGATCTTTGCAGAATTCTAGTTGGGGCGAGATAGGCAATAGTATTGATGCTTTTGGTTGAGTATATGGATATATCAGAACGACAAGTAGCTGAAGAGGGCAAAGAAGAACTTGGATCCTCTCCAAACAGGCGAAAACATACAAAACTAAATGAATTCAAAGGCAGAGCACTGTAAACAATGGATTCAACCTCATCTACTCATTCATTTTAGTTTCAGAAGCATAAGAAGGGATGGCATACATTAAAAATGAAATAAATTACAATAAACTGAGAGAAAACACCATCAAGAATTGAAAGCCACAAGAATCCCAACAGGTGCTGCAAAACCTCTGATCTTTCCTTAGCCAAAATATGAAAATATGTACAATAGTGTGCCAAAAGTTTCCCAAGAGTCCAACCTGTAGAATGTCTCAAAAATTACAATATATAGATCACTCTAACCCCTTCCCATGCCTCTAGGGGTAGAATTCCTTCTTCAGGGATCAGTTTCAACCAAATTCTAATCAAGGAGCTAAAATCTAGGCAGCTAACAACTTGCCTCTAAAAGAGTGGAAACTGATTCATTTACATGATTTTCACTTTTTTGAGAGTGAATCTTCTAGAATAGGTAAAAATGAGCCAAATTTACATGCCAACCCTCAATTTACACCATGAAAACTCAAAAATTACATTCACAAGCAAGACTGGTCCAACTGGCCGAAATCTTGAGCTGGAAAATGAAAAATCAGCCAAAACTCTATATGAGTAGCGTGCCTTTCAGCCTGATTGTGAGGAACTTCCCAGCATCCAAATTGAGCTCATGATAGCTCTTTGGAAAGCCCTGGATGTTGGATATCCAACCCAAGTGGAATTTCCCAATTTGGAGCTCATTTACCCCTCCAAAACTTCATTCTCCCAGAAGTACTTCCTGCTGGTGCAAAAGGTGGCAGCAAGGTGGTTTTCATGGTGTTTTTGGGCCTTTTGATCATCCAGAACCTGACGAAATGCTTTGGAAATACCTGAGCATGCATAACTTACCATGAAAAACCCAAAAATATAAAGATTTCCTTCAGCAAGTGTCCCAAACAAAAGTGAGCATGTCGACGCGCTACTCGTATAGCTGAAAAATATGTTTTGAGGCATAAAAAATCACAATTGACAAATGTTTTTCCAAATTTGCTCAAATTCGGAGCGAAGACCCTCCATCAAGTATCATACCCAGCCCACAAAGCCTCGGCCAAAATCTGAAGTGGATCAGGCCTCTTTCCATACATTTAAATTGCCACCTCTAAATCTGTCTGATTTAAATTAGTGGCTCTTGTCTCTACATTGTGATGTATTAGAGTCTGTCATGACAGGTATCACAATGTATGAAAAGTATGCTGATATGGTTATAATTAGCGCAAAGTTTAGTGTAATACTCCAATGTCAAATGTGTCACATATATGTCAAGGTGTTGTAGGAAATATCACAATGGGAAAAGGACTGTCACAAGGAGTTTGAATGGAAAATAGCCACTCCTTGACTACATGAGGATTTGACAAGTGAATAGGAATGAGTGTAGTGTAGTGTAGGTCAATATAAATAGCCCTTGTAGTGTTTGACAATGTCAATGGAGGATGTGGACAAGTGAAAATGGGACTATGTCATAACATGAATGATCTTTAGTGTGAAAATGACAATGGCATGCTGTAAAGGCGATGATGTAATGGCAATGAAAATGAAAGTGATAAATGATGAAGAACACCATGACAATGGAGTAAGAATATATATCAGCAACACTAGTTTCAGCCCCGCAATCACTCATATTTGTTTACAAAACCCCAAAGTGAATTTGGAAATAAGCATAAGGGTTTGTTCTCCACATTAAACATTTGTTTCTCCACTTTCAAAACACCATAATCATGTCCAAAATTCACTAAGAAAATGTAAAGAACCTACTTGCAAGCAGTTGGAGGCAATTTGGCATGAATCTGGACGAAGGAGCGAAATTTTTTGGCTCTGAGATTATATGAGTAGCGCGCTCACCCAACGAGTAGCGCCAGTGTAATTTTACACTGAAAAATTTCGCTATACGAGTAGCGCGCCAACCCAACGAGTAGCGCGCCAGCCCAACACACAATTTGGCTTCAAAACTCATTTTTTCACTTCCTTGATGTGTCTTGGCCTTTGCTGATGTTAAAACATGGAAAAACCAAGCAAATTTGATATTGAAGAGAAATGGCAAAAAAAAATTTGTGTTCGGGCCCAATGAGTAGCGCGCTACATAGTGCATTTTGCAGGAGGATTTTGGAGGCCTTCCTAGTATCCAAATTGAGCATGTGATAGCTCTTTGGAAATATCTTGGAGTCTAATTTCCAACCCAAGTGGAATTTTGTAATTTGGAGTTCATTTACCCTATCAAAAGTCAAATATCCCAACACTACTTCCTGAAGGTGTATCAATTCTCCTGAGGCAACGGTATTATTGAAATTTCTCCAAAACCATTATACCTGTGTAAAAAGTGAAGGAGGATTTTCTTCCTTGGCATGTTTTTTACAAAAACCTCTCTCAGTTTTCCAAAATTCATCTTTTATGGCTCAGAAACATGATTTGAGTGAAAATTATCCCGATGTGTGAAACAAGGGATTTTGTTGAAATGAAGCGAAATGAAGGGGATAAGGGGCTTATAAATTCTTGGGGAAATTTTGGGAAGTATGGAGGGATGTTAGGAAGCAGGGGAAAGTGGAATCTCAAAGATTGAGTGAGGGGAAAGGGTCCAAAAGGGAAAAACACAGGCCTAGCCTAGAAAATTGCAAAGTTGTGGCAAGAAACTAGGGTTTGTGCAAAAATGAGGAATTTGGGGGATCTCAAAACACAGGCCTAGCCTAGAAAATTGCCAAGTTGTGGCAAGAAACTAGGGTTTGTGCAAAAATGAGGAATTCGAGGGATCTCAGTGATGGGAAGTGTTTAATAAGGTAAATTAATGATAGGGGAAGGTGTATGAACATCAGGATACAATTTTTTCTAATGATTTGACCATCCAAGAGAAATTACCTCCAAAACCCTAGGAGAGGGAAATGGACCTTACCTAGGCACAACTGAAGCTTGAACAAGCTGTAAAATGACCCAACAGAACTTGACATGATGATGAAAACCCTCTGAATGATGGTACACTCAGCTGAATGGTGACATGGACCAACATTTGGACAACTTTGAAAAGAGTGAAAACAAACCCTGGACCTAATGCCTAGTGAGCAAATTTTGCTTGAAGGCTCACTGAAATGACAAAATTTGACCTTGACACCTTAAAATCACTTTGTAAGAGCATGTTTGATCACTGAAGGAAGGCTGCAAAGGCTGACACTAACAACCTAGGCTATGGGGCTAAAAAGGTGGCATGAATCCTAGATTTGTAGGCACATAACTGACCTTTTGGGCCCTGGCCATGACCTTGCCAAGGCATTCCCATGGCTATAGCCTATTATATGCTCCAGGTCCCTTACATGCCCATGGCTAAGGCTTAAATTGGTCAAACATTAGTCCCCCTTCAAGGTTCAGGGGTCTCGGAGGTTGGATTACCTCCTGGAAGTGTTGTTGATGCATTATAAGGTATGTTTTTCAAGTTTCCATTGGTTCCACTTCCTCAAAGTCATATACGAGGTTGAATATCATGTTAGTAGCCTCTTGTTGCATGATTACCCCAGTTGGCCAGTTACTTGGGTAGATGTGGTAAGAGGGTGTTACAGAGTGGTATCAGAGCATGGTTCAACTCGGACTGGATGGGTAGTGTGTTGATATGTGTTATGTTGATTTATTATGTGTTTTTATACCTATGTTGTATGTAGTTGTTGTGTCTGCATTGTGTTGGTCATGGTGGCAGTGGTGTTTCCATGGAAGTGTTGATGGTGTTGTTGTCAACATGTTGTCATGAATGTATGACTGATTGTGTGTTGTTCTTGTTTATGTATTGTGTGTGCACTCTTTCTTACATATTGTTACATGTTGTATATGCATTTCTTGGTTATGCTAGGTCACCTTTGGGTCATGTTTGTGTAATGGTTGTGCATGTTTGCTTGTGAAATGTCATATCTTGAATATGCATTGGTCAGTAATGTTGGGTTACATGTTTCTTATGCTCATGTATGGTTCGTGCTTATCGTTGTGTGTGTGGTCAAGCTTGCATTGGTGTGCATTTTGTATGGTCATACATGGATGACTAAACTCCAACTAGAATGATATTTATATGTCTATAGGCATATTAATTATGTGTTTATATGTTGTCATGATTATATTTATACATATATTACGTTGATTGATTGATCTTGTAGGAAGTATCCTCCCCAATTTACACTAAGGTACGTTGGTTTATTTTTATTTGGTTTAGCTGAAATATTATACTTTGTAGGAGAGAGATAAACATGGATAGAAATATGGTAGACTACAATGACTCCCCCCTTGAGTCATATGAGCAGCATGGTGGGAATTATTTTGATTTGGTAGACACATTGAGAAGCATAAAGGAAGAAATAAGGAGTTGTAAGGCAGACCATGAAAATCTCATACAAGAACAAGAGAAAAAAGAAGAGGTGAATGCAATATTTCTTCAAAGCTTGTTAGATTTGCAGAAACAAGGTCTGTTACAGACCAGTTATGGACATGAGGAAAGAACTAATGGGGCATATGGCAGTAGGTCTCCTAGCAGACATAGGTCTAATAGAGTAGATACTGTGAGAGATGGCAGGTTTTTGGACACTCCGGATAAGCAGGTTGATGTGTACAGGTACCATTATAGCTATGGTTTGGATATAAATCATGATCGTCATCGGTATCACCCTTATAGGAGAAGTGATAGGGGATACTTGCCAGATGAATTTAAGAAAGCAAAACCACCTACTTTTTATGGAGACTTGAAGAAACTAGAAGATGTAGAGGGTTGGATACTTGGAATGAATAAATTATTTGATTTGCATGAGTACTCAGATAATATGAAGGCTATAATTTCTATCTTTAGTTTGAAAGGTAAAGCCGACATATGGTGGGGAAATGTGAAGCGGGTTAGTGACATCATAATAGAGGACTTGAGCTGGCATGAGTTCAAGAGAATTTTCAAGAAGAAGTACTTATCAGAGAGGTACTATGACAGTAAGGCCAAATAATTTTATGAGTTGAAGATGGGGTCAATGACAGATGAAGAGTACACAACCAGGTTCCTGGAGTTACTGAGGTATGTGCCATATCTTAAGAATGAGAAGACTAAAACTCAATGATTTTTCAGTGGTTTTCCATTACCATTTAGAGACCAAATTGAGCATGATGAGTTTAGGTCACTTGAGGAAGTCATCAGGAAGCTCACGCATTTCCATGAATAGTTAAAGCGCAAGAATGAGTCTCAACAAGGATGGAAAGGGAAATACCAAGGCAAAGGTAAATGGAAGCCTAAGAGAGCAACGCCTCAAAACGCATATGGGAAAGAAAATGTAGCACCACAAAAGAATTTTAACGCGGCTAGAAAGGGACATAGGTCAGGACAATAACATAGATCACAACAATGGTATGGAGGTAATTGTACGAGATATTTGGAGTGTTGGACATGTGTGAGGGGAACCTTAGGAGAGATTGTCTCTAGAACCAGGGTGGTAGGCCTAATATATACAGTGCACACGAGGCACATACTATTGGAGATGTTGGGCATATCATTCCACGTATTTGTGCAGTTATGGACAACAGGCAGTCATAGCACTAGGCATCTATCATTGAGATGGACGATAATCTTTGTGATAAAGCTATTTCTATTTTGATTGATCTTGGATCTAATTATAGCTATGTTAGTCCTGACTTGGTGAATAAGTGTGGCTTGATTAAAGAAATGCATGCATAATCCTGGTTAGTGTAGTTGGCTACACATTAGAGGAAATTTCAGCCTAAAAGTGGCCTCCTAAGGAAAAATAATAAAAAATTAGTTAAAATAATAAAATAAGAGTTATGAATTTTGGAGGGAAAACAAGAAAACTACTTTTTTTAGTTGAATTTTCAGCTCATCTCCTTATAGGTTTACTCAAATTTCAAGTTTAGACACTCATTCGATGCAGAATTAAATTCCACATCCAATGAGGACCCATTATGCATACTTTTGAGAAGACCTACCATGATAAAAATTATAGATACTTCAAAAAAAATGTGTTTTAACATGTTTTTTAATGTATCTGCAATTTTTATCATTGTGGGTCTTCTCAAAAGTATGCATAATGGGTACTCGTTAGATGTGGAATTTAATTTTGCGTCCAATGATTGTCTAAAATTGAAATTTGAGTAAACCCTATAACGATATAAGCCAAAAATACAATTTAAATTTTAAAAAATAAAAAAATAAAAATAAAAATAAAAATTCTTATTTTCCCTCCAAAATATTTACATGTTCCTCTTTTTAAATTTAAATCATTTTGATTGATTTATATATTATGACATGGAAATTACATGAAACTTTCATGGGCACTTTTAGGTTGAAATTTCCTCTAACGAGTATGAAGAAAAGAGTCCAACATTGGGTTAGAGCATGTGCATTTGAGTTAAATGGTATGCCTACTTTAGCGCACTTGAACATATTGTCGTTGGGTTCCTACAGTATGTTAGTGAGTATGGATTGGTTACACCTTTAGACGACCAAGGTAGGCTGCTATGAAAAATCTATTGAGTGCTTGGATGACAATGGGGAACCAAGACTCTTATAGGGAAAGAAGAAAGCCACATCAGTTAGGATGGTGACCACCATGCAGGCCAAGCGCAGTCGCAGGAAAGGATTAGTGCTATTCACAGTTCATATCTCTAGTGAAAAAATTAAGGAAGTTGAGGATGTAGAAGTCTTGAGAATATGTCTAGTTTTGCAGTAGTTTCAGGATGTGTTTCCAACAGAGATTTCAAAGTTTCCACCTCACAAGGAGGTAGACTCTTCTATTGAGTTGTTGCTAGGGGAAACTCCAACATAAAAATAACCTTACATGATGAGCACACCAAAGTTGGTAGAGTTTAATTTTAAATTGAAGGAAATGTTGGAAAAAGGGTACATTAGGCCAAGTGTATCACCATTGGGTGCATTGGTGTTGTTCGTGAAGAAGAAAAATGGCACTCTTAGACTATGCATTGACTACAGGAAGTTGAACAAAGTGACCATCAAGAACAGGTACCCACTATTGAGGATTGATGATTTGTTCGATAAGCTGAAGGGAGCATCAATATTCTCTAATATTGACTTGAGATCGGGCTATCATCATGTACACATCAAAGAGAAGGACATCTACATGACTTCATTCAGGACTAGGTACGAGCATTATAAGTTTTTTGTAGTTCCATTCAGTTTTACTAATGCCCCAACTACATTTATGTGTCTGATGAACAATGTGTTTCTTCCTTATTTGGACAAGTTTGTGATTGTGTTATTGATGAAATATTGGTATATTCTAAAAATGAGGAAGAGCACGCCGAGCATTTGGCAACAGTGTTGAGGTTGTTGAGAGAGCATCATTTGTATGCTAAGTTCAAAAAATGTAATTTCTTCCAGACTGAGGTAAACTACTTGGGACATGTTGTCTCTAAGGAGGGAAATGCAGTAGATACAGAAAAGATAAGGGTCATCATGGAGTGGGTAGCTCCTAAGAGTGTAGATTAGGTGAGATAATTCATGGGATTGGCAGGTTATTATAGGAGGTTCATAAGGAATTTCTCACATATTGCTTATCTGATTACACCGTTGCATAGGAAAGGTAAGAAGTTTGATTGGATAAAGGAGTGTGAGGATAGTTTTGAGAAGCTCAAGCAGTTGTTGACACATGCTCTAGTTCTAAAGATTGTAGATCTAGACAAGGAGTTTTTCGTGTGTACAGATGCTTGCAAGAGAGGACTTGGCGGTGTCCTTATGAAGGATGGACAGGTGGTATGTTATGAGCCACATAAGCTAAATGAACATGAGCATAACTACCCAAAACGTGATCTCGAGCTAGCAACGATCATTCACGCATTGAAGATGTGGAGGAGCTATCTTCTTGGCAGGTGGTTTGTATTGATGAGTGACCACATTGGGTTGAGGTACTTGTTTGATCAACAAAATTTGAATTTTAGGCAGGATAGATGGTTGGGCACAATCAACGAGTTTGACTTCGAGATCAGGTACATCAAAGGAAAGGAGAAGAGGGTCGCAGATTCTCTTAGCATGAGGGTACATGTAAACCACTTATCAACGATGAGCTCTTATGGGGCAGACTTACATGATAGGATATTATAGGCAGGGAATAGGATCACATGTGTATGGAGATTGTGTACAGGTTGCAACAAAGTACAGGTTTTGGTACATGTACAGGTACAAGTGTTGGTACATGTACAGGTACAAGTGTTGACATAGGTACAGGTACATATGGTAAAGGTACACACGTATAGGATTTAGATTATCGTCTCATAGTAGATGTACTAGTTAGATTTATAGATAGGATATATGTACCAGACAATAGTGAGGTCAAGAAGGTGATCTTGAGGGAGTTTCATGCGAAACCATGTTCAAGTCACCTAGGCTACCAGAAGACATTGACTGCAGTGAAGTGACTCTATTATTGGCCGAATCTAAGGAAAGATGTGGCATAGTTTGTAGCCAGATGTTTGGATTTTCAGATGGTTAAGGCAGAGTGTAAACATACAAGTGGACTTCTACAGCCGATTGAAATACTAGAGTGGAAATGGGAGGTCATTTCCATGGAATGCATCACAAGGTTTCCCAGGACAACTAGATGGCATGATTCCATGATGGTTGTTGTGGACAGGTTAATAAAGGTTGCACATTTCATACTGATTAAGACTACATACTCAGCTAGCGATGTAGCACAGGCGATTATCCGAGACATAGTTAAATTGCATGGTGTTCCAAAGAATATTATGTCTAACAAGGATGAAAATTTCACTTCCAAGTTTTGGAAGGATTTTTTTGCAGGTTTGGGCACTGAGTTAGACTTCAGCACAACTTATCATCCACAAAAAGATGGACATACTGAGAGGGTGAACAAGATAATAGAGGATATGTTGAGGATGTATGTAATGCATCAACAACACAAGTAGGAAGAATATATTACACTGGTAGAGTTCGTCTACAACAATGCGTATCAAGAGTCATTGAGTATGAGTCCATTTGAGGTTATGGATGCGTAGAGTTGCAACACTCCTATCAGTTGGAGTGATCCAGTTATCAAGGTATAGATTGGACCAGAGATGTTGACCAAAAAGGAACAAGAAATGCACTTGATCAAGAATAACTTGAAGGAAACACAAGATATGCAGAAGATTTATGCAGACAGGAACAGGTTGTTCAAGGAGTTTCAGGTTGGGGATCAGGTGTACTTGTGTATCAAACCCAAGAAGAGCTCCTTGTGGATTGGATCATGTGCCAAGCTGGCACCACAATTTTGTGGACCCTTTAGGATCATTGAGAGGATCAGACCAATGGCTTATTGACTTCAAATGCCTTCCACAGTCAAAGTCCATGATTTTTTTCATAAATATTTGCTTAAGAAGTATGTTAAATATTTTGATCATGTGATTGACTGGAATGCATTGCAGGTGGAACGAGATGGAGAATTCCAGTCGGAGGCTCGGTGTATATTGGAGAAAAAGGTGCTCATGCTCTAGAATCGAGCAATATAGCAAGTTAAAGTGCAATGGAATCACTTTGGGCTCGATGAAGCTACATGGGAGATGGTGAATTAGATGTGGGCCATGTATCTTTCCTTGTTTGTTGATTGAGGCAAAGCAATTTTGGTGTGATGTTTGTTTTTGTTTAGCATATGTTTTGGTGATGTTTTGGTATATGTTTTGATGTGATGGTTGGATGTATGTACATATGTATATGCATGTAAATGCCACCATGAGGTATGTTATAGAGCTCCAATAAGTAGTATGGGTGTCATGTCAGTATAATTATCTTATTGCTATGATGTCATGTTGTTGTGTTTTCATGATTGGTTGCTTTTCAGTAGGGTGATCATTGTAAATACTGCATCGAGCTATGATATAAATATCCATGAGAAGTATGTTTTCTTCCGATGATTTTGTTGAGATATATGTGTGATTGAACACCGAGGACAGTTTCCACCAACGGGGGTTTGGGGGGGGGGGGGTGGTTTTGTAACAACCCTAGTGAAAATTCCATGTAATAAAAGTTAAAAATAATAACCACGATCTATGGGACACTTATTCCAAGTTGAATGTTGGGAAAAAAATCCTAGGGGGTGCTCATTTGGTTTATTATGGATAAGGAAATTGGTAAAGGCTATGGCTAAGGCGTTAAAGAGGAAAAAGTTATTTTTGGCACATTTATTTATGAAAATAATGAAAATTAGGAGAAAATGGAGATGAAATGTCACAGGTTGCATGTGAGGAGGAAATTAAAGGAAAATAATGGAAAATTAAGAAAATAGAGGCCTCTTCTATAAAAAAGGTTTCCAAGGATCATTTGGTACCTTTTTTCAGTTCATTTTTTGAGCTCTCTCATTATTCTCTCTCACTCTCTCACTCTTGGACACTTAAAATTTTCTTGGAGCACTTGAGCATTGGAGAAAGAAAGGAAGAGCAGGATCAAGCAGCTACAACATGATTCTCTGCAGGTATCGATTTTCATATGTGATTTCCTTGCTATATCTAGAATGCATGGTACTTCATGTGGTTTCTTTCTATCTTGGCATGGGTTTTTCCAGGCTTGACACTTGTTTTCATCCTAGTCTTGCCATTTCCATATAGCTTTGATGATATGGGTTTCTCATACTTTGGTTGAGTTGGATTGTCGAATGGATTCAAAGCTAAGTGGGGTGGATCTCTAAAATGAAAAATACATGGCCTAGTGGTCCTTGAACCAAACTGTGGATCACAGTAAAGCCACTATCCTAGTAACCCCTGAGCTAGACTGTGGGTTGCAGTAAACCCAAATTGTGTGCCTAGGTGGGCCTAAGAATCCTTGCCAGTGAATGACAGGATATAAGGAAAATCCAAGAGGTGGATTTCTCTCCATTAGGCCTAGTAGTCCCAGGATGGTATGTACAGTAAAACCTGGAGTGATGGTCTAAGTGTAGGGCCTAGTGACCCCTGGATCAGAATGTGGGTTACGGTAAATCCTCAGAGACTAGGAGGCAGTCAAATTCCTCATGGTGCAGGCAGAGAACTTTGGCAACATCCATGCATGTTTGGTTCTTTTTCAATTGGTTATGAGTCCCACATTCATGCTTGGAATATGGCACGGGGGTGATTGGATGAAGATAGATTTAGCTCAGCTAATCTATGGTTGGGTAGAATGTGGAAGTCTTATCTCCGGTTGGTTTTTACAATCAGTGATGAAGAGCTCATTACTCTGGTATTTAGTATGCAAATGTATTGGTTTATGTATGGATTTATTTGTTGTTATATACATTAAATTTATGTTGTTATTATGCTAGTTATAAGCATGTACTTGATCAATGATGATATATGAATTTATCTACATTTTTACCTATAAATGAAAGCACAATGTATCTATGTTGAGATTGCAACAATATGATGAGCTTAGTGAAAAGAGTCGCCTTCACTAAGTGGGCCCGCAGGCTATTTTTGGCGCAAATTCTATTTTTAGACATGTTGATCATATTCTATGAGTTGTAGGATGTTATTTGTGGATGGTTGGTCAAGTTGGAAAAATAGATGGACTTCTATTTTTAGACATATTGGGCGGAATCTATTTTTAGATTGCCAGTCTAAAAGTAGATATGTCGAATATTATTAGCTCTTAATAATATTTGGACTATAAACATTATCTTATTCTCTTGGAGCACTTCAGTTAAGTGCACAGATGTGGCACAGGAGATGACAAAAGGAATTACGCTATTCCTGAGGGTTAAGTGGAGCTATTGCATGGAGACTTCAGTTAGAACTCATGTGACAGAGTTTGGTAGAGTTATTGAGGTAGTTGGTGGAGTTGTGTTCAGTTTAACTCAGTTAGACACAGTTGAGCTAGTTGTATCTAGTCTAACTGATTGATACACTAGTGAGAGTGGTGCGAATTAATTATTAATTAATTCACTAATTATTAACTCATTAATCAACTGAAGAATACATCAGTTAACTACAGTGCATGGACAGTTTCAGTGGAGACCAGTGGAGAGGTAGGTGAAAGAGCAGGTTGACTATCAGTTGTGACTATAGTGTTGCATGATTTGCAACACCCAGTGATTGGAGATGCCAATGAGGATTGCGTGAGCAAGGCTGGACCAATTCGAGTTCATTTGGAGCCATTCCTCAGTAGGGATTGCGCAGTAGATGCAGGCTAGCAGGTGGCAAAGATCGGTGCATGGATTTGCTAGATCAGGCCTGATTAGTGTGTAGCGATTGTATTGTACTGAGAGCTTGTGAGAAGATTTGTATGAGAATTGTTACATGATCTATATGACATATATTATATACAGATAGTTGGGGTTTCTAGCTTCAGGCTTTCTCGTTAAAACACTGTGTTCATATGTGTGAATTTTTATGGTTTCAATGTGTGCATGCAATTGATTTAATTTCCGCAAGTAATGATCAATGGTGGAATAGATTATGTATTGTGCATGAAGTCAAATAGTGTATGATCAGGAGAATCTTAGACATATAACATATCAGTTATATAATTTCTACATGGTATCGGAGCTATATTGATCATTGGAGCAATTGCAAATCATTGAAGCGGTTGAGTTTTGTGCTGGTGGAATTCGAATTTGCAGCAGTGTTTTCTTGGTGTCGAAGTTGAGATGTCTTTCAACGGATTACGATTGGAGTATGCCCTTGAGGGCAGCTCGAATTATATTGCATGGAAGGACAGGATGGAGGCGGTGCTAGATGACAATGGGTTGAAGGAGTTCATAGATGCAGAAATTCCAAAACCTGCTTCTAGCGATGTTGCCGCACTTGACGCATGGCAAAAGAAGACAGCAAAATGTCAAAGGATTCTGTTGGAAGGTGTGAAGGATCACATAGTGTCCAGCCTTCATGGTAAAGCTTCTCCATTCTTGATGTGGAAAGCTTTGACAGACTTGTTCCAAAGCAAGAGCGACCAGAGGAAGTTGGCGCTCAAGGATAAACTCAGGAAGATAAAAATGGAGAAAGGCGACAGTATACCCAAGTACCTCACGAAGTTTGTCCAGTGCAGGGATGAGATGGGAAGTGTGGGGGTTACTGTAGATGAAGAGGACTTGGTGAGCTTGGCTCTCCTTGGGCTTCTGAAGAGTTGGCATTCCTATGAGGACTCTGTCAATGGTCGGGAGAAACTGCTAGGAAGGGAGCGACTGTGGTCAGATCTTGTGCAGGAAGAGATAAGGCGGAGTACCAGGGACAGATCTTCATCAAAGAATGAAGATGAATAAAATTGCGCTTTGGCTGCCAAAGCAAGGAAGGGGAAGAGCAAGAAGAATACTTCTCAATCCGGTGTGAAAGGCATGAAGCAAGGCATGTCCAAGGTGAAGTGCTTTCACTATCACCAACATGGACATTACGCCACTAATTGTCCACAGAAGAAGAAAAATAAGCAGGCTGCTGGATCTGCAGCTGGAGAGGCCTTAGCCTCGCTGTTTGAGCTAGATTTTTCGCTGATTGCATGCTTGGTCTCAAGTATGATGGGATCAGTGTGGTTTCTTGACAGTGGTGCGTCTTTCCATATGACAGGAGACAAATATTTGTTTACTGATCTGGATGAGAAGGATCTTGGAGTCCACATCGAGATGGGCGATGATGGTAGATACAGTGCGACTGGTATCGGGACCATTTCCTTTGAGAGGGAGTCTAGAAAACCTTTCATCTTGAAGGATGTCATGCATGTTCCAGGATTGAAGAAGAATTTGATCTCTGTGGCGATGTTGGAAGACAAGGGCTATGATGTTGTCTTTAGCGAGGGAAAGGCTTTCCTGCGCAGTAAGGCAACTGGTGAAACCCAGAGGATAGGGGTTCGAGTTAAGAACCTTTATCAGTTGCAAGTAGATGGCTGCGCAGCAATGGCAGGCAAGGCAGAAGGAGTGGTGAGTCGGGATGAGAGCGAGCTATGGCACAGGATATTGGGCCATCTTCACCATGGTGCTTTGAAAATTTTGCAGTAGATTTCTACTGGGCTTCCCAGGGGTACACTTGCGCAGTCAAATCAGTGCAAGGGATGTACTTTGGGAAAATTTGTGAAAGCCACCTTTCATGAGAAGGATAGTGGCGGCACGATGATCCTTCAAAGAATTCACACAGACGTGTGTGGACCTTTCTCAGTAGCTTCGACAGCAAAGCACAGGTATTATGTGATCTTTGTTGATGATTTTTCTCGTAAGTGTTGGATCTTCTTCATGCAAAAGAAGAGCGAGACATACTCAAAGTTCTGTGAGTTCAAGGCACTGGTTGAGAAAGAATTGGGGAAGCAGGTGAAGGCTCTTAGTAGCGATAATGGTGGTGAATTCATCTCTGGCGAATTCAAAAACTTTTGTAGCGCAGAAGGAATTTGAAGAGAGCTCATAACGCCTCATAACCCACAGCAGAATGGGGTCGTGGAGTGAAAGAATAGAACGATCGTGGGTGCTACACGGGCGATGTTGCATGATCAGGGCCTTCCCGTACATTTGTGGGCTGAGGCATGCAATACTGCAGTTTATGTGCAAAACCATTGTCCTCACAGAGTACTTGGCATGAGTACACCTGAGGAGGCGTTTTCTGGTAAGAAGCCCGATATTTCTCATTTGAAGATTTTTGGCTCACCTATTTACATTCATGTGACGAAGGATGCTAAGAAGAAGCTGGAGCTGACCGCAGAGGTTGGGATATTTGTGGGGTACACAGAAACACCCCACAACTATCGTGTGTATTTTCCGGATAGTCGGAAGACTGTTGTGCGACGGGATATCAAACTTCATGAGGAGAAAGCCATGAAGTGTTCGCTTGAGAGGGAGCCACACTTGCATGCAGATGAGGAGCTATTAGTTCCTAAGGATGAGCTTCAGGATGTGGATCAGCCACAAGAGGAGGTTCATGGAGTGGAAGAAACCACTCATGCAGCGCCAACCATCAGAGAGCGGAAGCACACTACAGAAGCTGAGTGACTGAATCTTGATGCAGAGAAGATTGTAGGAGCACCTACATCACAGCGTAGAAAGAGAAAGTCACCTGACCGATATACTGGATACATGGATCTGATGAGCAAGTGTATCGTGACAGAACCATCCTCTTTTGAGGAAGCTATGGAGGACCCTGCATGGGTAGATGCCATGGTGGAAGAGTATGATTCAATTGTCAGAAACAGTGCATGGGAGATTGTCCCAAGGCCGGAAGGGAAATCAGTGGTAGGTTCAAGATGGATCTACAAAGTGAAGCAAGCAACTGATGGGAGCGTCGAGAAGTACAAGGCAATATTTGTTTCCCGGGGCTTCTCACATATTGAGGGGATCGACTACGAAGAAACCTTTGCACCTGTCGCAAGGTATTCTTCCATATGGAGCATCCTAGCTCTCTCAGCGCAGATGGGATGGCACATTCATCAGATGGATGTGAAGACTGCGTTCCTCAATGGATTCATTGAGGAGGAGGTGTACATAGAGAAACCCAAAGGTTTCCAGATCTTCAGCAGCGAGTCGCATGTGTGCAGGCTCAAAAGAGCACTGTATGGGTTGAAACAAGCACCTCGTGCTTGGTACACACAGATAGACAGTTATTTCACCGGTCTTGGATTCACCAAGAGTGAGGCGGATCCGAACCTATACTAGATTGTGGTGGAGGGTAAGTTGTTGATCATTGTACTTTATGTAGATGATTTGATACTGACGGGTGATGAACAGTTGACACTCTCATGCAAGGCTGATCTTGCAAAAGAGTTTGAGATGAAGGATTTGGGCCTCCTTCATTATTTCCTAGGATTGGAAATTTGACAGCGTAGTGATGGATTGTTTGTGTCTCAAGGAAAGTATGCCTGGGAGATACTGGAGAATTTCAACATGCAAGGCTGCAAGCCTATCAACACTCCTCTTCTTGGTGGTTGGAGGAAATAGGATGCTACATTGGTAGAGGTAGTGGATGCCACTGTTTACCGACAGTTGGTTGGTTCGCTCATTTATCTAGTCAATACATAACCGGACATATGCTATGCTATTAACTAGCTTTCACAAGCTATGGTTAAGCCTACCAAGATCTTTTGGAAGGCGGGGAATCATGTATTGAGATATCTCAGAGGCACATCGGGATATGGATTATGGTACAGACAGTCGGATGAGGTGAAGCTGCATGGCTTCACGGATGTAGATTGGGCAGGGATCCCAACGGACAGAAAGAGCACATCTGGAGGGATTTTCAGTATCGGGTCGACAATAGTTTCTTGGTACAGCAGGAAACATATATCCGTGGAACTCAATTTAGCGGAGGTTGAGTACATGGTAGCAAGTTTGGCTTCATGTGAGGCTATATGGATGAGGAAGATCCTGGTCGGGTTGTTCGGTTCACACTTAGATCCTACTCTGATATATTGTGATAATCAGAGTTGTATCAAACTCTTGGTTAATCCAGTATTTCATGATAGATCTAAACACATTGACATCTGGTATCATCATATCAAAGATTGTGTGCAGCAGAAGATCATGTTACTTTCATACATTCCTATGGAGGATCAGGATGCTAATATCTTGACGAAGGCGCTCACTAGGAGAAAATTCGAATACCACAGGGGCAGGATCGGGGTGGTAGATAATCCCTATCTTGTTGAGAGGGAGTGTTGAGATTGCAACAAGATGATGAGCTTAGTGAAAAGAGTCGCCTTCACTAAGTGGGCCCGCAGGCTATTTTTGGCGCAAAGTCTATTTTTAGACATGTCGATCGTATTCTATGAGTTGCAGGATGCTATTTGTGGATGGTTGGTCAAGTTGGAAAAATAGATGGACTTCTATTTTTAGACATATTGGGCGGAATCTATTTTTAGATTGCCAGTCTACAAATAGATATGTCGAATATTATTAGCTCTTAATAATATTTGGACTATAAACATTATCTTATTCTCTTGGAGCACTTCAGTTAAGTGCACAGATGTGGCACAGGAGCTGACAGAAGGAATTACGCTATTCCTGAGGGTTAAGTGGAGCTATTGCATGGAGACTTCAGTTAGAACTCATGTGACGGAGTTTGGTGGAGTTATTGAGGTAGTTGGTGGAGTTGTGTTCAGTTTAACTCAGTTAGACACAGTTGAGCTAGTTGTATCTAGTCTAACTGATTGATACACTAGTGAGAGTGGTGTGAATTAATTATTAATTAATTCACTAAATATTAACTAATTAATCAACTGAAGAATACATCAGTTAACTACAGTGCATGGACAGTTTCAGTGGAGACCAGTGGAGAGGTAGGTGAAAGAGCAGGTTGACTATCAGTTGTGACTATAGTGTTGCATGATTTGCAACACCCAGTGATTGGATATGCCAATGAGGATTGCGTGAGCAAGGCTAGACCAATTCGAGTTCATTCAGAGCCAATATTAAGTAGGTATTGCACAGTAGAGGCAGGCTAGCAGGTGGCAGAGATCGATGCATGGATTTGCTAGATCGGGCCTGATTAGTGTGTAGCGATTGTATTGTACTGAGAGCTTGACATGATCAGCTTTGTATGAGGATTGTTACATGATCTCTATGACATATATTATATACAAATAGTTGGGGTTTTTAGCTTCAGGCTTTCCCGTTAAAACACTGTGTTCATATGTGTGATTTTTTATGGTTTCAATGTGTGCATGCAATTGATTTAATTTCCGCAAGTAATGATCAATGGTGGAATAGATTATGTATTGTGCATGAAGTCAAATAGTGTATGATCAGGAGAATCTTAGACATATAACATATCAGTTATATAATTTCTACAATCTATGGTCAAATATACTGCATTGTAGCTTATGATGTAGGGGAGAAATGCATATTAGCTATTCTCAGATTTGTAAGAGACCCCCATGTTTAAATCTATTGTTTACACATGTAGATGCAATGTTTGTGACATGTTTGACGAAATTTCTGTCATGGCTAGGAGGGTCCAAATGAGTTCGTGATGATGTGATTTCTTCCATACCTTTTTTTTAATGTTATTTAACCTCTCTTAAAGTTTCATGAAGTTTTGGGAGGTGACCCAGGCTCTCGGCTAAAAAGGTGGCACAAATCTTAGAGTTGCAGACACATAACTTACCTTTTGGGGACCTGGTCACGATCATTCCAAGGCATGCCTGCAGCTATAGGTTTCTAGCCTCTCCCTTTCCCTTGCATGCCCTCGGCTAAGGCTTAAATTGGTCAAAAATCAATCCCCCTTCAAGGGTCTAGGAGGTTGGGTTACCTCCTGGAGGTGTTGTTGATGCAATGTAAGGTTTGTTTGTTAGGTTTCTGTCAGTTCCACTTCCTCAAGGTCATCTACGAGGTTGAATCTCATATTAGTAGCCTCTCATCGCATGTTTACCTCGGTTGGCCAGTTACTTGGGTAGATGTGGCAAGAGGGTGTTACATTTGTGTTGGTTAGTTGCAGTGAGTCTACCTAGTGATCGTCTCATTGTTATTAACTTGATCGCTATAGGGATTATTGTTTGGCTGAATATTACTATTTCTTGGTCAATTATTCCTATTGCTTGAATCATTGTTGGTATTGTTATTTCTCAACCAAATATTGTTGTCCTCATTGTTTGGTCGATTATTGTTGTTGTTGCATTTCCTAGACCATGGGAGTAGGATTTGTTAATGAAAGTTGTTTTTTCAAGTCAACCGAAGACTATGTTGTTTAGGTAGGTTTAATTTTAATTCTAATGGATTTAGTCACATTCTTCTTCTTGCTCTTTGTTTTGGCTTCTTCTACTATTGAATCTTTTCTAATGCAACTTGCATATGCTTCTTGATTGTGATTTTTTTTTAAACCATTGATAATTTTGTTTTTTTTTTAAGATTTAAGAAACCAAATTTAATTTTAGTGGACATAAACTATCATTACCTTCTTCGTCTTCGTCTTTTTAGTTTCTTTCTTTCTTTTTGTGTCTAGAGGAATTGACAACTAGGTTGGCTCATACTTGCTTGACACAAGGTTGATTTCGACTATTACCACTATAATTTCTTATTTTTCTTTTCTTTCTTTGTTTTTGTGTCTAGAGGAATTCACAACTAGGTTGACTCAAACTTGCATGATACAGGGTCCATTTGGACTATTACCACTATATTTTCTACGTACACTGCACATTCCCCAAGCATGACACACATTCTAAACAAGGTTTGAATACACCACATCATAAGAAGTACATTAAAAACACACTTTATTATCAACTTGTGTACATCCCTTGGGTAGATAAATCATCATTATCATTAAAATAAATAAATTTCTAATATTCAAAAACCACATTTAATGTTAGTGAACATAAACCACCATTATCATTAAAATAAACTAAAATAACCATATAAATTAAATAGTTGACGAATGCTCATAAGCATCAAAACTCTTACCTAATCATCCATCTCACATTAATGAGATTAAAAAAATCATTAAAATTAACTAAATTATAACTTTGTTTTATATTATTATTATTCTTAATTAAAAGAATTAATATGAGTTAGACATATCATTTAGTCTTAGGAACTTAGCACAAGTGGTAAAGACACATGTTTCTTGGCCTAACTACTTGTGATTAAAAAAATCATAAAACTTAACTAAATTATAATTTGTTTTATATTATTATTATTATTATTATTAATTAAAAGAATTAATATGAGCTAGACATATCATTTAGTCT
This sequence comes from Pinus albicaulis, assembly GCA_034641835.2. Taxonomy (NCBI): domain Eukaryota; kingdom Viridiplantae; phylum Streptophyta; class Pinopsida; order Pinales; family Pinaceae; genus Pinus; species Pinus albicaulis. The sequence goes on from CM076574.1 coordinate 85,906,984, forward strand.
TAAGAACTTAGTACAAGTGGTAAAGCCACGCATTTCTTTGCCTAGCTACTTGGGTTTAGGTGTCTCTGAGATATGTTTTTAAGTTGGTTCTTTTGACAATTATGAAATTGTCCTTGATAAAATATACACATTTTAAAAAAATATTTAAGAGAACACATATACATCTGACTTTTTTAATTAATCAATTTAATTAAAATGGAAAAAAAAAATATAACTATTTTAAGATAAGTTTCAAAATTTTAAAATACCTATTTCCAAAATAAACATACCTATCTACCTAATATACTCAAAACACTTTTTTTTTTCCTTTTTTCAATATGTGAAAACAGTAATCTATTTATTTTGAAAATATCATAAACCATTTATGATATACTAATTTTTTTTTATCAGAACATACAGAATCTCAAAACCATTGATTCTGCTTGAACAGAGGAAAGGGTAGCGCCATACCTTCATATTTGAAAACCTTCCAAAACAGTCTCTATGGAAATTTTATTTAGATTGTGATAAAATGGATATTTTAATAAGATTTTGATTTATTAGAAGTTTTGGTAAATTTTAATTATTGCTATCAATTACACACAATTTTTTTTAATGATACTAAATCCATTTCAGCTAAATAAAAACCAAATTCAAACACTCAATAATATTAATTTTTTTGAAAAAAATTAGAGAATTTCCGACAACCCGGTAGACAATGCCTTTTTTGTTTTAATGCGGCGTACACCATGATGAGGTCATGAGAGTTCCATAGATGACGCACTTGATGACATCAGCAGGAGGAGGACTTCTTCTGTCATAGACACCCATAACTGGAATTTCAATGAAAATTTGAATTTTTTTTTTTAATTTTTTTAAATGTAATAAGGCTTTTTTTTTTAATAATATATTCCAGCACTCCTGGAATTCCAATGAAAATTGGGTTTTTTTGTTTTTTTAAATGTAATATTTTGTATACTGAAATATATATATATTGTATTAGTTTTTGGTACAGTGGTATTTTGGGTAGGGTTGGGAATGACAATAATATAATATATATTAAAAATAATAATAATAATTTAAAGTATGAGTCCTAATTGACTAATTTCTCATGATTTTTGAATAGTCCACTTAGCACTCATTGCATCAGGTGATGCTCATAGGGGTGAAGAAGTGGGGATTGAAACTAGTGAAATCAATCACATACCCAATAACTAGGACTTCCCGGGAGGTCCTTTGGCTCAAGTGAGCTTAACTTAACTGTGGAGTTTTCCCCACAATCAAGCCCGCTTGGCTTGCTACCCCATTTGCAAAACCTTACCAAGTATTGTGCCTCATGAACCATTCAATTAGAGATCACCCAATGCAATGAATGCTAAGTGGACTATTCAAAAATCATGAGAAATTAGTCAGTTATGATTACGTCTCATAGAAATGGTCATAGATGAATGACTTACTTAACACGGTTAAATCCCAAAATGATATCTAATAAAATAATTTATTTATTTCCATCAAAAACTTGCTAATTAAATTCTATCATGCAGATTGTAATTTGTTGAATCTTACAATTAAAGCTTCAAGGTAGGCTTCAAGAAAGTAGACTTATTTGTAATTGTTGAACTTCAAGATTTGCAAGAGAGCTGCCAAGGAATGACTGGCAACTGTAAATATATTTTGTTGAAATTTTTGTTATATCTCCCAAGCAGTCCAGCCCCTTACCTGTCATGTATCACTTAGACAATAAACAAATTGTACATTCTCTACTCAAAATAGGTACCTCAAAATTTGTTGTAGTGAAACTCCCTAAAAGCTCCAAAATACCCTTTGAAGCTTCGGGCGATTTTGGAAAGTTTCCTAAGAGCACTGGAGCATGAGGTAAGTGCTCTCCAATGGCTGGGAATTGTACCGTGTTACTATGATCTATATATATATATATATAAAATTTATTATTCTTATTTTATAATAAAAAATAACACAATTTTTTTTATAAAAAACAAAGTAAGACAATTTAAGTTTGAAATGTGAAACATATAAACTATCTATCTATGTTTGAAGTTGTTATTTTACTAATATTTAATGATAAAGTATTTCTCATGCAATAATGGACAAACAGAGAGCATTATCATAATATATTTAGAATGAAAATCTGGAATTTCTTACAAATCAAACTTTTTTTAATTTTAAGAAGTCTTTAAGTTAATTTAAAGTTTCTATATTGGTCTTTAATGACTTCTTTTAATAGAAGTTCTAGTAGTACAAATTGTTGGCAATGTTGGTATTAATGTCAAATGATCATACTCATGTTGCATGTTGATGATGTTGCTTGATGTTGCAAGGTTGATTGTATTGATTTCTTGATGCTCAAAGACTCATTAAATGAAGTGCAAAAGTTGATTAAGTGATGTGATGTACACACTAGTACAAAATGACTAATTAGTTACTAAAAAAACGACTAAAATTTGCATATAAACGACTATTTTTCGGTCGGTGACCAATAGTAGCTAATTTACAGTATCTTATAACGCGACCAATTTTTAGTCGTTTTTAGCTTAGTCATTAATTGATTGACTCAATTTTGTTGTCTAGTAGTATATTTGGTCATTAATTTGATCATTGATTTGGTCATTGATTTAGCCATTGATTTGGTAATTAATTTAGTCATTGATTTGATTATTGATTTAATCATTGATTTGGTCATTAATTGTAACAATTAATGATCAAATATATAATAAAATATATTATTAAATGATCACCCGAAAAAACCAATTAATGACCAAAGAAATATGACCAAAATGTTGGTCGTGTTATAAGATACTGTAAATTAGCTACTAATAGTCATATATATGCAAATTTTAGTCATCGTTTGAAACCAATTAATGACTAAAGAAATATAACTAAATTTTAGTCGTGTTATAAAATACTGTAAATTAGCTACTAATAGTCGTATATATGCAAAATTTAGTCGTCATTTATAATCACAAATTTATCATTTGCAGTAGTCATTTTTCTTTTTTTGGTAGTTTAATATTCATTATATAAATGACTACTTTAGTAGTTTATATTCATTTCATTTACTTTCATTAACAATCGTCATAAGTAACTAATTTAGTCGTATATTCATTTTATTTGTGTTCACCATTAATAAACATAAACTACCTATCTAGTAATTTTAGATTGATTTTATGTGTTTATTATTAATTAACATAAATTAATTAGTATGATCTTGCAACTAAAAAAATATGTCATACAATGCATGTTCATCTAATATGAAAATACAAAGTTACATATGTTAATTACAATATTAAGTAATATCAAGTGCAACTATAAATAATTCCAACCACAAATTATATTATATGAAATGTCAAGTATTACAATATAAATTTCCAGCTTAATATTGGTTGGAGTACAATTTACACATGAAATATTGTTTCATCACTTCAAAACATTATCATTGTGTTGCCAAGACATTGTAGGTGAATTCACCAACTCTGAAGACTTGACCATCAGTCTCTATGTGTGTGTCTTATACAGGATATTGGCTCAAGTACCAATAGACCAATTCCCTTTTCTCTCTCTTTAACTTGCATTTTGTTACTCTAGTGTTATTGTTCTCATCTTTCTTCAATTCTTGTTTCTTACCATCAATACTAGGTTCATTTTCTGCAAAAAAGAAGAAGATATAATACAAAGTATAAGACATAAAAGTCGATGAACACTGGAATATAAACTAAAGTAGACTATAAAGGATTTATACGATATATACCTCAACATAAGCAATATTGTTAATGTCATGTTTCCCCATAGAAGCAAGAAACTTGAACTAGTTATCTTCAATTGGGCAATAGTGGTCACTATCTGGCCAAATGACCTGTATAAACAAAGCAAATAAAATGTCACCATAGAATAAATTGTGTACCTACTTTGTTCTCAATGTACAACATTTGATGATGAAATGTTATCTTCAACTAAAGTAATAAATGCAACTAGAAGCACACAATTTTATCCCAATATTTTGAATTCCCATGGTTATGGTACATTGCAATTTTGATTTTATCCAACATAATCAAACACAGCAGCACTAGCAATTTCTACTAAGAATGTCTCATGCTCCACTTTTGTAGTTGTATCATTTCCTCTAGTTATCTTCAAGAAGCAATGACACTTCAATAATAAAACTTGTCAATAGAAATCTAAGAGGTGGAGAAATGTATTGATACATAAGATTACAACAAGAAACTAAAAAAGAATAACACAAGTCTTTGTAAATTGCGATGCTAACTGGGAATATAACTTCAATATAACAATCTTCAATTGTCAGCGTACTATTCCAGGAGAAAAGGAATCCAATTCCCAAAAGCCAAGAAATTATATCTATAGAAAAACTAAACATGTTGGCTCAACATTCAAAGGTAAAGTAATTGGGGACTAACTATATCAGATACTTTTTAGAGCGTACAGGGTAGATACTAACACCATTAACAATAATTTTAAAATAGATCTGCCACATATGACCTCAAATGTGGCAACAAGTTTGATATATGCACTACATGTATACATTTCAAAATGCATTGCAATGATATAAGAGTATCAAAAGAAAATTTACATAATTACATGTTCACTATCCACTTTTATTCCAAAACAACATTCAAATAACTACTATAACTTACCCCGAAAAATATGTCGAAATTTCCATTCATTGTCATGAATATCCGTGGTTGTCAGTTCTTGGGAAGGTGGATGCTAAGTGAAATCCTGCCCAAAACAAACAAAACTTAATAGGAGACAAATATGACAAATACCCTTACCTTTTGCTCCTTTAAAGAATGTAGTTTTCTCTTAAAAAATGTCTAAAAGTCTAAGCACTTATCTATTAAATCACAAATAGAACTATGGGAAAATAAGAACTGCATAAGTGGAGGACAAATTTTTCCGCAGTGCGACATGGCACATAAAACCTATCATCGGTGCTAGTGTTACTTGCAGTTAATGTTTTAAAAAATTAATTATTCGGTTGCTTGCTTGGTGTGTCGAGATCAGAACCAAGATAACAATATTTTTGCTCTTGTTGCACAATACCATCAATTTTTAGTTCCCTACACAAATGGAACTACTACCAAAGCATTTCTCACCAAAATTGGTAATTACGACAAAGCACAAATAATGAAACTGAAAATGTCTTACAACACTAAGAGGTTGCAATGTCATTTGAGCATATACTTCATATGTTTCCACATATGCCTGGCATTCAATAAGGTGTTTATTAAATTGTAAAATCTTGTATATATAACAATATGAATAAAATTGTTCACAGCCAAAGCAAGGATTGAATGCAGAGAACCCACATGCATTGTAACGATGTAAAGTTGGCAGATTAATTGAGTTGGAAAATTTGGATAATTGGATATATGAGCATCAACCTCCTTTTTTTAGCAGCAACTTGAAATCACATTGATTATGATTACATAACGTTAAAATTTAAAAATAATGGGGTGACATTTTATGATGAAAAGAATATAAGCATTCATTATTTTCAGTCATTTGTATCGAAAAGAAGATTGCAAATTAAAAATTAGTGAGAAACCACCTCACCTACTCATTGTGACCCTGTGGAAAATAAACCACCTTACTCCCAACAACAAGTAAGGACACAATTAGTCCGGCACAGGCATGCCAAAGCTCTGAATTAAGGCATCTCTTTTCCCTTGCTTGATGTTACATGAACAAACAAATTGTCAATTGGATATTCCTTTAGAAACCTCTCGACATTCCAATAGTAACTGTGTAAAGTAATATAATATTATGAATGTAAACTTTGCAATATAAAGCACATTAACTTGACAAATATTCCAAATCACAATATTTTCCATAGACATTTTTACATTAATTATTTTTCTAAGGTGTCACAGTTTGATATGATGAGTTAATTTAACATTCTTCGCTATCTCAATTGCATCTCAATATGCAATTCTAGAATCCAAAAAAAATTCACTGAAAAGAAAAATAATTCTAACTAGAGTAATGGACGCATTAAAAAGGTAAGAAGCACCATTTGCGTGTTTAAGCTCTTAGAAGAATTTAAGCGGAAAATCATTACATAGATATCTTTTATTTAATATTCCATGAGACTTTGTGGCCATATGGGACAAAGAAAAGCTTACAAAGATAGGGGTGAAAATATGGTAACCAAATATTGGTCTCAACCTACTCATCTGATTATTAGACTGTTAACCAGTTCATAATGCTCTGCAAGTCATTCAAGAAATAGCAAGAAAGATAATATATGAAGGAAAGTATAAACCAATTCTGAAATAAAAGTTGCTTACCTAAAACCAATGTACTCTTATAATTGATTACACCCTGTTAAAGTTTGATAAAACCACATATGATAACATATTCGGGTCATTTTGTCTAAACACAATAAGATGTGAAAATACATTATACCTAGGAAGTATAGAAGAACGCTTCTTTGTGCATATACAGTTTAATGTTTTTCACTCCCCTACTAGTATGTTATGGTTCAGTCCATCAATAATTGCCCCTAATGGATACAAAATCCCTAGATATGACAAAGCGAGAACTGTATTTCTAGACATGAAAAAGGTTGGTATCCAGAGCTCTCTAAGAAATTTTACAGATGAGTGGCCGAATGTTGGGGTTTCCATTGTCTTTGACGGCTCAACAAATGTTAAAAACCAACATTTGATAAATGTTCTTGGTGTGTTGGCTAGTGATGCAATCTTCCTTGCAGCGCTAGACTCCTCATCATTTGTACCATCTTTTGGGAGCATTGCATACCTCTTACCGAAAATTAATAATGATATAGGGCCATCCAATATGACACAAGTCATTAAAGATAATGTAGCTAATTGTAAAGTATCAGGAAAACCATTGAGCATGCACACATTTTCACTCTGATTTTTTGTTGCACATGTTGAATCTTTTAATACATTATATTGTTAAGCACAGAGAGCATGACTCGATCAATGCCTTGTAGAAGGAATGGAAGTCCATCATCAAATTCATCACAAGGCATATTGTTGTCCACTATATTTACCAGATTCACTCTAAGTTACAATTACTTAAGCTCGCAAGGACTAGATTTGGTAGCCATTAGCTCACCTTTAAGATGAGCATTGGCTAATATTATGGTGAGTGATTTATGGGAGAAATTGAGGATACATAATACAACAAATAGATATTGTGCTTCTGTAGTGTAAGATATCATTTTTTATCCTATTTTTTGGTCACAGATTAATATGTTTTGCAATTCATCAAATCTAACATGACTTGATTTGTAGATTGAGATCAATCAGTGACTGGGGAATTGCATGAGCAAGAGGACACCATACTAGGACAAATTAAGGACATTGTTGAGCCTAGAGATATGAACTTCTATGACTGTATTTGAGTATATGTCAAAAAAAAATCAACAAAGATAAATACTCCAATCCATGCATTAACATACATTGTTGTACCAAAATACTATTCTACATCATGGTTGAAAGCATCAGTGCCTATTCGTAGGGTGAAGAGAACTGCAAATGGATCCATAAGTTCAGAGTGGTCAAATACAAGCCTTAAACAAGCTTGTCACTGATGAGTGTGATATCATACAACAACAATTGAGTACCTACATCAATGCCCCAAGGATTATTTGGTTATGCCTATCAATTTATATATAATGGAAGATGACGAATTCACTCCAGTGGCGAAACATGTATGATGTTTCTACTCCAAAGGTGCAACATTTTGAAAAATGGGGTGCTTCCATGGGTAGTGAACACTTCTTCCACAAAGAAGTGATGGACCACCTACATTTCCATACAATCTCAACAAAAACCACCTTGAATCTATACCCCGCATAGAGCTTGGTCTATGTGCATTACAACTTGTAGTTGTCCATAAGAGGCAAAGATTGATAAAACATATATCACAATTGGGATATTTATCCATAGGAGGACAATTTGGAAGTTCGAGCATTGGCCTTGGAGAACTTGGATATTGCACCTTTTGATGATCATCATCATGTTGAAATGCCACCCTCGCCCACTGCCATGTTCAACCCAACCAAGACTACAACAACATGAGCTTCAGGTAAAACTTCATCTTTGCAATTACCTCCACATCCACATCCATGTGTATGCTCATGTTAGTGCTAACAGAAAGGAATATTATATACTAGATTGATCATTTGTTGGACATTAACAAAATTATATTATCTTAATGGAATAATTCTTTGTTTTCATTTCTTATATTATGATATTAAATATTTCAATTTTCAGAGTTTCAATTTCTATTTTGTAATATAATATCTCTATTTTGGAAAGTGGACACATGGCCTATTTCATAAACATGACTCTTTGGTCATAATGACCTATTTCGTAAAGATAACATTTTGGGCATGATGCCCTACTTCATTTCATAAAATCATTGTTTACTCTTCCTATTATCTAGTTCTAGTTTAAGTGTGTAGTTTGTAACTGCAATATCAACAATATTATCTGTGTAGTACTAACAGTTAACAGTCCATGATTAATCCACTAAGATGACATCTTTAAAACTTCATAATTATGTAGACATTTTGCATGTTTTTTTGAATGTGTATGTGTAAATATCAACTTTATATCGCAATTTGTCATAGATTCAGAAGATGATTTTTCTGTATGGCTGAAATGGGTATTTGATGTACAAAGAATATATTAGGATGTGAGGTTGTGGACCAGTGTTGTCAGAGTGTATAGAGGGAGCCCCTAGAGCACCATTTCTCGGAAAATGGTTGTGAAATGGTGCTCTAGAGGCTCCTGATTGACACTCTAGTAAGACTGGTCCACAACCTCACATCCTAATGTATTCTTTGTACACCAAATACTTGCTTTAACCATACAAAAAAATCAACTTTTGAATCTATCACAATTTGAGATAAAGTTGACTGCATCAACTATATAAAATATGGTTGATGCAAAGCATCAAGTCACTAACCACCACTCCACCCATTGACGTGTTCACTAGGTTAGAGTTGTCAACAACAAAAGAATTTAGCCCACCCATCAGTTACGTAGAAGCTGAATTGAACTCCAATAAATTCTCTAATAGAAAATTCTCTAATATTATTCCAGTGAACCCATGGATGGATGAGAATTGTAATAAGGCAAGAGCACCATACAAAAAAGACCAAATAATTGAGAGCTTTGCAATGTTGTTAGTAAAGCCAAAAGACAGTGAATTTGAGAAAAATGAACAATAAAAGTTTCCAATGAAATCAAAATAAACCCTAGGGATTTTTGGAAAGAACTACAAGTTTGGAAGCAATTGCAAGGAAACAATACAATTTCACACTATCATATAGAGTGATCAAGGTATCATATGGAACCGAGTTCTTCAAAATGTGAGGATCAAATGATCTTTCACAAAATCAAGAAATCTTCAGTTTGGTCATCTTCTTAGTGTATTAACCCAACTGTATAGGGTTGGTAGGAGTTGTAACCTTAGCCTCCACAAAACACCACAGATCAACCTCCTCTAACAACATATGTAGAATGCACTTCCAAGGTGTAAAGTTGGATGCACACACTAGATAGTCACACTCTGAGACCAAGACTAGTGACTAGTCATATATGTAACTCATGGAACACACCTCAACCAAGAAAATCATCCAAGAGGGGTAAAAATCATACCAGCAACCTATCATGGGTGCAAATCAACTCTCCTAGTCATAAACAATGTTTCATTCACTGGGATCTCAGAAGCATCTCACCCACAACCCTCTCACGGGCACCAACACCTATCTCAAGTACAGTTTAGCTTCAATTGTTGAATTTGGGGCATCAGAGACACTGAGAACCTCCAACAACTCCCTCTCACAGGTATTATTCCATTCCATATACATATTGGAAAATCTCAGAAAATACGCTCTGATACCCTGTTAAATTTTCATAAAATGGTATGCAAATCTGCACTCCTAAAATGAAACCCTAACTACTAGGAAACTGAGAACTTAACCTCCTATCCACATAGCAGAAAACACAATCCTAGATCTATAAACACATAAGTCTAGAAAACACAAATAAAAAGCTTCGGAATAACACACTATAATGTACTAAATTTGAATAATGAGAGCTCTGGAATTACAAATAACATATAGACTTAGCTACACACAATTTCTCATATCTTAATTGATGGGAAGAATAATATGATTACAAATCAATAGCTCAAAACTAAATAAACAACACCCCTACCCTATCTTTCTTTTATAAGAGAAGAAAATGCTAAGGAATTACAAAAAAAAACCATCCTTGTGGTGCACCCAGATTAGGAACACAAATCCTTACAATTGGCTATCTAAAAAGGTGTGCCCAAGCATACATGATAGCTTTTCCTAGGAACGAACAACTAGCTAAATTTGGAACATCCTCTCGCTCATGCACTTTGTCTAAACTTAGAAACTAAGCCCTAAACAACATTGAAAAAACACCCGCTAAATACAAAACAATGAGCTCCTTCCTAAACTAGAAAAGAAAATTCTAATTGTGCCACCTCAACCTCGCAACAACCCAAGGCTGCACAGAATCTGAGGTTGCTACAGATCTGCTAGTGCAAATTTGCTCATCATTGTTTCACCTCTTCTGTGGGAGAACACATATGCAGCAATAGGTAAAAATAACACTTTCAACCTCCCCACTTCCATAGAGCACTCTAACCATAACACTAGGCAGCAACACCCCCATCTCTAAGTAGCCATGACTCGTGATAGCAACTTGTCCTTACTCTAGATTCATTTTTTAATAGTATGTTCTAGACAATCTCTATATTTCTTGTACATATTCCAGGGGAAACCATTATTTGTGATTGTTAAATATGTTTGAGTAGCTCTTCCCTAAGAAGTGAATGGAAGTTGGTAAAGAGACTCGATGCAGTAGGAAAAGGTCCATTCTGGGCATTTTTCTTGGCAATAGTAAGCCTGGAGGGGAACCTATTTTTTAAGATATTCCCTTGTTGTATTCATTAGTATGGGATCATAACTTGAGTATGGGGCACCCAAATCTCTTTAAGGGAAATCATTTGTTTTCATGTTAAAAGAATGATGATTGGGAGCTCTTTGGCAAAGGGACCTAGAGTCATTACTGCTCCAAGAATTCGGTTGGATTGTTATGGAACACAAGCACTTGATTTGCAACATGGTAAAGTTCGTGTCCTTGGCTAGGGATCAACTATATATGTTTTGGAAGCCACCGAGGTAGCTTTAAAAAAACAAGTTTTTCATGTAGAGCACACTTTTATTTCTCTAAGTATCAAGAGTAAATCAGACAATGTTTGCAACCCCCCCTCAACACGAAGCAGCCATTGTCCCTTATAATTTGAACATTCAAAATCCCCATCTACGGTTGGCCTCTCAAAGCTATAATATCACTACTACAAGCACAGTATTTGAGTCATCTAACTTTTCAATGCGAACAACCTGCATGGTTGTACCGGGAATCCCATCAGTAGCAGGTGTAGTGGGATGCAATTTTACACCCTCACTTTTATGCCCATTTTGGTCAGTTTCATGAACACCATCTCCCTTGATGGCACTCTCACCATTTGTCATTCCAGCCCTGGCAGAGATTTTTGTTCCCATTATTAAATTTTCCTCGCCATTACCACCCAGAGTTTGTTGTTTCACATTAGTGATTGCAATATTAGCTCTAGCACTGCCACTCTCCCCTATTATACTTGATGCACTACCTTTTGCAATAGAGTTATTCACTTTCACTGCCTCCTCTGTGTCCTCTGCACCATGAGGTCGCAAAGGGGCACCATGGGCTAGATTTGGCATTATCATGAAAATCACTAGCTTCAGAAGCATTCTCTCTATCCCCAGTCGATCTTTGAGGACTCCCCTCCCCCTCATCATCTGCATCAACATCATGTTCTCCTCCTGCCTCAGCACCACCCTCAACCTCTTCATCTTCACGTCTATTCCTATACTGCCTGTTTGCACCATTATCCTCCCCTCTAGGCACACCATCTGTACCAGACATTACATTGCTAGCATTGGCATACAATGTGTTTAGTCGATCCTCAGTCTCTGGTGTAGGTGACAACTCACCTTCTTCTCTTTCAACTGTCAAGCTGTTATGTACAACTCCTTCAAGATATCTCAAATTCATGGTCCTACCTTCCATTCTTAAGCCAATATGTCGTCTCTCAGTTTCTTTTCCAACATTGCGTGACAAAGTCTAGTTACACAATTGCATATACATATACAATTTTTAACAAGGGTTCACATACATAACAATTTTTTTTAGCTCACAGGAAACAAAAAAACAAAAAAATTAACAGACAAAAAATACAGTGACTTGCAAGCAAGAACTCTCTTGGTATTGCACCTTTCATCTCTCAAACCAAATAAATTATAGAGAACCACAAAATTGCAAGAAAAAACAAGTACATATTTCACTCCACATCCAACCATAAATATGCTGTGGCATACTACAGACTTATCAATGGTAATGAACTCAACTGCCATGCATTGTAAATTTATAACAATCAAGAGATCATAAAGCATTCCCACCACTAAGAGACATGAAATCAACATGGCAAGATAATAGCTCATAAATTTTTTTCACTATGAATCATCTTAATTTATATAGCATGTCAAATCAATGAAACATAAGATGGGAGGAGGGAGGTATTTCACCAGCAATCAGTTGTGTTTTAGTTAAAACTAACACAATACTTATATTTGATTTTTGTTAAGCTTCCTAGTGTATTTTAATCAATGATGTATTGCGTCCTATGTCCTCTGTGTATTTATAAATTTTAAAACAACGTAGACAATTCTAGAACCATACCTCTGCTAAAGGCCCCACCCTATCTTTTATGGAAGGCTCAGGCCCACTCTCACCAAACATTTGCCCAGGCCTTGAATGCAGTGCACCCGTCCCTACCAAGAAGACCACAATTATCTAAAAATGAGTGAATAAACAACATAATAGGTAAAACAAACTTAAAATTATCTATATTACACTGCTTGTTAAAGCCAAATTCTTCTAATAAGTTTTAAGTCTCTTGAAGTTGTGAGTGTGTCCCATACATGGGATAAGTATTCTAACCTGACACATGGTACAAAGCCAATTGTCCTGAACTTGACTCTGTTGGAACTACAATCACATCATTTGAGCCATCTAACTTTTCAATGTGACCAACCTGCATGGCTGTACCAGGAATATCATCAGCAGTAGGTGCAGTGGAATGCAAATTTCCACCCTCTCTTTTATGCCCATTTTGGCCAGTTTCATGAACACCATCTCCCTTGATATCACTCTCACTATTTGTCATTCTACCCCTGGCAGAGATTGTTGTTCCCATTATTAAAATTTCCTCGCCATTACCACCCAGAGTTTGTTGTTTCACATTAGTGTTTCCAATATCAGCTCTAGCACTGCCATCACTCTCCCCTATTATACTTGCTGCACTACTTTTTTCAATAGAGTTGCTCACTTTCACTGCCTCCTCTATGTCCTTTGCACCATGAGGTCGCGAAGGAGCACCATGAGCTAGATTTGGCATCATCATCATGAAAATCACCAACTTCAGAAGCATTCTCACTATCCTCAGTCGATCTTTGAGGACTCTCTTCCCCCTCATCATCTACATCAGCATCATGTTCTCCTCCTGCCTCAGCACCACACTCAACCTCTTCATCTTCACATCTATTCCTATACTGCCTGTTTGCACCATTATCCTCCCCTCTAGGCACAGAATCTGTACCAGACACTACATTGCTAGCATTGGCATAAAATGTGTTTTGCCGATCCTCAGTCTCTGGTGTAGGTGACAACTCACCTTATTCTATTTCAACTTTCAAACTGCTATGTACAACTCCTTCCAGATATCACAAATACATGGTCCTACCTTCCATTCTTAAGCCAATATGTCGTCACTGAGTTTCCTGTCCAACATTGTGTGACAAAGTCTAGTTACAGAAGTGCATATACATATACAAGTTTTAACAAGGGTTCACAATCACATACATAACAATTTTTTAAGCTCACAGGAAACAAAAAAAAAAGTTAACAGACAAAAAAGACAGTGACTTGCAAGCAAGAACTCTCTTGGTATTGCACCTTTCATCTCCTAAACCAAATAAAGCATAGAGAACCACAAGATTGGAAGCAAAAACAAGTACTTTTTCACTCCACGTCCAACTATAAATATGTCGTGGCATGCTACAAACATATAAATGGTAATGAACTCAACTGCCATGCATTGTAAATTTATAACAATCACTGTATTTGATGAGTGTGCAACATAGTATATCTGTTGTGTGCGCTGGAGAAGAACAATGGCCAAGAAGTCTAGGTATAAACTAACAACAATTGAAAGCAAATAATGAAGGATTATCGTAATAATAGTAGAAATAGAACCATGGAAATCACCCTACAAACACCCTAAACACTCAAATGCTTATCTTTTGAAGACTAGATCCTATCTCATTCCATTGTTTTGATTTCATATACATTGAATGATTCCACTTTCACCATATGCAAACGCTACTGATAGAAGAACAAGGGAACTTCACAGCTACAACTTGACCTATGGCCCAATTAGGTAACAAAAACTCAATCCTCTTTTGATCTTCTCATAACACCTTAGACTACAATCCTAAAAAAGTGCAATTAGGTCAACCTGTAAGAAACAAGATATCACTTCCAGCAACTGTGGTAAAATTTTCCAACATTAATACCCTTAATAAGACATCTTTGGTATCAATTTTGGTAGCTGTAGTTTCCAATCATTTATACCATTAGTAGGACATATTTAATTTTTGTAACAGAGATCCAAGTTTCTTATTCAGCCAAATTGTTTACAACAAGTTTTAAAAATCCATCCTTTCGCACAATCTCGAAGGAAAGAACCTAGTCATCTTTGCAAATCATTTACATTCTAAAGTGTTATCAGCACATAACAATGAACCTCTTATGTCTACTGTGGAAATCAAGAATTTCAATCTGAACCAATGAACCAAAAAATGAGGCACTCTGGATTTTTTGAGCAAGGGCATTAAGGTTTCTATATATTCTGAAAACAAAAATAAAATGCACAAGACTCCAAAAATATTTAAAATTATGTTTCGCTCATAATTCTAAAAGACTCCTAGAACATTTAAACTTTGCTCTGTTTATAACTAAAAGCCCCAAAATTCTGTGAGAAGGTCAGAATGTAATGCAGCATTGACTGTCCCATTCATAAATATTTTAAGAAAACACAGTATGCATAATCAAGGGGATGAGGGAGAATAGCGAGGAAGAACCGAATTTCAAACAAGGGACGCACTTCTCCTAATAAGTTGAAATTTAGAGAAATATAATGTGTATCAAAAAGCATAATCCTTAATGTGCTTAACTTTGTGCAAAAGGATAATAATGCACATCAGGCTGTGGTCTAGTGGCAACTTGGAGCAGTGGTTCTGACAATCCTCACAGGAATGCTCCTCCCTTGCATGGGGTATGCTGGATATGCCTATTAACCGTGGACCTTGTGCCAATTAATGATTGTATTGTTTAGGCCTTGAAGCAGATAATTTCAATAACTGTTGGCGAGGTACCAGCAGCCCATTCTTTGCAAATGTGGAAGGGTTGGAGGGTTTATCATCCATAAACACAAAGGTTCCCATTTAGAAAAAAAAAAAAAAAAAAGAGACTATCATGGAAATACACCCCTTTTTCCAAAAAGCTTTGACAAACAAGCATGTATAGGGAGCTTCACTGCAAAGAACAGACTATGGTGCCAAGTCTGAGTAGTATCCATTCCACTAAAATGATAGGGGACTTGGACACAGTCCATCCTTTTGAACTCATGCAATAATGATGGGCCAATACAAGTGGGCAAGAAAAACGCAAGAATGGAACCCTTGTCAACAGCTAACCATCCGAACAGCATCTATATTTTGCTCTGTGGGGATCATCCGGTTTGGCATTGGGCAGATGTAAATGTGATTCGGGCTGCAGGGCTAAATAATGTCTATAAGATCAACCATGCTCTGCAGTCCCTCTATTCTTTGAGTTATGAGACTGATAAATTTGATTACACCCATTGCAAATGCAATTATTGTGCTTCTCCCCATTTTGACATAAATATAGTATTCTTCCTTCATATTCGTTTGTCCATGGAAGCTTCCCTGTAGAGGCCAGATCACCCTATCTGTTCTATTGGATTCACGCAGAAAACCCATCAAACCCTTCTTCAAAACAATGTCACACATGGCAGCAAATGGTAGGATTTGCTGAACTTAGAATCGTGAATTTGTGCTTGTTCTAGCAGAAACAGATATTATTGGTGGTTTACTAAATGACAAGTTTTGTACTTGAATAATAAAGCAGGACACAGCCTATTAAGAAGACTAAGAAAAACTGATTTCCTGGATAGAAGCACTTATTTTGATGATAAGAAAGTGTTGTTGAGAATAGTATTGGTAAGATTGACAGCAACCTTTGAAAGTGAAACAACAGCAATACTTCATGGTGCTTAAAAGATTGCATTTTGATTTGCCTCGGATATTAAGTGCATCAAATGTGTATTTAGTTCTATTAAAGAAACCTTTTCAGGGAGGAAATAAAGGCTTTGATAATTTTCTGTTATGGTGCAACTTTGCTAATCTCATCTGAGATGGTGGATGTGTTTGTCATTTGTATTGTAGTTTGGAATCTGGAATTGGATGTGTTTTTAGTCTGTCATTTGCTTGTGTTTAATATGTTGCCTGAGATGGAGCTTGTAAATTTGAAGTTTTAAACTTTTATGTAAAGAATAGCGTTAGAAGTAAAGTCATTATTAGATGACAACTGCACAATACCTTTTTTTTCCTAGCTCCACCTCCATAGGTTTTGTTAAATCACACAAATTCATTTATTCTAGTGAAAATGTTATATCATACAGGCCTTCACAAAGTCCATCTTGTCAGTGCATATTTACCTGCCTGACAAACTTAACCAGCATAATATATACACTAACCATTCTTCAGCATATATGGGAATGCAGAAGTCAAGCTTTTGCTGGACTTGTCGTGCATGCTCTTCCTAATGAAAGAACCGAAAGATTGCTTAAAGACTACCCAGCAATGCAGAATTGCTGGATTTGGCAGATTCAAATTACTCTAGGGGAAGAAGACGTATTTAGACATAGTTCAGAAGTTTAAGATTAATATTATATTTTGATTTTTTGACTTGGAAAGAATGAGATAACAATGTTTCTTTGAGATTACATAGATGCCTACCTATGCCATATTTATCATGGTTTATTCTTGTTATCTATCAATGTCTTGGTAATGTATTTCTTTTAGCGTGACAGAATTATATCTACAATTACTTCCTTCAGAAATTAAGTTCTCTGTATAAACCTAATTTAAGCTTAATCTTATTTATGGCAGACTTTGGCAAAGTCTTTTGAAGTCACAGAACTTCCAGGTATTCACAGTAGAAACATGTTATATACATCATATTGGCATAGCAGAATCTATATGTTGTCAGTGAAGTGCATGATACATATTCTAATGCTAGTGCTTATTTTCAGTGCGGTCTGCCAAGTTCATAGCACGCAAACATTGGGTTGTAGCTGGTGCAGATGACATGATTATCCGTGTTTACAATTATAACACCATGGATAAGGTGAAAGTATTTGAAGCACATACTGATTATATCAGGTGTGTGAGTGTTCATCCAACTCTGCCATATGTGTTGTCATCATCTGATGACATGCTAATCAAGCTTTGGGACTGGGATAAAGGTTGGCAATGTACTCAAATATTTGAAGGTCATTCACACTATGTGATGCAAGTCGCGTTTAATCCCAAGGATACAAATACATTTGCAAGTGCCTCACTAGACCGTACTATAAAGGTGGGAGGTAGTGCTCTTTGGTAAATCCCAAGTTTATAGCCTTAAGCTTTACTCTGGCATAAATTATCCACCTAGGAATCTCATCTTTTTTCCTCTTGGTGAACACTCAAATTTGTTACTTCTCTTAGATAGTGGAAATTAGAATTTAGATATCCTAAAATGTTAAAGCCTTGTATAATTTGTTTCATATTGATTTATTTTAACCTGAATGCATCAATCAGATCTGGAATCTGGACTTGCAAGAACCAAATTTTACTCTCGATGCCCACTTAAAGGGTGTAAACTGTGTTGATTACTTCACAGGAGGTGACAGACCATATCTTATTACTGGCTCAGATGATCACACAGCAAAGGTGCTCAAACATATAGATTCTCTAGAGATGTAATTGATTTACCCCTACTACTTGTCTTGATCATTAAAAAAATTGGCCTACCTTTAAATTTCTTGGTGTGCTGTCATCAGGTTTGGAACTACCAGACAAAAAGTTGTCCCCAAACTCTGGAAGGACACACATAATGTATCTGCAACATGTTTTCACCCTGAACTTCCTATCATCATCACTGGTTCAGAAGATGGTACTGTTCGTATTTGGCATGCAACAACATACAGGCAAGTTTTAGTTGGATTGTTTTATACATAGGTTATAAACTTATGAACCTGATAGATATTCTAACAGTTAATGGCATTCACTCTCCTAGCACTAGTAGTGACCCATGCTTAACCTTCTTGGTCTCATACAAGGAAGTGATTCTTCTATACGGACCATAATGGTTTGCAAATAGTTTCGTTGTTCAGTTTAATTTTGGTATATTGTACAGACTAACTTAGCATTTTCTTGTTTGTAAGAGAAGGAAAACAATGATTTTAAGGGGAGTTTTAAATATTTAGTACTGGATGTATTTGGATGGGAAAAAGCTATGCTGCATGGAATAACTGCATTGGCTTTAGTTGGAACTTGTATTAACAAACTCCATAGTGCAACAGGGCTTTCGAAAATTCTTAAAATATTGTGAATTTGTTATCTTTGTGATTCTAAGAGGGTTCAAGATGAAAAACACTCTCTTAAAATGTACTGTGTACACCCACATTAGATCAGAAAATATATGGATGGGAGAAAGTGTTGCTGCATGGAATCACTGCATTGGTTTTAGTTGGAACTTGTGTTCATGAACTCCATGGTGAAACAGGGCTTTGGACACTTCCTAAAACATCGTGAATTTGTCATCTTTGTGATACTAAGAGGTTTGAAGATGAAAAACACTCTAGAATGTCCTGCATACACCCACATTAGGTCACAATTTCAAAATACAACCTTCCTAACCTTTTCTTAGATTGTTGGTAAAATCAGTCGAACAACAAATATTCTTGATGTTATTTCTCTTCCAGGTTGAACCCTACTTGTAATATTTTGTTTGGAATTAGCACTTTTTTATGGTCTTTACAAGGTTAAAATGGTGCCCCTCGTTTTGAAATGTTTGTTGGGACAGTTCCAGATATTGATATTGACACTGCTTCTTTATGAGGTATATGTGTTATATGGTGATTACAACATTGCTACTCTGGAAAGATTTTTAATTATGTTGTGTTTCTTTATTTATGGACTTTCCAAGATGTTCAAGGAAAATTATCGGAAAATATACTAGGAACTTGTGTAGCTAGGTACTTTCCCTTGCTGCTGAAATATGAATTGAACATTGTAGTATCAATTCAACAATGTTTCAAGTTTAATGAATTGGACATATATGTTAGAAATTTCATGTTATCCTGTTGTTTTAGCTGCCTGGAAAAGATTTATTGCTTGCATTGGGGCATGTTGAAATGAGAGAAGTGAGGTGCACTATACAACATAGGTGGGGGTGGAGTTGACTCATTGATTTTGTGTGCTCCTGTGTCTAACAATAATTTTAATCTACATGGTGCATTGAATATTGAGGTAAGCTGGATACGGCTAGATCTGTATCTGATGTGAACATGTCATTCATGTTGAATATCTCTAACGTCAAGTGTGAAGCATGCATTAAGGCTATAAAAAAAAATTAGAGTTTGACTCTTGGGGGTCGAGACAAAGGCTGGATTCTTTGGTTGGTGCATACTGTTAGAAGATTAACTATGTTTTTTAGGGGATACAATAGAGGACTGGTGGTATTGAGAAGAAGAAAGCGTAAGTAGTCCTGGATGTGTTGGTACAAGTGTTAAAAATGTTACAAAATAGCCCTTATAGTGAGCAGCGCCAAGCTAGGGTGGTTACATGGAGACATTGACTAAAGGTGAAAGAGACATACAAAGCAAGGGGAGCCTAAATCAAACCCTAACTTCACTTGCTTAAATTAGGAGATAGGCCAACCAAGGTCTTCTTCATAGACCTCAAATACAATGTAGTGGAACACATCAAGGCTTAAAACAACAAAATTAAAAATAATTGATCAGGTAAATATAGAGAAAGAGTTTTTTAGTGACTATAAAATAGTTTTTAAATCTCAAGGATATCATGGAGAAAAGAAAGGTAGTCATGTAAACTTTTATTGATGCAATTCCTAGAAAATCGATGCAAGAAAAATAAGGAGTATGTGATTAAAAATCAACATTAGATGAGTTGACAATAACCCTTAGGGAAATGGTCGATGATAAGTCCCTTGGCTAGGATGGTTATTTATGCAAATTTTACAAAGCCACTTGGGGCTTTCTTGGGCCAAATTTTTCTTCAAGTGTATAAAGTATTTGTATGTACTATGGACACATACACAAGGTAACGACATCAACAAGTTGTTGATCAAGTTCATCTTGAAGCCGGGAGACCCATTATTAATCACAAGCTAGTACTGATAACTTTACTTAATCTACCTTATAAAATTGTAGCCAAAGAGCTTGCTTTGTAGCTAAAACATATCTTGTCAAAAATTATTGTAGCAAAATAGATGGGATTTATTATAGGCAGATACATTTGGGATGATGTGATTGCTGTTTGGGAAGGCATTGAATGAGTTAGAAGCCAAGGCTTAGAGGCCCTCTTCATAAAGGTAAACTGCAAAAGCAAGGGGAGCCTAAATCAGACCCTAACTTCACTTGCTTAAATTAGGAGATAAGCCAACCAAGGTCTTCTTCATAGACCTCAACTACAATGTAGTGGAACACACCAAGGCTTAAAACAACAAAACTAAAAATAATTGATCAGGTAAATATAGAGAAAGAGTTTTTTAGTGACTGTAAAATAGTTTTTCAATCTCAAGGACATCATGGAGAAAAGAAAGGTAGTCATGCAAACATTTATTGATGCAATTCCCAGAAAATCGATGCAAGAACAATAAGGAGCATGTGATTAAAAATCAACATTAGATGAGTTGACAATGACCCTTAGGGAAATGGCCGATGATAAGTCCCTTGGCTAGGATGGTTATTTATGCAAATTTTACAAAGCCACTTGGGGCTTTCTTGAGCCAAATTTTTCTTCAAGTGTATAAAGTATTTGTATGTACTATGGACACATACACAAGGTAACGACATCAACAAGTTGTTGATCAAGTTCATCTTGAAGCCGGGAGACCCATTATTAATCACAAGCTAGTACTGATAACTTTACTTAATCTACCTTATAAAATTGTAGCCAAAGAGCTTGCTTTGTAGCTAAAACATATCTTGTCAAAAATTATTGTAGCAAAATAGATGGGATTTATTATAGGCAGATACATTTGGGATGATGTAATTGCTGTTTGGGAAGGCATTGAATGAGTTAGAAGCCAAGGTCTAGAGGCCCTCTTCATAAAGGTAAACTGCAAAAGCCACTGGTAGAGTGGAATGGTTGTTCAATCTCTCCATGCTGAAGGTGCTTGAATTTGATACATTTTTTGTTAATGTAGATGGAACTTTATTTTCATGGGCTACAACTTGCCTTTGCATCAATTAGGCCAAATTTGAAGAGATAGAGTACTTTTAATCTATCTGGAAATGGTTTTTGTTGGCCTCGATCCTCTATGTAATAGATGTTGAAGCCCTTAGTTATCCCATTCAAAGAAGAATCGGATAGGGCCTAATCAAAGATACACCCCTTCCTGGTCCTAATGGTGATCAACAACTGAATAGACACTTCGCAGATTGTTCTTTCGTAGCCATCATTGAAGAGAAGCAAACTCTGGAACACACTATGAATTGCCTGCAATTTTAATGTGAAACCCTAAGGTCAAAATTTCAAATGGCCATAACTCAATGTTATTGATAAAGGAATTCCTTGATTGGTTGGTAGGCAAAGAATGGGCTTGATTACATCTAGTTAGGGGTTAAAATTCCTTGAAATCCCTTTGCCTTTGAAGCCTTCACGAGTATATTTTAGCAGCACTCCCACTTTGAGTTGTGTATCTATTAAAAGTTTGATGGAGCTTGTTATCCTTATTTAGCGTGCTCCACTATGAGGACGGGTAGTGTGTGGAGCCCTTTGGCATGGTCAACATGCACATTTTTTAGGATTTCTAAGGAGATGAGAAACCATGCAAGCAAAGGACCCATTGGCACATTCTCCAATGCCAAAGAGAACCCTAGGTTGAGGGACATCCTTCTTTTTATGAG
Source organism: Pinus albicaulis (assembly GCA_034641835.2). NCBI lineage: Eukaryota > Viridiplantae > Streptophyta > Pinopsida > Pinales > Pinaceae > Pinus > Pinus albicaulis. Next base: position 85,929,397 of record CM076574.1, read on the forward strand.
AATGGTTTTATAACTTAATACTAATAGCCTACACTATGGTTCTACATGTAGTTCTCAAGACTATGGAAGCCTGATATCTGTGGTTTATCTTGAAAAAAATCATGCCCAACCTCTCTGAATTATTATAGCATTCCTAATCTACTGAATTTAGGTTCTCCATGTACAGAGGCATCACTAGAGATGATTACCAAAAGCAATGATTTGAGTAGAAGTACCTTTTCCATTGGAGATGTGGCAGCCTAGCAGGTATATCTTTGTGTGCAAATGCCCAGATTGCTCCAAAATTTATATTGTTGATTTCCTTTGCTCTCAGATTATATTATCATTCAATGTTCAGTCATTCTTATTTGGTACAAAGGAGTTGGACTAGTGTAAGGGTTGAAGTTGCTCCAGTGGCTTTCAAAATCATATGCAGTTGATTCTTAGCAAAAGACAATAATCGCACCAAGCTGCGATTCAAATGCTTTTGCTCGATAACAATCTAGTCATGCTCTCAGAGCAGTATTGGTTCTACATTCCTTTTCCAAAGTGCTCCCAATTATCATTTCTTCTAACATGAAAACTGATGAATACCCTTAAATAGAAGCAGGTGCTCCATACTCAAGGTCTTGATACTTCTTTATGTTCCATACTCATGAATATAACAAAGGGGATACCTTGACAAATAGTTTCACCTCCAGGATGTCCTCTGCTACCAAGAAAAGTGCCCAAAATGGACACTTTTCTAATGTATCAAACCTCTATGCTAACTGTCACAAACTTCTTAGGGAAAAGTTGCTCAAACAAAGTTAGCAGCATCCAAAAAGAGTGGATCCCCATGAAATATGTGCAAGAAATTCAAATATTGTCTACAATAGACTATTACAAAATGGGTCTAAAGTGAGGACAAGTGGCATTGGCAAGGTATCTCTCCCCCGAACTTCCTTACCAGCTAGTTGTAGATGATGTCCACTTAACTTGTGGTTGTAGACAAGCCATGTATGTAACTATTATAGTCTAAGGCTGTAAAGATGCAAAAATTTTGTTGCCAAGACCAGGGTATCCACTTTATGAAGCATAGCTGGCATACAATGGCATTGAAGCCAGGAAATATAATTTTATTTATAGAAAGGAATTGGGAAGTTAATTTAGAACACCTTGAAACAGTAGCTAAGAATAACACAATAGTAATGGTTCTTGGCAATACTAATAATCATTGGAGTGTTGTTTTCAGCCATAAGCATTTAGCCAAGGTTGTAGAGATGGAAAACAAGTTAGCCTTGCCAATAATTTATGAGGGAGTATATGAACTTAAACTCTGCCCAATGGCTGGTACCTTCCCCCCATGCAGCTTTGAAATAGAAATTATGGCTCTGCCTAGTGGCTGGTACCTTCCCCCAATGCAGCTTTGAAATATAAATTATGGTTTTCCTTTGGAAATATCACATCCAACACTACAAATCCCCAAAATTTATGGGAAATTTATGGCTCATACATTTCCAAGTAGATGATGATATTTCTTGGCAATAGAGGTGTCTCCTTTATAATGAACAATTTCTTTTATTCCTCTTCCAAAATGGCTTACATGGGTTGCTTAGCTTCAGCCTGTTGTCTCTGTTTATGTATTGCTATGCTTCTCAATTTCCACAGTCATCTCTTATCCTTGTTTTTATGTAGTGTTGTTGTCTGGAAATTAGTTTTGCATTTTCTATCCAAATTTGATGAGAAGTGCCATGCAATTGTTCCTCAAGGGCTGATTAGAAGCTTGATCTCTTGATATATCATATGCATGCTCTTTTTAACGGACTTGTCATGATCCACTAGTTTCCCTGACATAGACTCTGCCGCATAAACTACTGGTCCTTGAATGTTATTTGTGGCCTGCTATAATATGCATCATGTCTTACCATTTTACTAAACACTTGTCAAGAGATTTGGCACAACTCTAGATAAAATAACCTATTCATCCCAAAGTAAAGATAGAATAGTAGAATTGGAAAAATGGTTCAAGTTCAAGTGTTTCGCTTGTATAGCTTTGTTTTTTAACAATACTTGGAATTAAAGATTGCATCATTATTGCCAAGATGGAAACAAAAATGCTTTCTTCATGAGTAGCAACACCAGAGCCAAAAATCTTCACCTTTTTCAGCTAAATGTTCCCCAATCCTCATGCTAAATAATGAATTATCATACTTGCAAATAAAGTTTTGACTATTCCATCCCATGGATGATCAGGAAAACTGACTCAAAAACAAAAATTTATGATTGTTCATACATATTTCCATGCCTTACAAATACAGTGATTTGTACATATGAAAAGATGATAGCAAATAAATTGTATGGATGACTGACTTTTAGTTGAAGTGTCCCTATCTGCCTCTAGGGAATGCAGCTTTTTAAGTTCTAAGAGGATACTCTCCTTAGACAGGCTATCGGCTTTCTCATTCAGCGCTAGGAAGACATGAGCTATAGTGAACCTCACGAAAATAGAGGTGATCTCCTTCGGGTGATTTGTATTTGCCAACAAGTCGATATGTTACGTCTCAGGAATGTTGCGAACATTTTAGTACCAATGAAGAATCTCCAAAGACCTGAAGTTCTCTTATCCCTTTATCAAACATTTTTCTCAGTAGATATTTTTATGCCAACAACCTTACAAGATTGTTAGTCCCCCTTCTTGAGTTCCCTTTGAAAAATTATATGGTGGCTCACGGTTTGGTTGATCTTGTCAAATTTTTAAGTCATTATCAAATCTAAAGAAAGGTCCAAAAATCAGGAAGAACCAAAGGATGAGACAATTCCCGATGTTGAAGGACCAATGGACCTTATTGATCCACCTCCTTCAATGAAGAGAAGACCCTCATGGCTCAGGGATACTCCCAAGGATGGCGAGAGACATATGGCCCCAAGGGGGACATTTCGTGAAAGCAAGAAGCCGAATAGATACCAAGGGTATCTAGCAGCCATGAGTACAATCGTACAATTTGAGCCTGGATCTTTTGAGGAAGCCGTTAAGCATCAAGTTTGGAAGGATGCTATGCACAAAAAATTCAAATCCATTATGAAGAATGATGTCTGGGATGTGGTTCCGAGACCAGAGGACAAAGCATTTGTCACCTCGAAATGGCCCTATAAGATCAAGCATGGATCTGATGGTAGTGCTGAAAAATTCAAGCTCGTGGCTTCTCTCAAAAGGAAGGCATAGACTATGATGACATAATTGCACCTACGGCCCGATATACCACCATCCGATCTATCATAGCCCTTGTTGCTACGCAAAGATGGAATCTTCATCAGATGGATGTAAAGACCGCCTTTCTGCATGGTGCGATAAAGGAAGAGGTGTATGTGGAGCAATCTCTGGGTTCGAAGTCCAAGATAGAGACACCCATGTTTGCAGGTTGAAAAAAGCCCTCTATGGGTTGAAGCAAGCCCCCAGGGCTTGGTATGAGAGGATAGATAGCTACTTGATGAAGATGGGCTTCACTCATAGTAATGTTGATCCAAACCTTTACTTCAAGGTTGATAGAGAAAAGCCTCTCATTCTGGTGTTGTATGTGGATGATCTCTTCCTGACAAGTGTTGACCCTCTCATTCATCAGTGTAAGAGGGAGCTCGCTTCTGAGTTCGAGATGAAGGACCTAGGACTGATGCATTACTTCCTAGGCCTGGGGTCTGACAGAGACCTGACGAAATTTTCCTCTCTCAAGGAAAATATATTGTGAAGCTGCTGGAAATATTTGGAATGGTGGACTATAAGTCTGTGTTGACACCGATGGAGCTCAACTTTAAGAAGTTGAGTGGAAGCACTGCTGGGCCTGTGCTAGCAAATCCTGTCGAGTATCGTCAACTCGTAGGGGCCCTGATGTTCTTAGTGAACACCCGTCTAGACGTATGTTTTGCAGTGAACACTTTGAGTCGACACATGGTTGATCCTCATCACATTCACTGGGTTGGTGCCAAGAATCTGTCGAGATATCTTCAGCGCACAATAAACCATGGGCTGAGATACACTGTCGAGAACGTGACACTCCATGGATATACTGATGCCGATTGGGCTAGTAGTGTGGTGGATCGCAAGAGCACATCTGGATGCTGCTTCACACTTGGATTTACTTTGATATCTTGGATGAGTAGGAAGCAGAAGTCGATGGCTTTAAGCACCGAGAAGGCCGAATACATTGCGGCGAGTATGGCCTGTTGTGAAGCAGTTTGGTTGCGAAAGCTCTTCAGTGAGCTATTTGGGCATTTTCTAGATACCACCGTTATCCTTTGCGACAAAAAGAGTGGGATTTGTTTGTCGGAGAATCCTGTGTTCCACGATCGATCCAAGCATATTGATATCAAGAACCACTTTATTCAGGATATGGTACAGCGAGACGCCGTAAGGCTCAATCATATGGGAATTGATGAGCAGGTCGCGGATATTCTCACAAAGCCCTTGGGGAAGGTCAAGTTCCTAACCTTCTGTGAGAATCTTCGAATCGTGGAACGACCCTATTCTGAGGGTCTTGTTGGACGATGAGCTCTAGGAGCTCCAGGGGGCTTTGGGGATAGCTTCTTGGAGCTATAAGCACACACAAGGCTAGACTTGTTGAACCTTGTGGTGCTTCTGCCCCACTGTTATGATGTTGAGTTGGTTCACCTCTCATGATCTATGCCCCGTATGCATCCTACCCATGGAGTCCCAGACTCATGGGAAGTACCTCTCATTTGGCCAATGAGGTGGGAAAAGCTAGAGACAAGTAGCAAAGACCGATGGACGCATCAAAGATTGTCGTACTCTCTATGTCTAGGATGGCACGTGTCCAATCACTTGATCTGGGATCAAGTCTAGTGAGGTTTCGGACCTCCAATTGACTTCAAGTCAGTTAAACCAACTTCGAGTTGGTATGTGACTCCTTTGAGTCCTATAGAGGTTTCGGACCTTTGAGCTGATTTTGTCAACTGAGAGTGATGTCTTTGTGACTCACCTTTTGTTTTGAAATAAAGAAACCAACAAAGAAATTTACGACGAGATGATGTACGATGTTTGGATGGCACAAGTGGATGGAGTTCTCCTTAGTTGAGAGGGAGTGTTAATTTTGGACAACTAGGTCCAAACTCCATGTTGTGATGCTTAGATGAAGATGCCAATATTTTTATTGGATTCCTCTTTTGGAGAGGTGCAAGATCGATCTAAAGATCATCTTGATCCGATGAGCTAAACATTTATTTTGAATTAATTCCACTTATGTGCAAGGTCGGCCATAATTATAATGTAAGCTTTAAGCCCCAACATATGTGTCACACACCCTCACAGATGGATATATATTGGTCAATGTTGGAGGTCATTTTCATCATCACTCATCACACATTCTCTCTTTGCATCTGATTGGTTCGATCATCATTTTGGAGGCTCTTCTTCTTTCACAAGTGGGAAATTGCAGCAAAGAATTTTCTGTTTTTGACCTAGGGTTTCAGCGCAGATTTGACCTGCGTTGACTTTGGTCAACGCATGGTCAACTTAACTGCCCAAAATTCTAATTTCTGCAGTTCATACTTTTTGGCACAAAAATCGAGGCTGAAAATTGACTTTGACTTGGCTGCATTGACTTTTGTTGTTGTTGTTTTTGCGTTGATCATTGACTGCATAGCATTGACTTTTGTTGACTTTGGGTTAAATGTATAGAGCTGTTCGAGAGGGTTGTGTGACACATTCTGGTTGGCTGACCGTGCAAATACTTTGCTAGTTGAAGCATCATGTTGACCGTCGTAACACACCACATCACATATATTTTGTTGATCAAGTTAAGTGTATTTTTGGCTTGTCTTCTGTTGATCTATTGGTATGTTCTATCAGCATTTTACTTTCTTGTTTATGTGATTGTTGTTTGATATCGGGTATAAAAGTAAAGTTGCATCAAGCATAGAACATCTACAAAAATTTACAATACGTTTGTAGAAGTGTGACCCCATAAGCTAGTAGATGTCCATGCCATGGCATCAACATTGATTGATATGATAACATGTAGGGATTCCTTAAAAAGGATTGGTACATTAAAAATATTTTTTTGAAAAGTTGACATTGATGAAACTTCACAGGTCTAATGTTGCCATCCCAAAAATTGTGTCAATAGAATGTATAAGGATTGACATAGTCTTCTTCTTTTTTCAAAATTGAGATCATGTAATTTTCACATTTCTATATGAGCTTAACTTAGCATCTTCGACATATCTTCTACGGAGGAGTTCTGGTCCTCCAGAAAGGAGATTCTGAAAATTTTCTGAAGAAACCTTAGACAATGGAGTCCTATACATTACTTTATCAAGCTTGCAAAGACTGAAATACTTGCTCCCTTCAGGGTGGAAGTTAACGTATTGTTGAATAAATCTTCTCTCTGGTAGTGTAAATATGGTATAGGCACCACACTCTTTCTTAAGAAAATTGTTTTTCTTAAGCCAAGCATACATTTTGTATCTTGGTTTGATGCTACCCTTAAGATCAAAGGTGAAATATTTTGGAAATGATGGAAGAACCTGCAGTGGGTTAAATGTCATACTACAAAGAAAATCGAATTTCTTTTGGATCAAATCTGAACTTCTACTCAATAATGTTGGTCTTGTCCTCACCATTTGACAAACATCATTGAAAGGTAACACAAGTCTCAAAACACAACTTAACCTCTCCTGCAACTTATTGCCTCCACAACGAATCATTCTAGCATCTTTGAACGTCGACTCAGGGTAATGTATCAAGCCTAATTTCAACCAAAGGTTTGGCTTGTGTCTCTGAATTGGCTCTTGTAAAATTTTAGTGATATTTCTTTCTTGGGTGCCTAGTGAATCTCTGAGCTTAGCATCAATGACATTGAGATCATCTCTTCTACATAGAAGTTCTGATCCTCGAGAAAGGGTATTCTGAATTTTTTTTAAAGAAACTTTAGACAATCAAGGAACATGCATTGTGCTTTTCAAATATTCTCTTTTAGAGCCACGGACAACTTGATAATCTCTTTTATGGACAAGTTCTGATTGTACAGAAGGGATATTCTGAAATTTTTCTGAAGAAACCTTAGACAATGGAGTCATGAGCATTGTGTTTTTTAGATGTTCTCTGATAGACACAAAAATTCCCTTCTTCTCAAGCCCAGTGCAATTAATATCTTCAATCAACTTGATCAAGTTCTCATGCAAATAGCGAGGATGACTCAAATCTGTCTTTGTCATTTCCTTTTGATCCAAACCAACGCTTGCAAAATCTAAATTGTCTGCCATGGATTTTATTGGGTCCCATCTAAGAAATCTCAGGATAATTTAAAATAATGTTACCTATATTTTCCTTTCTTAGTCCCAGGTTTGACAGAACATGCACTGTAGAATACAGTGTTGTCTCTGAACTGTCCATATAAAAGGTTGAGGCTTTGTACGGTATAGATTGCTAATCTCATCCCAAGGGCAACCGATACTTGCCAAAAGCATTAGCTTTTCTAAAATACTACTGCATTTCAGTGGATTTTTTTTTGCAACAAACAACAAATCTTGTTCTTCTCAACTTGAAAACCATTCAAACTATTAGAAACAGTCACAATTTTTTGTATATACTTCATCCTTGAGAAGCGATGGGCAACATGTACCATAGTTACTGTAGATATATTGTGGTTAAACGGCTAGTAATATTCAAATGCATTCTGTTTCAAAATACAATATAAAAAATTTACTACTATAAAGAAGCTCAAGCAAACAATTAACACAAAAAAATAAGTACAGAAAAATGAAAAAAACCACAAATAGTGTCAGATGTGAGAAACAAACCTCTACTGCATCTCGAAGTGTCCTTCATCTTTGTAAAAAAACTCCACAATGCGTGAGAGCACAAGCATTCTGGGGCTCAAGCGCAAGAGCTTCTACATCAAAACATTCAAACGCCTCGGCATGAGACCTTGTATTTGGAGACATCCCATTTCCAATGTGAGCTTCGATGGTGATAAGCTATGTTTCCAGAACAAATTCGTAGAGACCAAGTGCATCCGCAAACGTACGTATTCCTCCATTGGAGTATATTAAAATATGATATTGCATCCTTACTTGAAACCAAGGGGACGAGACAGGAAGAAGAGCAGAAGTAGAATTAGGGCTGGTACTAGAAATGCTGCTTGATGTTTCATTGAATAACGACTCACTACTTCATCGACATTCGAAAGGTAATGCCCTCTGTGAGTTGCCCATTTTTTCCTGCAACATCCTCTGCTATCTTCCAACATTCACTGTCTGACAGTGAAGAGACTGAGTGAACTGAGATTTTGTCCCTGCCATCGCTAGACCCATTCCACTATTCAACGCCCCCAGATTTCTTCAACGCGCCTAGTTTTCCATGGTCATCCTACGGAACCTTACCCAAAATTTATTAAAACACCACATTCAAAATATAAGACTATTCCAAGCAAATGCATTCATCGTTTGAGATGAATCGAAATCTAGCCGCATTCAGGGTTTGGGATTAATTGAAATTTAGAAAATGCATTTTAGTATTTGAGATTCAACGGTGGAGATGAATACCTTACCCTGTGAAAAGACTGTCTGGAGGAGGACAGAGTCTGACATGATTACCTTATGGTGCTGCAGGAAAACCATGGAATTTTAAACTCCGTTAAATTCCCACCAAATTATCAAATGCTGAGAGGGAAATATAAAAACAAAAAAATCGATATCATTTAAAAAAAAGTTGGAGGGAAATATAAAAACAAAAGAAAAATTGAGATCACTTAAAAAACAATTAGTGCGCTTTGAACTCCTAATTCGGTGACAAATGGGTAATGAAGAAAATGGTATAGTTTTAAGATTTCACACATTGCATGAGTTTTAAATAGTTTTTTTTTTTAATTCATTTTTTTTAAAGAGTGGTATATGTTGTTGGAATGAAGCATATTAATTTTTTTTAAATAGTCTTTTTATTTTATTTTTTATTTTTAATTGATTTTTATAATTTTTTTGCTTATTAAGAAAATTTAAACAAATAGTAAAAAAAATCTTTTTAAATTAAAATAATTAAAATAATAATGTTTGTGTTTTTATTGAATTTTATAATTCTTTTTATTTTCTATGTTGTTAAGAAAATTTAAGCAAATAGTTTAAAAAAAAAAAAAATTAAAAAAAACAATGTTGTTTTATTGTTTTTTATAATTTTTTTTATTTTCTATATTGTTAAAAAAATTTAAGCAAATAGTCAAATAAAATCTCTCTAAACTAAAATAACAAAAAAAACAAAAGACTAATAGATGTTGATATAGAGATATGGAAATAAATTCTTAAGACAATTACAAGAGGAAGAAAAGATCACAAGTGATATTGTAACATGAAGAGTGGACCTTAAGATAATAGCATGCATGGTTGAATATTTATATCCCTTGCACCTTGTAAATTGTTAATTTCATATAACTAGATGGAATTATAAATTGTTAATTCAAATAACTAGATGGAATTATTTGATTTGTTTAATTTTATTTTATTATGTTCTTCCAAATTAATAAATGTTAATTGCGAAAACGGACCACTTCCCTATGTTCAAGTCTTTATTCCACATTAATACAAATCCCTTCTAATTTTATGTATATTTATATATTTAATTGTTAAAAACTAAATTTGGGTGAAAATGTGGTGGTGGTGATAGTCGTTAAGAAGAATCGCGTCTGTTTATATACGTTGAATAAATTAGGAGGCTTTCAAATCACATATGATGCTTACAAGTGTATAAAGAGCACATTTAACCATCTTTGAAGGTACATTTTTTATGTATCGTAATGTATATGAGGGGGGAAATGGTTTTCAGTGCTAGTGATCTAGTCACACAAAGGACCCCATAAATTTGTGCTTTGGGATATCCCCGAGATTCAATACATAATCCAAAGTGAGAGGATTCATTGCTAAGGTGAGAGTAGAAACAACCCTCTAGTGTTAAACTTTAGAGACAAAAGGGTATTCAAAATTTTAACATTGTAGATGGATTCAAAGACCCCTTTGTCTCTAAATTTTAATACTGCAGATGGATTCAGAGACCCCTGTAGTGAAATGTGACACTTCGGTATCAAAATTGAATTTTTCATTTCCGGAGTGACACAATTAAAAGTTACTAACATAAATGACTAATTCATATACTACTTGTACTTGTTGTTTGGTCATATTTTTATTCTTGGGCTATAATAGTCATTTACGTTAATCATTATTAATTTTGTCACTTATTATCTACTCATATATTTTAGTCCTAAACTAAATTAGTCATTTAATTTAGTCGCTTTTAGTTTAGTCACTTATTATCTAGTCATATATTTTAGTTCTAGACTAAATTAGTCATTGAAGTTAGTCGTTTTTAGTTTAGTCACTTATTATCTAGTCGTATATTTTATTCCTAGACAAAATTAGTCGTTTAAGTTAGTCATTTTTAGTTCGGTCACTTAAAATTGCTCAAATTTAGTAGTAATTCACTTGAAATAAATGCAGTGACTAACTTTTTTGGTCACCTAGTCACTAATTTCGTCATTTTCTACTAGTGACAAAGGCTTTGAAGTTTGTACATTGATGATTACTTTGATGATTGTTTCAAACAAAACGAAGATATAGCACACAAGAACCAGAGAACATGTTATGGTATTAACAAAATCATTTATACTTTTTGTTTGTTTATAAAAATAATTCTCTTGTCCCTCTCACGACCATCATTATGTAAATTGTGTTACCGTAGATAGCAATGCACCCTATCTTCAACCAACCTGCATTACATGAAGTTTGTCTATCCGAGCCTTGTCTTATGCAATAATTAATCCTTGTCCATGATTCTTCGATGTGCAATAATACAAAGAAAACATGTCCTAATTTGAGATAGCTAAAAATGAAGAGGTGAGATGTAAATAATCCTGGAATACCAAGAGAAAACTCCTCATTTCCTATTTTGATGTTGATATGATATAAGAACAAACTCCTTACAAACTCCCTCATTGTTTGGTCGATTATTGTTGTTGTTGCATTTCCTAGACCATGGGAGTAGGATTTGTTAATGAAGGTTGTTTTGTCAAGTCAACCAAAGACTATGTTGTTTAGGTAGGTTTAATTTTAATTCTAATGGATTTAGTCACATTCTTCTTCTTGCTCTTTGTTGTGGCTTCTTCTACTATTGAATCTTTTCTAATGCAACTTGCATATGCTTCTTGATTGTGATTTTTTTTAACCCATTGATAATTTTGTTATTTTTTTAAGATTTAAGAAACCAAATTTAATTTTAGTGGACATAAACTATCATTATCTTCTTCGTCTTAGTCTTCTTAGTTTCTTTCTTTCTTTTTGTGTCTAGAGGAATTGACAACTAGGTTGGCTCATACTTGCTTGACACAAAGTCGATTTCGACTATTACCACTATAATTTCTTATTTTTCTTTTCTTTCTTTGTTTTTGTGTCTAGAGGAATTCACAACTAGGTTGACTCAAACTTGCATGATACAGGGTCCATTTGGACTATTACCACTATAATTTCTACGTACACTGCACATTCCCCAAGCATGACACACATTCTAGACAAGGTTTGAATACACCACATCATAAGAAGTACATTAAAAACACACTTTATTACCAACTTGTGTACATCCCTTGGGTACATAAATCATCATTATCATTAAAATAAATAAATTTCTAATATTCAAAAACCACATTTAATGTTAGTGAACATAAACCATCATTATCAATAAAATAAACTAAAACAACCATATAAATTAAATAGTTGACGAATGCTCATAAGCATCAAAACTCTTACCTAATCATCCATCTCACATTAATGAGATTAAAAAAATCATTAAAATTAACTAAATTATAACTTTGTTTTATATTATTATTATTCTTAATTAAAAGAATTAATATGAGTTAGACATATCATTTAGTCTTAGGAACTTAGCACAAGTGGTAAAGACACATGTTTCTTGGCCTAACTACTTGTGATTAAAAAAATCATAAAACTTAACTAAATTATAATTTGTTTTATATTATTATTATTATTATTATTAATTAAAAGAACTAGTATGAGCTAGACATATCATTTAGTCTTAAGAACTTAGTACAAGTGGTAAAGTCACACATTTCTTGGCCTAGCTACTTGGGTTTAGGTGTCTCTGAGATATGTTGAGCTAGACATATCATTTAGTCTTAAGAACTTAGTACACTTGGTAAAGTCACACATTTCTTGGCCTAGCTACTTGGATTTAGGTGTCTCTAAGATATGTTTTTAAATTGGTTCTTTTGACAATTATGAAATTGTCCTTGGTAAAATATATACATTTTAAAAAAATATTTAGGAAGACACATATACATCTGACTTTTTTAATTAATCAATTTAATTAAAATAGAAAAAAAAATATAACTATTTTAAGATAAGTTACAAAATTTTAAAATACCTATTTCCAAAATAACCATACCTATCTACCTAATATACTCAAAACACTTTTTTTTTTCCTTTTTCCAATATGTGAAAACACTAATCTATTTATTTTGAAAATATCATAAACACTAAATTTTTTTTTTAATAAGAAGATAAATTGGCGTAAGCGATATTCGACCACAATGAAACTCAATTTTCTTTGAATATAATATAAAATTCAAATTGATTTAAAGAATAACCGAGCTATATTCTGGAACTAAAAATTACACTAAAATTTGTGTTGCAGAGCAGTACGGAGGATTCACATAAACCGTGCCACTGACCGATTCCTGTATCAAACCCCAAACCCTGACCCTGGAGGCCTAACCTCCTGACCCTGTTTACGTTACAACCACAGAGAACATGGATTCTCTGGTAAGGGGGAAGATATTTAGAAGGGGCACTGTCAAATTGATTAAGAGATGGTGCAGCTATTGGGATTATAATCCTCTGCAACAACAGTATATGGGTAAGGCGGGTAGCTGCTTGGATTCAGATACACTACTGGTGGAGGATCAGACTTTTTCTGCTCTTATTTTCTCGGCCGGTGTTTTCTTATTTTTCTTATTTTCGCGGTCTATGGACTCTCCAAATCATTTTGATAAGACGGGGCTGGCCTCTTCACTTTTGCAAAAGGCCTTTTATGCTGGAGGACGCCTGCACGCCTGTAACTGAGTTGTTTTTTGTTTTTTAAAATGTAATAAGGCCTTTACGCTGGAGCGCGCCTTGAGTTGTTTTTTGTCTTTTTTAAATGTAACAAGGCCTTTATGCTGGAGCACGACTGGAATTTCAATGAAAATTTGATTTTTATTTTTTATTTTTTTTAAAATGTAATAAGGGTTTTTTTTCTTTAATAATATATTCCAGCACTCCTGTAATTCCAATGAAAATTGGGTTTTTTTGTTTTTTTTAAATGTAATATTTTGTATAGTGAAATATATATATATATTGCATTAGTTTCTGGTACGGTGGTATTTTGGGTAGGGTTGGGAATGACAATAATATAATATATATTAAAAATAAAAATAAAATAATTTAAAGTATGAGTTGTAATTTACTATTTTCTCATGATTTTTGAATAGTCCATTTAGCACTCATTGCATCAGGTGATTCTCATAGGGGTGAAGAAGTGGGGATTGAAACTAGTGAAATCAATCACATACCGGATAACCAGGAGTAGTAATTGACTATTTTCTCATGGTTTTTGAATAGTCCATTTAGCACTCATTGCATCAGGTGATGCTCATAGGGGTGAAGAAGTGGGGATTGAAACTAGTGAAATCAATCACATACCGATAACCAGGACTTCCCGGGAGGTCCCCTGGCTCAAGTGATCTTAACTTAACTGTGGAGTTTTCCCCACAATCAAGCCCGCTTGGCTTGCTACCCCATTTGCAAAACCTTACCAAGTATTGTGCCTCATGAACCATTCAAGCTACCCCATTTGCAAAACCTTACCAAGTATTGTGCCTCATGAACCATTCAATTAGAGATCAACCGATGCAATAAATGCTAAGTGGACTATTCAAAAATCATGAGAAATTAGTCATTTATGACTACCTCTCATGGAAATGGTCATAGATGAATGATTTACTTAAGGCAGTTAAATCCCAAAACTGATATCTAATAAAATAATTTATTTATTTCCATCCAAAACTTGCTAATTAAATTCTATCATGCAGATTGTAATTTGTTGAATCTTATCATTAAAGCTTCAAGGTAGGCTTCAAGAAAGTAGACTTATTTGTAATTGTTGAACTTCAAGATTTGTAAGAGACGCTGCCAAGGAATGACTGGCAACTGTAAGTATATTTTGCTGAAATTTTTGCTATATCTCCCAAGCAGTCCAGCCCCTGACCTCTCATGTATCACTTAGAAAATAAACAAATTGTACATTCTCTATTCAAAATAGGTACCTCAAAATTTGTTGTAGTGAAACTCCCTAAAAGCTCCAAAATACCCTTTGAAGCTCTGGACGATTTTGGAAAGTTTCCTACTAGCTCCCAAGAATGCTGGAACATGAGGTAAGTGCTCTCCAATGGCTGGGAATGGTACTATGTTACTATGATATATATATATATATATATATATATATATATATTATTATTATTCTTATTTTATAATAAAAAATAACACAAAAAATTGTAAAAAAAAACAAAGTGAGACAATTTAAGTTTGAAATGTCATTCATTGAAAGATATAAATTATCTATCTATGTTTGAAGTTGTTATTTTACTAATATTTAATGATAAAGTATTTCTCATGTAATAATGGACAAACAGAGAGCATTATCATAGTATATTTAGAATGAGAATCTGGAATTTCTTACAAATCAAACTTTTTTTAATTTTAAGAAGTCTTTAAGCTAATTTAAAGTTTCTATATTGGTCTTTAATGACTTCTTTTAATAGAAGTTCTAGTAGTACAAATTGTTGGCAATGTTGGTATTAATGTCACATGATCATACTCATGTTGCATGTTGATGATGTTGCAAAGTTGATTGTATTGATTTCTTGATGCGCAAAGACTCATTAAATGAAGTGCAAAAGTTGATTAAGTGATGTGATGTACAAAGGCTTTGAAGTTTGTACATTGATGATTACTTTGATGATTGTTTCAAACAAAATGAAAATATAGCACACAAGAACCAGAGAACATGTTATGGTATCAACAAAATCATTTATACTTTTTGTTTGTTTATAAAAATAATTCTCTTGTCCCTCTCACGACCATCATTATGTAAATTGTGTTACCCTAGATAGCAATGCACCGTATCTTCAACCAACCTGCATTACATCAAGTTTGTCTATCCGAGCCTTGTCTTATGCAATAATTAATCCTTGTCCATTATTCTTGGATGTGCAATAATACAAAGAAAACCTGTCCTAATTTGAGATAGCTAAAAATGAAGAGGTGAGATGTAAATAATCCTGGAATACCAAGAGAAAACTCCTCATTTCCTAAATTGAGATGGATGAAAATGAAGAGGTGAGATGTAAATAATCCTGGAATATCAAGAGAAAACTCCTCATTCCAAATTCCTGCATAGAATGCAAACAATCAAAGATCCATGTTTATAAAAAATGCATTATTGAATGAGAATTAAATTTTTGTGAATCGAAGATTTGTATGAGAGAGCTCTTGAACAAGCTTTGTAAGGAGAAAAGAGGAAGAGAAGGAGTAGGATAAGTAGAGTAGACTTGAAGAAGAGAAGCACAGAGGATAAACAACAAAAAATAGGACAAAAACTAATTTCATGATAGAGATAAAGACCTAGAAACCAAAAAAATTGATTTGTAATTTGTTCAAGGGATTGTAGTTTCTTTTCAAGTTGTAGCTTGATAAAGAATAGGTTGGAGCCTCTTGAGGTAGGAGCCTCATGCCGGTTGTAGCATTCAGAGAATTTGTGGGAGTTGGAGGTTCCTAGCAAGTTGAAGCTTGCAGAATAATTGAGGTAGTAGCCTCCTGTAGGTTAGAGCCCGTAGAAAATTTGATGTAATAAAGGAATGGAAGCTTACTTTCACATCACTCAACAAAAAATTTGTGGTTTTCTCCCTTTATAGATTTCCACTTATAAAATTATAGTAAAATTAAATTTCTAATTTACAGTCAAATTAAATTGTATAATTTCAAGTAAATAGTATATAAGTAGTGACATTATTATTCCCATTGGTATAGGGAAGTCTATGCCTATTCGTATGCATAATATCATTGTTGCTTTGTCAACATCAATGAGAAAAGAAAAAGTATATATCCCTTTCCTTCATTTTTCTTACGCAAGTACCTTCTCACTACTGGCCACATTAAATCTCAATAGAAGCATTCTATGACTCATCATGACCCCAGTTTTCAACAATATCATCATTCTATGACTCATCATGACCCCAGTTTTCAACAATATCATATATACTATTTTATGCGCATGCTGATGAGAAGATATTTTTATGGAAATGGAAAAACGTGACTTACATGTATATCTGAAGCGTGGAAGCTTCACAGAAGTGTGTAATTTCATCGCCTCGATTACTCCAATCCATTCTCTTACTTTTCAACACTAGTATTTATATTAAACCCCGATTTGCCACGGACTGAGGTTTCTTTATAAAACACTAAATTTCTCTTTAATAAAAAGATAAATTGGCGTAAGTCATATTCGATCACAATAGACACGCAAATATTTTTCGGTATAATATAAAATTCATATTGATTTAAACAATAACCGAACTATATTCCGGAACTAAAAATTACACTAAAATTGTGTTCCAGGGCAGTAAGGAGGGTTCAAATAAACCGTGCCCCTGACCGTTTCCTGTATCAAAGCCCAAACCCTGACCTCCTGACCCTGTGAGAACAATTATGTATTACGTTACAACCACAGAGAACATGGATTCTCTGGCAACGGGGAAGATATTTAGAAGGGGCACTGTCAAATTGATTAACAGATGGTGCAGCTATTGGGATTATAATCCTCTGCAACAACAGTATATGGGTAAGGTGGGTAGCTGCTTGGATTCAGATATACTACTGGTGGAGGATCAGACTTTTTCTGCTCTTTTTTCTCTTCTTTCTTCCCAGCTTCTGGCTTTTTCTCTTCTTTGGCAGGACCCACACTCAACAGCTCTGTGAATCCAAAGCCAAATTTTCTCAGTTTTACTGTCAGAAGGACAGGATCTGCTTCCCCAATGACAGTTATCTTCTCCTCCTTCATATCCACTGCAACAGACTCTACCCCTGCAATCAAATATATTATCACAACTCAGAAAACCAAATTCATTCTAACAAGAAATTGTAAGGGACACTGTTTATTGTTATTTACCTTCAACCCCTGCAATAGCCTTCATAGCCTTTCTCTTGCTTTTCTCGTCAGCAATCACCAATTTCAGCACCATTTTCTGCAAATACAACACATGTAGCAGGTCATTATTTTCAGAAAGTGGGTTTAATAATTCATAACATACAGAATCTCAAAACCATTGATTCTGCTTGAACAGAGCAAAGGGTAGCGCCATACCTTCATATTTTGAAAACCTTCCAAAACTATCTCTGTGATCCTCTTGAATTAGGCGAATAAGCAGAATTGAGAGTCTTGTCTTCTTTAACCCCAGAGCTATACTCTCAGTAGGCCGCCTAACAATTTTCTTTAATCGCCAGAGCTATACTCTCAGTAGGCCGCCTTGTTAGGGGGATTGGATGTATACTATATTTATATATAAAATTACGGAGCTTCTTCGTGGAAACTTCCGACCTCTGGCCGCCGCCCAAATCATTGGCCGCCTTTTTTTAAAGTAAGATTGGCCATTTTAGTGAGATTGTGATAAAATGGAAATTTTAGTAAAATTTTGATAAAATCTAGTAGAAATTTTAGTAAATTTTAATTATTGTTGTAAAATTTCGATTTGGACCTCACAAATTTTTTTAATTATACTAAATCCATTTCGGCTAAATAAAAACCAAATTCAAACACTATAATATCAGAAAAAAAATTGGCCAAATTCCGACAAGCCCGTAGAGAACGCCTTTTTTTAATGGGGATTACGCCATGATGAATGAGGTCATGAGAGTTCCATAGATGACGCACTTGATGACATCAGCAGGAGAACTGGCACTTCCAGTTGGATGTGGGGTTATTATGAAGAATCTAATGGGTGGACGTTAGACACCCAAAATTTCAATAGAAAATGTAAAATATTATTTTTCTTATTTTCTCGGCCGGTGTTTTCTCGGTGTTTTCTGATTTTTCTTATTTTCACGGCTCATAGATGGACTCTCCAAATCATTTTGATAAGACGGGGAGGGCCTCTTGCAGAAGGCCTTTTATGCTGGAGCACGCCTCGAATTTCAATGAATTTTTGAGTTTTTTTTTTCTTCAATAGAAAATGTAAAAGATTATTTTTCTTATTTTCTCGGCCGCTGTTTTCTCTTATTTTTCTTATTTTCGCGGCTCATAGATGGACTCTCCAAATCATTTTGATAAGACGGAGCGGGCCTCTTCACTTTTGCAGAAGGCCTTTTATGCTGCAGCACGCCTGGAATTTCAATGAATTTTTGAGTTGCTTTTTTTTTCTTTAATGTAATATTTTGTATAGTGAATATATATATATATATATATTATTCTTATTTTATATCCCAATAATATGGTTTTGAAAATGTTTTAAATATTTGTATTTAAAGACAATTTAAGTTTGAAATGGTATTTATTGGAACATATAAATGATTTATCTATGGTTGAAGTTGTTATTTTATTAATATTTAATGATAAAGCATTTCTCATGCAAGAATGGATAAAGGGAGAGTGTTATCATAATATATTTAGAATGAAAATCTGAAATTTCTTACAAATCATACTCTTTTTAATTTTAAGAATTTTTTTGGCTAATTTAAACTTTCTATCTTGGTCTTTAATGGTTTTTTTTATATAATTTCTGGTAGTACAAATTGTTGGCAACTTTGACATTAATGTCAAATGATCATACTCATGTTGCATGTTGATGATGTTGTTTCATGTTGTAAGGTTGATTGTATTGATTGCTTAATGTGCAAAGACTCATTAAATGAAGTGCAAAGATTGATTAAGTGATGTGATGTACAAAAGCTTTGAAGTTTGTACATTGATGATTGTTTCAAACAAAATGAAGATATAGCACACAAGAACCAAAGAAAAAAATCAAAGAACCATAGAACTAGAGAACATGTTATGGTATCAACAAAATCAACTATACAAAATAACTTATACTTTTGGTTTGTTTATAAAAATAATGCTCTTGTCCCTCTTAGGACCATCGGTATAATGTATGTCAGTCTAGTATGTAAACTATGTTACCCTAGATAGCAATGCACCCTATCTTCAACCAACTTGCATTACATCGAGTTTGTCTATTCAAGCCTTGTCTTATGCAATAATTAATCCTTGTCCATGATTCTTCAGATGTGCAAACAATACAAAGAAAACTTGTCCTAATTTGAGATAGCGGAAAATGAAAAGGTGAGATGTAAATAGTCCTGGAATACCAAGAGACAATGCAAACAATCAAAGATCCATGTTTATAAAAGATGCATTACTGAATGAGAATTAAGTTATTGTGAATTGAACATTTGTATGAGAGAGCTCTGAACAAGTCTGGTAAGGAGAAAAGAAGAAGAGAAGGAGTAGCAGAAGTAGAGTAGACTTGAAGAAGAGAAGAAGAGAGGATAAACAACAAAAAATAGGACAAAAACTAATTTAAAAATAGAGAGAAAGACTAGGTAACCAAAGAAAATGATTTTTAATTTTTTCAGGGGATTGTAGTGTCTTTTCAAGTTGTAGCTTGAGAAATAACAAGTTGGAGCCTCTTGAGGTAGGAGCCTCATGTCGGTTGTAGCCCGCGAAAATTTTGTGGGAGTTGGAGGTTCCTAGAAAGTTGAAGCTTGCAGAATAATTGAAGTAGTAGCCTCCTATAGGTTGGAGCCTATAGAAAATTTGATGTAATAAGGGAGAAGAAACTAGATAAAATCTGAATATGCACACTATATTCTATTAATCAAAAGGATTACATATATATATATATACATGAAGTATAATCTCAAGATAGATCAACTATCTAGGACGCACAACAAGGTGGTTGAGAAGATATCTCAACCACACACCAAACTAGGAATATATAGATTTAGCTAACTCCTATAATATAAGAACAAACTCCTTACATAGAGATTCACAACCGAAGACAAGTAGGAATTACATATTCCAACACACCGCCTTAATAACTACTTGTCTTGATATCAATTCACAAAATCTAATTGTGGTCGAACATAACAAATTATTATGTTTTGATTTGTTACTATAAAAAATGATAACACACTTAGAAAAGTAATATTTTCTATTTTATTAAACAAATATATATATATAGAGAGAGAGAGAGAGAGAGATTAAAGCATAATGTGACCTAAAAATATTTTGTTGAACATTGTAAATAGAACTTAGGAGGGTAAAACTAGTAGTAACATTTTTATCACTAACAAGTACATACAACCATTCATTATTGTAAATAGAACCTGGGAGGGTAAAACTAGTGGTAACATTTTTATCACTAACATCTACATACAACCATTCATTATTCCCATCGGTATTGGTATAGGGAAGTCTATGTCTGTTCATATGCATAATATCATTGTTGCTTTCAAAGTTCAAGTGAGGCACATAGTTGGTTCAATATCAATGGGAGAAGAAAAAGTATATAATTCCTTTCCTTTAATTTTCTTGTATGAGAAAAAGGCAAGTACCTTTTCACTAGTGGCCACATTAAATCTCAATAGAAGCATTCTATGAATCAACATGACCCCATTTTCCAACAATTTGATATATATGATTTTATGCATGATGCTAATGCAAAAGATATTTCTATGGGAATGGATAAATGTTACTTACGTTTATATCTAAAGCATGGAAACTTCTCAGAAGAGGAAGATGAGATCATCCTCAAGCTTCACTCAATTATCAACAAGAAGTGTGTAATTTCATGGCTTCTATTACTCCAATCAATTCTCTTACTTATCAACACTAATATTTATATTAAACCCTGATTTTCCATGAAGTGAGAGGTTTCTTGATGTGCCAATCCTAGTCCTAAGTAGAACTTTTGATTGTAGATCAAACTGATATTAATAAGTCTATGAAAATTCAAATGTGTAGATGTTCTATTATTGTGAAGGTGTTTTGGTATGTGGGGAAAGAATATTGTAGCGTAGATTGTTCATTGTTATGCAACTTTTCTCAGTCACGGACATGGACTATCTTTTCCACATAGTTCTTGGAGATGATGTGTTGGTGGTTTTCAAATAGAGGGGAACTCCGTCGCTGCAGAAGACATGAAGAAAAAACTAAGGCCAGGAAGTAGGATTTTAAGTAGCAACCCCTATGTACATTTGCAGTAGCAACCTCCAGTAAAATGGTTGTAATACTGGAAGGATGTAGGCTTTGGATCTTAGTATCAGAGTTTTTTTTAATATCGCTTTAAACTTCACGGGTGGTGTCTTTTTTGGGTTTTACCACATGTCTTTCTCTTGCCGGGCATTTTTCCACAGGTTGTGTGGTGTTACAGTGGAACTTCGAACTTGGGTCCCCCAACGCTGCAATTTGGGCCCGGAGATTTGTCTGTGTAGTAAACTCTGGAAGAGCGTCGAGGTTCAATTTTGTAAAAGGTGGTGAAACATAGGCCGATGTTTCTATTGTTGTTGCGCTCAGGGGTCTGTCTGAGATTTTTGGCGACAGTGGTATGCTCTCAACCTATAGTTTTCTCTTGCGTGGGTTTCGGGAGTCTTTTGGGGTAAGATTCTTGACTTTCTCAGCTCTGGTTTTCTCGACCACTTTGGCAGTAGATGGTGCTCGGTTTTTTCAAATTTTCCAATGCAATACCGCTTTATCTGTCCACGACGACAGTAGGTGTACTCGTCTGGCATTGGGATTGACATTCCTCGACCCCTCTATTTTTGCATTTATTCATCAGACTACAGTTGAGTACAACACCTCCCTGATTTGGCGGGTCCTATAGGAGGTGATCCTCCACCTTTTACTGACGGTTGTTTTACCTACCTCCGTCCCCTCGGAAGTACTTTGTATTTGGATTACAAATCTGGCATATACTTCTACATCTACTTCTTGATCTTTCTACGTAATCTCTTCTCTGTTGTCGGTTTTTTGTATCCTCCTCACATGTCAGACCTAAATTCCCTCCTTGTGTATCTCGAGGGGGAGGACGCTAAGGTGTTGCTCTTACATGCTCTCGACATGGCGAAGGGTGGTAATACCACTTGGGACTGTTTACTTTCACCTTCACACTTGCACTCTAGCATTGTTGATGCTATTGTCTCTACGGATGTGTTGTTTCATTCTGTCGAGGATTCTGGAGGGTCTTCTCCCTTACTTCAAAGTTGCATAGCTAAGGGCTCTAAATCGATCATCGCGGTAAAACCCTTCAAGCCTAGACAGGATTGTCATTTTCTCAGCTTCAGACGGGATGTCATGTGGGAGCGAGCAGAGATTTTACATGAGAATTCATTAGTTGGGCATTGGCATTTTGAGAAGTTTATCAAGGTTAAATTTTACCCGTGGTTGATGGAGGCATGGCAGAAACTCCTGGGTTATCGGCCACTGGTGAGAAAGTTGGAGGGGGGCTAGCTCAACTTCCATTTCATTAAAACTGATGATTTGGCTGAATTTTTTCAAAGGGTATGGGTTAATAGTCGGTGCTACTTGGTCTTACATCGTTGGCATGTCGGTTTTCACCCAGTCCGCAATGCCCCTAGAAACCATCTTGTCTAGGTGAAATTGCCTTGACTCCCGATGGAATTTTGGACCCTTCCAACTCTGAAGGTCATCGGGGATAGTATTGGTACCTACAGGTTTGTCGAACTGAAGTGCACCAAAGAATTTGATAAACGGGTAACGTGGATTTTGGTGGAAGTGTATTTCTCGGGTGGTTTACTAGCAGAGGTGGATTTGGAGTGAGAGGGCTTCGTTCATCGTCAGGTTCTTGATTATTGGAAAACTCCATTTCATTGCCACTTATGCCATGGGACTGGAATTCTGATGCGCCATTACGCCCATTACATGGAATCTTTCAAGCGAGGAGAAGGTCTAAAGAATTCTAGTGATGCGGCACACTCTCCTCCCTCTCACCAATTAGATCTATTGTTGGGGCTCCCCTCAATTTTGGGTAAGTTTGTTCTAGCCCCTATTTCGCCCTGTAATAATCAATTATCTACTTCTAGAATTATTCTAGATTCTGGGGTTTTGAATGATGTTGATGGTCTTTCCTTTGCTCTGACTGAATCTGTTGGAATCCCTCCTCTTGGGCAATTATCTGATTTGGGTGTTGTGTCTGCATCCTCTGTTTGTTCTCCTATCCTCATTCCCAGATAGGCACTTTCCACCACCCCCTGATCCTCCGCTCGTCCTATTGTTGTCAGCGTCTCCCTCTTCTACTTTTAGGCCCCTCCCTTCATATTTGTCACCGGATGCGCACCTTTCTGCCCAAAACTCGATTGGAATTGATCTGGATTTCATTATCTAGAACTTAGACGCCCGTATGGTCCCCCTTCCTATTGATACTGGACACCCTTCTTCTCTAGTTCTTGTCCCAAGTCCTCCCTCTTGCTCTAACGTAACTATACGTAAAGGGGAGGGCCGACCCTAGGGAAAAATCAAGTCTATTCGAGTGGATTCCATTAAGGATTTACTGCCTAGTAATTTTCACGATGTTCTTGTTACTCTTGCACTTGACCAAGTCCTTAGAGCTCTGACCCCCTCCATCACTGGTCTGCCATGAAACTTTGCTTTCTCAATATAAGGAGGATGGGGGGCCAGGATAAGCTGGCTTCTTTGCGGGATTTGTTTTCTTTTTTGAATCATTCTATCATTTTTTTGCAAGAAACCATGACAAATGCTGATAACACTAGATATTTTTGTCAGGCTTTGTATCCTGATTGGCATTTGGTGGCCACGGATGTAGAAGGCCGCTCGGGAGAGCTGGTTGTCATCTGGGATCCCAGTCATGCTACTTTGCAAGCTTATATCTTATTCGGGGGAATTTTGTTGACTGGTCATTTCAGAGTTCTCCAATGTCGGATTAACCTTATTAATGTTTACGCTCCTTGCAAGGAAAGACGTAATTTTTGAAGAAATGTGGAGGTCTGTGGTCTGCTTTCACTTGATTACACCATCTTTGCTGGGGACTTTCACTGCACATTGCGGGTTGGGGAGACTTGAGGCCCTCGGGGCCGAAGGGATCTATTGGAAGATTTCTTTTTATTACTTTTTAAGTCATCAAACCTGATTGACTTATCTATAGAAAGGGCGGTTCCGACATGGTTTAATGGGAGATCTGGTGAGGAATTTATTGGGAAAAGGATAGATATAATTATGGTACAAGCATCACTTCTGCCTTTGATGGGGGGATTAAATCACCGCCTGATTTCTGTTGAATGGAATTTCAAGAATCCGAAGAAGGGGTACCCATTCAATTTAATCGTGTGTGGTTAAACAATGAGAGCTTTAATCAGCTGGTCTGTAATCATTTCGCAGAATGCCAAAGGGTGAAGGGTCTTTCGGTGATGGAAAGATTGTTACACAATTCACGAAGCCTGAAAGATCGGGTTAAGAAGTGGGAGCAGTCAGAGAAAGTTAAACTGCTTCTAGAACTTAAGCTCATTATGGGGGAGATCACCATAATTCTCAAGGAGATAGAATATGGGGTTTCGAACCCACAACGATGGACCCGTCTTAAACAACTGGAAGCAGAAAGAAGGAAGATACTACTCATCCATGAGCATTCATGGCACCTAAAGAGTCGAGCAATGTGGCTACAAGAAGGTGACAACAAAACCAAGTTCTTCCATCAATATGCCAACAGACGGAAAAAAGCAAATGCGATATGGCAGGTGGAGGTAAATGGTGAGATTGCTAATTCCATTGCTGGAATACAAGAGGAAGCAGTTAATTTTTTTGAAAATCTCTATAAGGGCAGGGAGGAAGTGGTGCTAACTGAACAACTGAAGGCACTAGAACCTTTTCCAAGAATGTTTGGAGATGCAGAGAATGACTCTTTGATGAAGTCGACTACAAGTGAAGAAGATGTACACGTTCTAAAGTCATTCCTCGCTAATAAGGGTCTGGGTCCAGATGACTAGACCACAGATTTCTTTATCCACTTCTATGATATTTTTCTAAAGGATATAATGGAAATCATAGAGGAGGTTAAAGCAATTGGTAAGTTCAAAGGTGGGATTAATTCTAAGTTTTTAGCTTTGATCCCCAAGACGAAGGAACCTCGCTGCTTTGAGGACTTTTGACCGATTTATTTATGTAACACCCTCTATAATATTGTCTCTAAGTTTTTGGCAGAAAGGTTAAAAGGGATCCTCACCAGATTTGTCACTCCCGAATAGTCGGGGTTCTTACTGAGTAGAAGCATACATGATGCGGTGGCGGTAACTCAAGAGACAATGCACTCTATTCAATCGAAGAAACTTAAAGTGGGGATTATGAAGGTTGATCTGAGCAAAGCCTATGACACAGTTGATTGGGGTTCTCTGAATTTGATTCTCCATAAGATCGGGTTAATCTGTGACTCTGTTGACTAGATCATGGGTTGCATAACTTCCTCTTCCATGTCTGTTATCATTAATGGGACTGCGTCGAAATTTTTCAGACCTGCAAAAGGGCTGAGGAAGGGATGTGCACTCTCCCCTTTGTTGCTTATCCTTGTGATGGATGCTTTCAGTCTAAATATTAAGAGCATTGTGTCTTCTGGAGACTTTAAAGGTATCAAAATTTCTTGCAAGGGGGACATATCACATAATTTTTTTGTTGATGATGTCCTTATATTTGGAATGCTGATTATTAGCAGCTGGAGGACCCTTGGAATGATATTTAAGAACTTCTGCAGTGTGTGGGGAATGGAGGCGAACATCAAGAAATCTTGTTTCTATCACAGGGATGGATCTACGGGGTTTATAGGGTATATTCAAAATCTGTTTCATTTCTGAGTGTTTAATTTAGAGGAAGGGATCACTTACCTTGGCTTTTAGTTGCAGGTTACAAGATATCTAACTAGAGATTGGATGTGGATTTTGGATAGATTCCAGCATAGAATTAACACATGATTATCTAAGGGAGGCCGCCTGGTCCTTACTGAGGCTGTATTACAACAGTTCACTATATATTGGGCACATTTATTCAGTATCCCTCAACATATCATCAACAAAATATGTGGATTCATGGCGAAATTCATTTGGAATGGAGGTTTAGGGAAAGGATCCTATCATTTGGCTAAGTGGGATAAGATAGTGAAGCCTAAGGCTTTGGGGGGTTGGGGTGTTATTGACCTAGATACTTTTGGAAAGGCTCTAATGATGAAGTCCCTTTAGTGGAGTCTCAATTCTCCTAGCCTTTGGAAGGACATTACGGATTATAAGTACTACAAACACAATTCAATGAAAGATTTATTTAAGGGAGATAATCTACAACAGTAGTATGGATCTTCGATATGGACAGGCTTCAGGAAAATATGGCCATAGCTAAAATAAAAACTCCAGTAGCAACTTGGAGATGGAGGTCATATCCAAATTTTCTAATCTGGGTTGGGAGGATTATCCTACGGAACCTATATCAGCAGGGAACTCTTATCCTTCCTTCACAGAAAAGGTATCTTTCTTTATAGTCAAATTGTGGAATGGCAAGGGGAAATTTCGTATTGGCATTCAGCAAGAAAACTCAGAATACCAGAAGCACTGGTAGGTGACTGGAACAGTTTCTGTGACTTTTTAAGAAGCCTGGTTTTGTATAGAAACAGATAGGGGGACCGCATAAAATGGGGGGGAGGGGGGGGGAACCACCAAAGGCCAGATTACCATAAGGGACTTATATAAATCTATGATGAAAGAAAAGGTGGAGGCGGAAACCCCAGGTTGGATTCAGGAAATGTGGAAGTCAAAGGTATAGAAAAAACAAATCATATTCTACTGGATGGTATGGCAGGAAAGAAACCTTACATGGAAGAATTTACAAAGGAAAGGGGTTAATGGTCTTGGCATCTGCAGACTTTGTTGGCAGGCAGCAGAAGGCAACATACATCTATTCTATGATTGTCCTTTTACCAAGAGGGTCCTCCAAAATATTTGTAGTAAATTTAATTTTAAGCTACCTTCATATGATAATTCCGAGAGTTGCTTCTTATGGTGGGTTGGGAAAGGAAATTTTTTTAAGAATCTGCCCATTATATATCACTGGAATTTATGGTACTGTAGAAATAGATGGATTTTTGAAGATCCGTCCAGTTTTTCGGAGAGGGTTAGCAATCAAGTGCTTCTTGCTTGGGATAATATTCAAGTTATGGATAAACATCCCCCAATTTTTTAGTTAGAAACATACCACATGAAATCAAATTCCCAGGTGGGTTTTTTGATGGAGCTGCACAAAACCATAGGTGTGGTTGTGGTGTGTGGCGAATGATCACTCCTAACTGCCACTACAAGATTCACTGGTATGGAGGTATATGAACTAACATGAGGGCAAAAGCTTTGGCACTTTGGGGATTGATGTGGTTTGCTCACCACCTCTGCATCGAGATTTTGTCTATTTATGGGGACTCACAAGTTCTGATCAACCATCCGAATAAGGGTACGACTCTAAATCTAGAACTCCTAACAACTTGGATGGGTCGCATAGAGATCATGCGCAAGAAATTCACCTCCATTACTTTTTCCCACATATACAGAGAAAAGAATACACAGGCCGACTGGTTGTCAAAAAAGGGCTTAACAGGAAGATATGGAGAAATGAATTATGAGTTGTTTGAAGCAACATGAAAAGGAGAAAAGGGTACAGTTATTTTTTTCTAACTCTTCTGTCTTCTGCAGGTTACAAATGAAGTCCTAGGAAAGTTAAAGGATGGATTTTTGGAACCATGTTTGTCTTTGGGCCACCTTTTGGCCAATTGTTTTCTACTTGAAGATCTTTTTGTAAGGTAGTCGTTCTTTAAGGAAGATCCTCAAGCTCTAGTTTAGAAGTTTCACAGTCATGTTCGGATCGCATGGTCACTTTTTGGAACTTTGTTGTACTGTTTATAATGGACAATGAACTTTGTGGAGGATTTATTTTGATAATCATAACTCTGTAAAGGATAGAAAAAGATAAGCTAGAGGCTTCTTTTTATTTTTAGCTAATGTATCTATTTCGAAAGACTTTTGTGCCGGTAC
This sequence comes from Pinus albicaulis, assembly GCA_034641835.2. Classification (NCBI taxonomy): domain Eukaryota; kingdom Viridiplantae; phylum Streptophyta; class Pinopsida; order Pinales; family Pinaceae; genus Pinus; species Pinus albicaulis. The sequence continues at coordinate 85,957,540 of CM076574.1, forward strand.
TTAATATAAACCAATTGTTTTTTCTACTGGAAAAAAAAAAAAAAGGAAAGAAAAGAAAGAAAAGAAGAAGAAGAAGAAAAGAAGAAGAAAAAAGGAAAAAAAGAAAAAAGAAACAAGAAACAAGAAAAAAAGAAAAAAAAGAGGCTCTATTATTGCAACAATATTTCTTGGACAAACAAACATCAAGATCAAGAATTAATGGAAGACATCAAGAGCAAATTGTTGAGTAGAGAATATTAAAATTATATTTATTATTCCCTGTCATGATTTATGACGAATAGAGTATAAATTTAAGTTTTGAAGTGACGAACTTTGTATTTCATAGTAAGTAATGATTGATGTGATATTTTAATATCTATAGGTTAAATGCCAGCAACAACAACAAATACGTGCTATAACCCATCAAATTACGGGCTTGCTCTAGTGTCTCATCATATACTGTGTTTTTTTGGGTGAGGTGAAATTACCATGCATCATCACACTTAATGTTAATGGTGGGGCCATGAATACCATTAATTTTTATTGTTTATGATTTAAGTATCTTTTACACTAAATGTTCATCAAACGGATATAGACGTTATTGAGAAATTTCGGAAATCTTCATTTATTTTCAGGGGAAAGAAGCTCTAAGGGTTTTTGACAGTGTTGAATCTATTTCTACCATCAAAAATGCAATTCAAACATTCCAACTACTTGATTTTTTGAAAACAAATTACCTCCTATTATGTTGCGTCGATAGACAACTCCATAAATTTATAGAAGGAAAAAAAACTAACAATTAGATGAAATAGATTAAAAGAAAAATAAACATTTAATTAACTCAAAAGAATATGATCCAAATCAAATTGATGATCCATGAATATTAACACGAATATTAATTTTAAATTTTAAATTTGAATCAATTTAAATAAATAAATATTTTTTTCAATTATATTTAAAACAAATTTAAAATAATAATAAATAACAAAGGAAAAAACACTATATCATAAAACAAATTTGAGATTAAATTGTTTAAGATTAAAATGATTATTGTGGGAATTTCAAAACAAGGGTAAAGTAGAGAGCCATTAAGTCCTATTATAATAATGTAATAGGACAACCACATTTTTTATTTTTACCTTTTGAATTTAAAAATTTTGGATTAGGAAATCAAAAAGATGAGATTAAAATATTTGAATTTAGAATTAAATTCAGTAAATATATTTTGTATTATAATTTAATTTTAATTTAATTTTTATAAAGAAAAGAAGACAGAAGATAGGTCATAGAGATAATTGAATAAATTAAATTAATATTACACTATTTAACATATTTAAATAGATTTTGAAGATTAGCATTTAATTTGCAGGGGAGTTTCAAAATTAGGGTAAGCTAAAGAGGTAGTAAGCCTTATTATTTGATGTAATAATATAATAGGATAAAAAATGGATTTGTAATTGTTTTATTTTAGAATAGGAATAAATTAAGGGGCGAAATGGAATGAGATGATTATAAGAAATGATGGAATTCAAAAATGGAACCAAGATTTTCATAAGGAGAAATGAACAAGAGAAGAGCAAATTTGAAGAAGATGTTAGGATAAGTTAGAATTGGAATTAGAGATGGGGCGTTTAGAGGATAGAAAGTGGATGGTAGGTTTCCATGATTGGCTTAAATGATAATCGTCATCCTAGTTAAATTTATTAGAATGTTTTTCAATTTCAAGAGCTTCCTTAATGAACCGACTGGAATGGAATGGGGCAAGTGCTAGGATTTTAGATTTTTCAAAGAAAATTAGGTGGCTATTAGAATGGGAGTGTTAAGCTATGGCCGATTTTTCAACACGATTGTGGTAGGTGTCCGCCATGTGTTCTTTCAACTAGGTTTTAAAGGATCTATCGGTTTGTCCTATGTAGGACTGTCCACATGAGCAAGGGATCTCATAGACTTCGAGACCTAGCATTGGATCATTTTTATCTTTGGCAGATCAGAAGAGCTAACCGAGGGTTCTTTGGAGCTTAAAGAATTGTTTCGTATTTTTTAGAGAGGATCATGCAAAGATGATCAGTTACCCCTTGAATTTAAGGGAGGGTTACCTTGGCTAAGGGAGGGGGATTGGGATGGTTTTTAGGGTGGGGATGGAAGACATAACGAAAGGCCTTATTGATTTTGGAAGAGGAGTAACCATTTTTTTTCTTCTGAATAAGCTTAATCTATTAGTATACAAAAGGATTACATGGAGGCCAGGGCCTCAGAAGTTCTGGCCCGAGAAATGGGCATTCTAGTACATCCATGAAGCTCTAACAGTTTATCAACCCATAGTACCAAAAAACAGAGACAGCCATGAAGCTCAGTCAGGAAATTCAGCAAAAGAGTGTTGCCCTCATAGGGGAAACCGGCCATGAAACTCCAGCAGTTTATCAACCCACAATGACTAGAACAGGTTATACAGACATAATCGTTCCCAGATAGAAAACCCTACCACCCGCGAAGGGGAAACCAGCATTTAGACCAGCTGTAGATCTGAAGAAAACTAAACTGAGACAGTGAGCAAAAACCAAAGCTGAACCTGGTTCGACAATCATCCAAAAACAGGCTAATATGTAAATTGGCCATTAAGTACCTTGAGAGGAGGGGGGAGACTCGACCACATGACAGGCGAAGGCGTAAGGGTCATCCTCGACCAGCAAATCCGCTTTAGCACTGGAACCTCCTTGCATGGTGTCTTCCTCGCCCAGCTTGTCAACAGGAGCAGCAAAACAGCTTCGCTTGATGTCGCCCGAACCAAAAGCAATTTTGAGGTCCTGCGAGGAGCTGCACTCGACCTCTTTCCATTTCTAACCTCCTCTGAAGTGAGAGCAGGGCTTAACAGTCGCCAATTGTGCCATATGAGAACCCGTGAGCTCGGCATTCAATTCAAGAGGCTCCTCTTTAAAATCTATAGTTATGGTGGTTGTAACAGTTGGCATATTGAGTAAATAGGGGAAACGAAACTGAGCCTTATGCTGCTGACCCGGGATAAGACTGGAGATGCCTCTTACAGGCTGAGAAATCCCTCGACCAGCTTGAGAGCCATGTCCACTTCTAGTCTCAGGGTAACGACCCCGCGGGGAGTCGCAGGGAGGAGAAGAGGAGCTCAGAGAGGTAGAGGGAGGGTGGCGGGGAGGACCTCCACGGCTCGAGCCGTGTCGGCACCTCATCCTTTGGCGCAATTGAGGCATAGGAATCAAGCGAGAAAGACTAAGCGAGACAGAGCAGGAAGCGGAAGGTGAGGATTGGACAGGTGGACCACAGCTGAGCACAGAGGGCTGAGAAGTGATGAACGACTCTGGGAGGGAGACAGAGTGAGAACCGAAAATCCAAGAGAAAAGGGAGCTCTGCGAGACGTGCAGACTCGTAATGAGGTCTAAGCAATAATAAATTGAGCATCTACGTCCAGTAATGGTCCTGGAGCTACGCTCAAAGACCGCCGAGGAGCAGCAGGAGCAGAGAGGCAACAATGCCGACTTGAAACTTCTGGAAGAAGCCATATCCCTGTGGAGCAGACGCAAACATGGGAAACTGTGCTGCGTAAATGCCTTAGGCGGCTTGAAGTTAATGCCATTAATGTTCTCGAGGACGAGAGGAAGGGTGGCGATGGTAGAATCCCATGCGCCAACCCAACTCCTCTGCCACCTATCATGCATTCTGAACACCCGCATCCGGGGGATTAGGAGTAACCATTAGCTTTAAGCACTCTGGAAATATGGTATTTTTCTCTATGGAAGGATTCAGAGGAGGAGATTCGAATGGGACAGGTGAAAAAGGGTATTGAGAACGGAATACTTCTGAGCAGGGTGGTGGTGGGAGTTGGCGTTAAGGTACCTATTGATAGGAGTCTTCTCTCTGAAGACTTGGTGGGTTAGAGACCCATCAGAGAGGCGCGAGACAAGGACTTCTAGAAAGGGGAGGGATTGTTTCTCTTCCAGTTCCATAGTGAACTGGATGTGGGGGGAAAGTTTATTGAGATGGGAAAGAAATTTGCGAAGTGCAGACATACCATAAGACCAAATTACGAAGGTGTCATCAATGAAACACTTCCAAAATTTAGGCTTAAGGTGGAAGTTTTCAAGGGTTTTGGATTTAAATTGATCCATGAAAATGTTGGCTACAATAGGATCCCATGGTTGTGCCCTCGATTTGCTCGTAACAAACATCGTCAACGGTGAAAAAGGTAGTGGTAAGACAAAGGTTTATAAGGTTAAGAGTTTTGGTATCCACAACCTTAGAGATGAGATCAATGGCTATAGGGACAAGAATTTTGGTAAATAATGAGACAACATCAAAACTAACCACGATGTCATTCTTATCAAGCTTAAGCATATTGATGTGCTAGATGAAATCAACGGAGTCTTTAATGAAGGAGGAGGAAAGGGAAAAATGGGGACGAAGTTTTTTGGCAAGGAATTTGGAGAGGGCATGGGTGGGACCTCCTATAGCACTGATAATAGGTCTAAGGGGAATATCAGGCTTGTGAATTTTCAACTAACCATAAATCCTGGGGGTTATGGGATTAAGGGGAATGTGGAGCTTTTGGATGGAGGGGTCAAGGGAGGAGACTTTAATGGCTTTGGTGACCTTGGTGGTAATAGCCTGGATAGGGTTTTTAGTTAAGGGGTGGTAAGAGGAGGAGGAAAGAATATCCATCATCTTATGATTTTAATCTGCTGAATCAATGATGACAGAGGCATTTCCTTTATGAGCTTTAAGAATGAGAATATTGGGATTAGAGTTAAGCTGACGAAAGGCAATAAATTCCTCTTTAGAAAGGTTAGGCTTGGGGAGCTTGGAGTTTTGAAGAATGCACCCACATTCTTGGAAAATATTTTCTGCTGAATGGGAGGGAAGGTAGTAGGAGATGGATTCAATGGAACAAATAATATCCTCAAAGGGAATGGAACAAGGAACATGGATAAAGTTAAAACCTTTCTCCAGAAGCCTTAAATAAGGGGTATCTAGCACAACCAAGGAGAGGTTAACCCCCTTGGGATTAAGGGGAGGAGGATGAGGAAGGCGGGAATTAAGAGGTAAGGGTGGTGAAATAGAATCAGAATTGAAAGGCTTACAAGGGGAGATGGGATTAGAAAGGGGGGGGGTGAATTAGAAGAAGAAATATTAATCATGGAAAGGACGTTATTACTGGCGATAGGGGGAATATGGCTATTGTGTTTAGAAGAAGATGGAAGGCAGGAAGAAATGGGCTTAATATAAGTGGGACAATTATTATTATTACTAACAGGGGTTTTTAATTTAGGGGGGTAGGAACTATAAGAATTGAAATTAGAAGATTGTAATGATAAAAGAGAATTATTATTAGATTTAGGAATCATATTATTATTATATTGAGGAATAGAAATATTAGAATGGAGGAAAATTATATTAAGGGAGGCCATGTTGGAAGCAGCAAGGGAGGTTGGGTAACAGAGGTGGCAGGAACTTCGAGCTTTGAGATGGAGGGATTTAGGCCCGAGGGTATTTGAGGGGGATCAGGGATTAGGGAAGAGGGGTCCCGATCACTGTCAAGTGAATGAGAGAGGTCGTGGGTCAAGGGTGGAATAGAAACAAGAATGACAGTCAATGGGGCGGTGGGTGACGTCGAAGAGGGGCTGTGGGGCCAAGCAGCAAGGCAACCTGTCAGGCGAAGCTTATTTTCCAGTCCATTGGCCCATAAATGCACCAAGGTAGGAAATGCCCACCGCAGGATTATGTACCTGCTTTAATTCTACGGTGAGCATTTCCTGCCCCCACGCATTTATGGGTTGATGGCCTGGAAAATAAACTTCGCCGACCTGTCAGAGGTGTATATATTATCAAATTTTATATAGTTCATATTAAATGTTAATAATATGTACTTTGTAGTAGTGCATTTAATATTTTATATGTTGAGATATAATAGTTTGAATTAAAGATGCTTTAAATAAAATTATATTCCAACATATAAGACATGAAATGTTTAAAAAGAACAAGGGTTATGAATATTAATGGATCTAACTCTGGTTACCATCATTTATTATAGGATTCAATAATGTTTATAGTCCTTAACACCAACATTTAGTATAATATTTGGCGATGTATATGACCTTAATCATTAATGTTCAATGTGTAAATATGAGGTGTTTATCCATTTCCATGTTTTTCTATCTTTCAACAATATGTATTATTTATTTTCAAAGTAGATAAATATCATCTCTAGTACCACATGAATAATGAGTAGATATTGATTTGTAAACTGTCGTGGGTATTTCAGTAGACAGTTTATCACAATAGATCTCATAAAAATTGATTGAAATTTGAAATATACTATGAGGGTTAACATTTCCTTAGATTTAATAATTATTGTTTTCTTCTTATGCATGCAATAGATAAAATGTGGAAAATAGAGAATAGTGAAATACAAACACACACCAAACACCATGAACACCAAGCTATGATTTGGGAAACCGTTAAGGGAAAAAACCAGTTGGAAGGTGATGTTGAGCTCTATGTTATTTTGTTTGGAATAGCATTGATAAAAATATTAATGAGAAGGAAATCTCTATGGAGTTAATTGAAACTTGTTGCCTATGACCTAATATAGAACACAAACCTCCTCTGTTATGATCTCTCTCTGTCCACACTCAGTTTCTTTGTTCAACCATGGAACAAAAGAGACAAGAAAATAGAATGGAACCCCTTTTCCTCATAGTGACCTAGTTATAACATATCCTAATAGACAAATAGGCAATAGATTTGACCCATTCAACCTTCAAAATGATTTACAACTTGGCCCTTTTATAGTCTTCTTCATAACCCCCACATGTCTAGCACCTTTTAAATGAATAATGGGGGTAGACATGGCATCCTCTTGATATATGCAGTCAAACACGATGGATCAAATTTTAAGAGAAATAATTTTTTGCATACAAACTCCAATGAGTGTGATTCTTGGGTTGTTGGAAAGGTATTCAAGTGTAGAATAACGTCACTGGGTTTTTCACATAAGTGGTAAAGTTCCCCCCCCAAAAAAATGTCATTTAGGGCTTGAAACTAACCCTGAAAGATTTATGATCCCAATTCTCTAAATCGAGTCCCATTGCTAAAACTACTCCTATAAACTGATTTCTTGAATTTTCTACCATAAAAACATCAAATAAAGGATAAAAAATATAATAATACAATTTTTGAATGTTTAAGTTTTTCATCATGTTAATAATGATTCTAGAAAGTCTTAGGAAATTATAGGCAGTGGTTTGGTGATGACCTGAAAAGGTGGCACAAATCTCGAGACCACATTCTCAAAACTGAAGAGTTTAGGCCATAACCGCATGGAGGCAAGCCTGTGAGTCGAGTTATAACTTCATATCCACATGGAAGCAATGTTAAGAATGCAGTTGTGAATCTAGTTCACTGAAATAAGGTTCTAGCTCATGGATTAACCACCTAGGGTGTTTTTGCAACTTTTGGGTGATTTGTAGTCCATATAGGATGTTAATGTGTAGTTAGTTTGTAGGCCTCATTTTCTTAACTGGAACTAGGAGGTTGGGTCATGTGATAGTGACACTCATCTCATGTTTACCCATAAAATTTTGTGAAATTGGGTAAATATGAGAGGGGTGGTTACAACACCTCGAGAGATTTGATCCCTCTTAGTGCTTGGTTGATCGAGAGTTATGATAGATCTAGGCTAATATAGTTACACAATTATTATATATAATAAGTAATATACAAATATGTATATATAATAGAAAGAGAAGAAAAAAAAGTTGTCCTAACTTAACTATCTAGTCAATTGAACTTCATAATTCATTAACTCGGACCTCGTTGAGTAGTTGAATAGGCCTTCCAACGTCCCCCTCACCATGAAAGTCTTCTTCATCTTAAAGAAGGGGAGTTTGTAAAACATACAAAATTTCAAAATTACATTAAAAAAACTAACACAACCATATAAATTAAATGCCTAGATAGACAAAGGCTTCATCATACTTTTCTAAAATTAAAATAATAGTAAAATCAACTAAAATATAATTTTATTTAAACTAATAATAACTATTATTAGCCATAAAAAGTATTAATGTATATAAGTTAAACATATATAGATTTTTAAAAAACATGTGATAATATGCTTAACTATGAGGATTCACCCCATTTTATCATGGATATTCTTAATCTATAAATAGACTTTGTTACAATAGTATAGCTAATTAAAGGTGTTAAAAAAACATAACTATCACTAGTAAAAAATGATGAAATTAGTGACTAGGTGACTAAAAAAGTTAGTCGCCGCAATTATTTAAAGTGAATTACTACTAAAATTGAGCAACTTTAAGTGATCGAACTAAAAATGACTAGCTTAAATGACTAATTTAGTCTAGGGATAAAATATACGACTAGATAAGAAATGACCCAACTAAAAACGACTAACTTAAATGACTAATTTAGTCCATGACTAAAATATATGACTAGATAATAAGTGACTAAATACAAAAGGATTAACTTAAATGGCTACCATAGTCCAGGAATAAAAATATGACCAACCAACAAGTACAACAAGTATATGAATTAGTCATTTACGCTAGTAATTTTTTATAGTGTCACTCTGGAAATGAAAAATTGCAATTTTGATATTGAAGTGTTACATTTCACTAAATTTTAACACTACAGATGGATTCAAAGACCCCATGGTCTCTGAATCAAATTGTAGCATTAAGATTTAGAGATAAAGGGTTCTCTAAATCCATCTAGTGTTAAAATTTAGGTACATGAATTCAATGACCCCTTAGAAGAGTCTATGAATCCATTTATAATGCTAAAATTATAATAGTTTTATACACTATATAATTGTTTTGTTTGTTTGTTAAGTTGTTTGTGATCCTCTAGGCTTGACCTGTGGCTCGAGGAGCCGCGACCCGAGGGCATCTAATTAGCCGTCAAAGTCACTCGGGGATCGCACCTGGCCTAGGCCACACCAGCCCTAAGCTGACTAGATTTTTTAGCATGTCTCCTTCCCCTAGCACAAGACACAACCACCCCCCGTGAGGTTTGATTCTGGGCCTCCTTGCTGACGAGGCCCATCCTCAACCGATTGTGCTAGTGATACTTGACATTATACCATTTATATATATAATATTACAATATATAATAGTTTTATTACCCTTTTACCATATTATTATTATTATTATCCAATTTTAAGGTCACGATCAAGCCAGACTCCAAATTGGTGTATGAGACCTCTTGTTTGTGGAACAAGGGACCCAACTCCAGGCAGTGATTTGACTGCTAAGACTATGAAAACATACATACTTTATACTCCCTGATTTTAAACATGTCACCTCTTAAAAGGAAACACACGCCCTTAACTATTAGACCACCTCAAACTATATAATAATTTATAAAATATAATAATTTTATACTAATCCTTCTTCTTCCCATATCATGTTCTCGTATCATTATACTATTGATTTATTACACTATATAATAGTTTATAATATATAATTAGTTTTTAATTGCAAAGAACCTTTACTTTTTATGTTTAATAATTATATAATTTATAGTTTTATACTAATCCTTCTTCTCATACTATTGACTTATTACACTATATAATAGTTTATAATATACAATTATAATTACAAAAGACCTTTACTTTTTATATTTAGTAATCAACATTAATTAACAAACTAATATATTGGCAAAGAACCTTTACCTTTTCAATTTAATACTCACTTTCAATTAACACAATTATATATATATTCGGTTTAAGACTTATTTATATGGTACACTTCGTATAGAAAATCAAAAGCTTAAAAAAATCTTTGACTTTAATCTACATAGAAAATAGAAAAATGAGTGACAAAAGAGATTTGGATATAATATATAATTAGTTTTTAATATATAATAGTTTCATGCATTGGTAATGTAAAAAAAATTGGATATATTACATTCGCGCGCAGTTCTACTAACTTTCAAATCTTGGTTTAGCCATAGGCGGGAATATCAGATTTGGTGTGTTCAGAGTATTACTATCACAACTGTCCAAATAATTAAACACCTAAGGGCAGAAAATTGTGCGAGCACCGGTGTTTCGATCTTTGGTTGTTTGGTAGGAGATTTAGGAGGGCCATTCTTAATAATGGATTGGCAATAATGGAAATACAGAGCAGGGCTAGTGGATTGGCAATACAGAGCAGGGCCGGTGCTATTGGCATTGTGGTTTTCATATGGGTTACTTTCTGCCAAATTTACTCAGGTATGTACCACTCGAACCTAGACCACTAGAGAAGGATTTTGTATGTAATTTTCTTCATTACAAAATTACAAAATATCAGATCTGGTAGGCTGTATAAAGAGTTATGAATTTTGTATGAAGAATCAATCGAATTAAAGAGCCAATTATCTACCTCCCCTGCCTTGAATGTACATTCTATGACGGTGACTCACCCCACAACCAGTAGATGTGCACTCTATTCTGCGCTTATTTGTTTTTATTCCTTAAAAAGCCCCAGCAAGCAGATCAAAGAACGAGTTATTGCTACTCTCATTGTTAACAACAATGCATTCTCTTGATGGTCATACACTGGACCCTGCAGTGGAAACTAGTTCTAATTGATGTATTTTCCACATGCTGTTGCGGGTCAATCCCATTAAACAAGAGATTTTACAGGTCTATGCATCTTTTCGGCATGTGATTCATAATGGACTTTTTGTGAGATGAAATAATAAGTTCAATTCTGAATTGGTTGTGGAGATCTGAGCAACCAAGGGATAGGCCCAATGTCAATTGGTATGCATGCATTCAAATTCTATTACAGCAATATACAGAGCCCGGTGTAGTCAGGTTTGTCTACATCGTAGACATGTGAGCTCTCACAAAACTCTGTAAAAGTTGCCATGCATTCTTTTGAGTTTGGTTCTTTGACACTATGATATGGGTCAGACGTTCTTGCAAAAAAAAATTAAATGGCGATTTATGTTCAGTTATAAATGGTCATAAGTACTTTTAGCTTTTCCAACATAGAAGGTTGAGGAGTTTTTTTATTATTTTTTGTTATTTTGAGTTGACAAGGTTCAGGGTTCAAGTACATGTTACCTTCTTGCAATTCAATGTGTGATTTTTTATTTGATTGGGATCTTGGTTGAAGGTTCAAACCCTTTGTGTGCCTTTATAGATGGGAGGATGTCTCATTTTATTGAGCCATCCACAACTAGCATAAGATAGTCATTGCCCCTACAAGTTGTCAACAAAACTAAAGGAAATCCATTGAAATTGACTTTCATGGTCTACTTAGGATCGGAAGTAGAGTATACTTTTCCAATTTCTATTTTTTTGGCTTTGAAATTCTATGAAGGGAACAACTTCTTATGAATTATCAACACTATCAATCCAATTGCTAGTGGTCATGGAAGGTAATGTACTAGTTTACCCGTTCTTCCTTTTCAACACTTCATTGAAATGCAAATAACTGGACCACTTAATGTGGTGTGCATTCTTGATCTTTCTCAATGTTCAAAGGATTGGTGAGACTTGTGATTGCTATGAATGACGATCTCTTTTCCACTCAAACAATGTCTACAACAAGAAAGTTGTTGGGCGTAGCTCTGCTTAACTGAATACTCAGCTAAACCCCACCCTCTACAGTCTGATTCCTTTAGGTTCTTAAAGGCACAACCATGCAATTTTTGTTCCATTGAGGCCACCAAATGGAACAAGTGTGAATGTGGAGCCCCAAAATCCCACCCTCTCAATAATCCTAAAGCTTTGTCCCATGAAGAAATGTCAAAGAGGGAATTTTCTCCTTGCTGTCCAATCATGTATTTAAAGGAGTGAGACCCCTCAGATTCAAGCAGCTGGTGACCCATGATGTTATTCTTCCAAATATTGATATTTTACCATTTCCTAATATCCAGGTAAACTGATCCATTATTATTGGAATGTCATATTTCATAAGTGTCCAAATGGATGGCCATCCTCTCGCTTGGAGAATATCATCTGGAGACTACTTTATTTCCAGTATGAAATATTTTTTGTACAACTATAAACCCTTTTTCCACCATTCATACTTCCCTGACACTAGCCTTCATAGGATATTAGGACCCATTGCTAGAACCCTTGATTCCAAGCCCACCATGTGATTTGGGTTCCTAGACAATAGACCAGTTAACCAAGTGAAATATTTGGAGTTAGATTTCCCTCTACTAGAGAAATCATCTTAATTCTTGATCCAGGGTTTGCTTAACAATTGCTTGAGCAAGCATTGGAGAAAATTGATAGATGGGAAACATCTGAATTGGAATTGTTTCCAGGGAGAGTTTTTCTCCTTGGGAAGATAACAATGTTTATGGAACAATCCTGAGGGAAAGATCATTCTCATTCCATTCTTGTTTCCTGTTATGTGTCTAATCTTATCTTTTGGGAAACACAGATAAATACTGCCTATCAACTCCACCAAGGAATAAAGCCTTTGTCTTGTTGAATGCAATGTCCTACCGCTTGTGGTGAGAAAAAACAGTAGAATTATGGCAAGGAATTCTCATAGGGTAACTCCAAAATTGCTGGAATTAGGACCCATTAAAAATGGATTGTGAGTTGTCATCCCTTCCTAACCAAGAAGAGTGCATGGGGGATTAATGTGATGAGACAACAACTCAATTTCATTTTCTCAAGAATGAGATGCATGAGTTTGAGTTAACACAAATGATGCATGAACTAGAGGGCCAAATTCTTTTTCTATGGAGGAGATTAAGTATCTGAACAAAATCATCTTACTGCACAATCCTGCTTTTTTCGTGAGAATGATGGTGTTCTTGAATAATATGAAGCTGTAGCATCTTCCTCTCCTTTAGAAGTTCAGGAAATTGACTTGGGGCAAATAATGAATGAAATGAAGGGTCAAAAACTTATTCTCATGAAAGAAATTCAAGAATTTTACATAAAATAAAATGTTGCCCAAACATGTTCTCATAATGGTGGTATTGCTTTAGAAGATGATTTTGCAGATCCAAATAGTTACATACCTGATGAGTACTTTAGGCCCATGACACTACTAGCCTTGCTGAAAACGAGGATGAATATGCCCAAGAGTCAAGACTTCCCACCCTCAAATGTTAATATTCTAGATTCTAGAAGCCTTTTACCAGGAAAAGCAGCGCCCTTGCATATAATCAGTGACTGAAGAATTTCCTTTGAAACGTCCCCAACATTTGAGTTCATGATTACTATTGTTCCTCTCTCCAATCCTTAAAACTCTGTTCACATGCATTCATTATAATTGGTTAAAAAGTGACATTAAACTTGTATTCTAAACTTGTAAATGCAACCATAAGTAGAGATTAAAAATCATAACAAAGAAGAACTATCAAATATTCCAGGGTCCTTCAAGCCATTGACCACAAAGGAACGAGATGACCACCATGACTATTGAACCTTAAAGAATCATTTTGCGTCGAAGAAAAAAAACCAAGTGACAATGGATGTGGAGGTGAGATCCTTAGGATATATGTGCAAGTCACTCTCTTTTGTGAGATTAGACTAGGCAAAGATATGAACAATGTACGTTTTATGGCACTTGTATAGTACCTAAAACTCTATTTAGACAAAGAAATTTTAAAAGTGCAGGTTTATAGAATTCAATATTTTGAAAGGAAAAATTCTTATAATTGAAATGTTTGTTCATTGAGGCAAAAAACTTTCAACTATTGCTGTGGTGATGGGTTATTCCAACTTTCAGGAACAACTATTTTTCAATAGGTTCTTGCAAGTTCAACTTTTAAAGTTCCAGTATCTCTGGAGATATTATTATGGCCGTGTGTTTTATTTTAGCTGTCCTTGTATGTATTTCCTAGGAATTAAAATTATGTTTGCATGAGGAGGTTTAGAAGAACTTTGATCCATATAAGTTATTGTTGTTTCCTTATAGTCCTATGGAAGAAAAACATGTTCCTTGCCACAATATTAAATACTTGCTTGGCATCGTAGAAATTAGCGTGGAGGTCAAATATAATTTGGTTGATTATATGACTACACATGGAGCTTTTCCATTCTTGTTATTTTTATCAAATCCAAAATATCAATATATATACATGTTAGTCTTGACATAACTCTAGGCACCTTTATCTACCAGTATTTCAAGCTGACCCATAAGTATTTCAAACTAACCAACCAGTGTTCATGGGTGTGGGAATGATGACACTATTTTTTGAAATCAGGGTGCAAGGAAAAGAATCAGATAGAGAATGTACAAAACTGAATATTTAAAGCAAAGCCAATAACTGTTGAATGAGACTTAGGTCAGTTAATGGCCAGCAGTTTTGTAATCATTCTCCTGAAAAATGGATAAAATTAAATATTGATGACTCCTCAAAAGCCAATCTGGTGTGGCTAAGGAAGAAGATTTTTTTAGGAACCATCAACATAATGTCATCGCTATTCTACTTCAATTCCTATTAATTGCAACATATAATCAAAGCAAAAATGGAAGCCTTGATTTATAGCATCTTTTAGTCCCTATGGTTAGGATTAAAAAAGATTGAGGGGTTCAAATGCTATTAGAGATCATCTTAAGTACCAGATCCATGTATGGAATGGGCCATTTCCCATAAGACAGAATTGTAAAGGGTTTTAATGGGTTTGATGCTCTAGTCCCAATAATAAAAATGTTGTAAAAATCCAACCAAACATTGCATAAAAGGCTAGAGCAAACTTAATTGAAACTTACTTGTAAACAAACCTTTTTTTCAGACCTAGAATATTAGCCAATATAGCCCTCAGAATTGGAATACAGACCAAAGGAAGTATGTGCTATGTAGTCCATCCCCTCGTGGTGTGTTTCTAGAAGCACTTCCAACTGAGGAAATGGGCCACTACCCATCAGAGGGAATAGTGAAGGATTTCAGTGGGTTGGATGCCCCAACTTTAATGAGTGAAGCAAATCTGAACTTGTGATAGGTTATTAGGTGGGAGGTAAGGTGATAGGTTAATGAGTGAAGCTGACTTTTCTACTTAAGATAATTCTGTCAGAAATAATATCTATACATCCAGGGTAGTAGACAGGGGAGCAATAAAGGATCTGGAGAATTGTGAGACATTTGCGTATTCCCCAAAAATTTCTGCAAATGCATCTCTTACTATCTCAAAATATTTTTCTGCAGATGCAGCTCTTACTATCTCAACAGATTTTTCATGTGTCGTCTCAATTTCAACTCAGCGTTGTAATGTAAAACAATTTGAATGCAATGGATCTGGAGATCTTTTGGAAACCCATGAGACACCAGCTTTTGGGTAGAGCACCTTTGGGCAACCCACTCAACAGAATATAATGGTTACTATACCTCAACCTGTGACAAATCCATTTGGAAATCTTCCTACAATGCCTCAGATGTCTATCAGTTGAAGTTGGGGATCTTCTCTATTGACTCCAAGGCATGTCACTAAAAAGTCAAGGATCCGTATACATTCACTTAGATACAATCCTAAGAAGGATAGTCCCAAGGTATCATTTTTCATTGATAATGAAGAAGCACCTAGCCCTCCAAAGGCAGATGGCATGTTCATTCCAAGAGAAAACCCAATGGCACTTTTTATTCATCCACCTGACCAATCTCCATCTACTACATGCAAACCAATAGTAAACATGAAGGAAATGTCTATCAATGATAATGGAACGTCGGCAGATGGTAAAAGTGGGGCATCATCATTTGAGAAGGCATTTACCCAAGAGCCTGAAGACAATGTTGACGACTGGTCATGTGGTGGCAAGGATACAACCCTTCAGAAGAACCCACTATCATCAAAGCCAGTTGATGCCAACGTAAAATCCACTTCAGGGCAGAATGGTCTTCACGAGGAGCATAATCATAGAGGAAATAGTTATATCTCAATTTCTGGCCATAAAACTGGGAGAAGTTGCTATAGTATATGAGCATGGTGCAGACATTGAAGCCCTTATGCCTAAACTTTGGCATTCAAACTATTACACAAAACCAAAGATACAAGAATTCGCTGCTAAAGAGCGTGTTGAGCGAGGTTATTTCCATCGGGTCAAAGACTTTTTTTTCGGTAGAAGAGGTTATGGTTCTGTGAAGTTTTTTGGGGAAACTGATGGGAGACTTCTAGATTTAGAGAATGTTTTTCAGTTTAACAAATGCGAGGTTCTAGTATCAAAAAGCCACGTGTAGGTCAGGGAGTTAACAAGCCTACATAAATTACTTAGTTAAATGTTAAAATTGACAAGAAGTCATGTCAACACTACATTAAGGGTGCAGAGGTGGAAACAAGCAGATTTTTGTATGGAGACACTGGATACATACAAAGGGTAGTGTTTTCTTTGGCTGAGCCTGTCAAAGTGGAGAAAAAGTGCGTTCTATTAAATGGATTAATATTAGCAAACACTTATGGAGTCAAGAGATCATATGTTCCTGTGCGATATTTAAGTTCTCTTTTTGTCTCACAATTGTGGACAAATGAGGAAATTGAAGCTGAAATTTCGGTGCATTCGAATGAACTTTTGGAGCATTCGTGGCAGGTTTTGAAGTGCTTTCCTCCACCGTGTACACTGCACTGGATGTTTCTAAGGATCAATGGCTTGGTTTTTTATATAAATTGTTGTCAGCCCACTGCATGCATATAAAAGAAAGACTTGGGCCAGAATGTACATCGAGTGTTGGTAATACATAAAATCTGATTAGTTTTAAAAATGATCTTTCGAATATTTTTACAAGAATGATCACTGCAGGCTGTGCAGGTTGTTCCATTAGAGATATTGCTCAGATATGCTTTCAGGGAAGAGAAAGTATTACGTGAGATACCAGCTTAAAATCTGCTGATCATATGGTTCATCAGAAATGGATAAATATGAGAGAAAATTGACAGCTATTAAAGATAAAGATGTTGATAGCTTTCAAGATATACTGGAGGCATACATAACTCTTATTCATTCTATCTTCTGTGAGATAGATTTCCAGGTCTCCAATGATTTAGCAGTTGAAATCAACAAGCTCAGTACCAGATGTTTATGCAATCTGTTGTCATCACTTGCTTGTATCTCTTATGAGGAAGATAAAGCAAATGCCCCTGAGCCAACACAACAAGATTTTGTAAATTTACAAAGTACAAGACATACATCTTGGTCAAAGCCGAGTACATTTGCTGGAGATATGCAGCTACCCAATCAAGTTTGGGTTTGTGCCTGGTAACTTCTCTAGGCTATTTCTTTGAAGAGGGTATACACAAGCTCTTGGCATGCAGGACAATTCTTTATTATGCAGGATGATCATTTGACAAAAAACAACCCAAATGTCCAGGACTTAAAAACTACTTCGATTTCCCGAAAGTTGATATTTGGTCTCGGTCTCCGGAAAGATGTTGAAGTAAATGCAAAGGACTTGATGACAATTGACTCAGATGTATCTTTGTTTTGTGATTTATTTACTAAGGATGTACATCCCAAGGTTGAAGAGGCTATGCATCAATTGCTTGAGGAAAACAATGTCGGGAAGGGGGACTGTAATGTTTTTAAGGGATTAATTAGCCTAACAGATGAAATAGCCTATCAATCCTCATTAAAGGGGAAATCCCAAAATTTCCAATTCTGGAAAAGTTTGGCAAAGAAATCCAAAAGAAACCCAAAACTGGGGTTTGAAGTAAAATTTACTCAAACATTCATGGAGGAAATACCCCTCTAGGAAATCTATAAATATAGGAGGGATTGAATTCAATTGGAATAATCATGGTGGATCATCTTATTGGTTTCTTGAACATTATTTATGTGAGTTTTAAAACCCCTCTCCTTGTCAATTTCGGTGGTGAAAGATCCCATCCAGTTGACCATTTCTATCTTTCTTTCTATGTAGCACAATCCTATATGAGCGGCAGATTCTTGAGTAAGTGATTTGGTACAGGAGTCTCTAGAAGACAACGAAAGATATTTTCTGTTTGGACGTAAGGGTTCTCGGTTAGCATCATAATCCTGTTGTTTTTTTTTTTTTTTTGGGTCAAAATCAAAGCAAAACAGTGAAGCAATTAAAGCAGTGTAATCTCTTGTGATCTGCATCAGAGCGAAATTCTGGGTTACGACATCACTTCCAGAAGACACCCTGGAGATAACAACGTTCCATTTGTGAGTGAATCCCTAATTGAAGAGTGTAGCAGTTCATATTTACAGAATCATAACGCGAGTCACCATTCCGGGTGTTAAAGGATTGAAGCGGAAGAAAAAATCGATTAGCATGTCTGTGGAATCTCATCGTAGGGGAGCTGTGGAAACGCAAACCGTCGGGGACTTGTATTAGCTCAAATAAACCAGTGGTGACGTGGACAGTCTTTGTGGGGACCGCGGCTGCCTGCGTGTGAAAGTACGCAATTGAGCCAGCATTGTGAGGCATCTCAGGCGGCCCAAAATTGTGTCTTGCCGTCAAGACTTTGATCGACTGTGCAATCAAGGGGCGTAGGGCCCACAAAGCAAATGTTAAGTTGGACATTATAATATCACAGAGGTTTGGCATACGGATAGTGAATGAATTATATATCTTGAATTGATCAGGTTTTAGTTGTGGATGTTTTCCACTAACCGACTGAATGTTCTCCACTGAAAAACAATTGAAATCGCTAGTCTAACTGTAATCAGGATATTGGATACATTGCTATTTCGTGGAAAATTATTGTTGTATTATTATTTTTGCGTTGCAAGTATTTTAGTTGTGTTCAATTTCTAGAAGTTATTGTAGACTTGGTCATTTGAAGAGAAATTAAGTTAGAAATTAAGGCAAAATTTTCCTATGTCAGATAGAGGTATGTAATTTTGAGGTATGTATAATTTCTATTACAAAATATTTTAGGGTTTAGTTTTTTACATGATTCTAGGGTTTGTAAATTATTATTGTGTTGAAGATTGTTAATGTCTAAGGATTATAGATCCTAGATAGAAAATATGGAAACCCTAATCTTAATTCTCTTGTTCATGATATCTAGGTTTTGTAGGTATATGACAATCCTTTGCAAAAATAAAATTGATTGATGTTTAGGTTTTGACATATTGCTCTTTAGAGCTAGTTAAGGCTTGTAGTCAAAATCCCTAGGAGTTCATTCTCTAAAAGGGTAATGGAAGCTCTAGATAATCACCACACTATTGTACTTGTATATTTTGGTTTTGCTTGTCAATGAGTATTGCAGGCATATTTTAAAGGAAGAAAAATAAGGCAGGCATGATAAATCGAGTTGGGTCCTTGTACACTCTAATAAAAGATGACTCGTATGGAAATAGACCATGAATATGTTGTCATGATAAGAGGAAACCCTTCAATAAAGAAACCCTTAAAAGGTTTGTAAAAAGAAGCAACTCAAGATATGTTTGAGACCATACGATTTGTAATCTTCTTCATATTAAAAGGTACAATCATTTTGAAATTTTCTTTATATTACTATCTCTCTCATGTCTAGGGTTTTGAATCATCAAGATTCTTATTTTAGGGTGATTAATCTTCGAATTAAATCAACCCTCGTCATACTCTATTTGTTGTTCACTTTGATAAAACCCTAACCTTTAGGATTCACTATAAAACCCTAGCCTCTTAGGGTTTGTTATTGATATCTAGAATATATGATGAAAACCTTAGATATTTTAGTGTTTGATGAATTAGGGTTTATGAAAAAACCCTGGAAATAGTAAATGTAAAATCCTAGAATGAAACCCTAGATGAATATGCTTTCGTTTGATTGAAACCCTAGCTTGGTCGAGCTATTGTATATCTAACATTAAAATTTTGATGTTTGTATCTAGGGTTTACGATAAAACCCTAGTAGGGATTGATATAAGTTTCTAGGGCATGATAATGAAACCCTAGATGTAATAATGCTTTTGCTATGATTGAAATAAATTATTGATATCTAAATTTTAGTTTTGGTGATGGAATCTAGGGTTTGTGACAAAAACCCTAGCAAAAGTTGTTGTGAGAAGTCAAGGATATGAAAATGTGAACTGTCATCATAATATTATTTATGGCAGTCTTTAGGATCTTACGTTTTTTATAGTGCTAGGGCTTCTTCTTCATAGACTTGGGCCTTTAATATTATTAGGATTACAACATCTTTAGCAAGGCATTTAGGGCTTCATGAATTTATGCATTTATTGCATTGAACCATGCTAGGGAAAAAGAGTTTGTCATTACATGTGCATACATGTGCCTAAGAGGGTTTTATGGTAAGGGTTTCTTAGTTTATCATTATGCATCATTAGATCATTCATGTATGCAACATAGAGTTTCATATATGCATTAGGGTATCATTCATGCGTATGCTTAGGGTTAAGGCTTCTTAAATAAGAAACAAGAACTAGAACATCATGAGCATCTTCTAGAGCTTAGGGCATCACTGTACTTAGGGTTTTGTCATGTAGTTAGGGCAACATCACGAAAGGGTTATCACATGAGGAGAAGGCAACATCACGAAAGGGTTATCACAATAATATTTTCTATCTCCAACAATGCCATATTGACATCAATGACAACTTTGACCAACACTAAGTGTTAACGTCTTAATGTTTCTTCTTCCTTGAAAGAAGCATTCTTAGCCATATTTTGAGCTTCAGTAAAGTTGACTATTGCATCCTTGATAATGGCATCTCCAAAACCTACATTTTTGAGCCAACATGAAATGCATTTCCAACTTGCTTATTTAAGATTGTTAGAGTGGTACTTTTACTTCTCAACCCTATGCTTGGGTATATATGCATTCAACCTTGTATTCTGGGTGGATAGGCCATGAACAAGAGTGGCTTAATAGCCATCGTTAGTATGGGTGCACTCTCACACGAGATATGCACATATAATTGTACATATTCATGTATAAAGAACATCCCTTTGTTGCAATAATGGGTGATGGCACCAGGAATTCCCTTCATGGGAAGTATGGTTATATATATACCTTAGCATTGGAATTTTTTTAGTAGAGTGAGAGTTGAGGAGGGATGGATTAACAAGGTAAAAATAAGGGCATTTAACTTGATAACCTTCTTAACCCAATGAATCAAATTTGTGAACAACCTTTAAGTGGATTGATGAGTTATCTAGCATTTATGTAAGGTTGAGGAAGTTGTAATGGAGAAGTCATTAATGCTAGTATGGTCTTAGGGAAACCAATGTACATTATTCTTATTCATGATTAAACTACATAAGGGATATGACCTATCAAATTCTATACAATTTTTCTTCTTGTACATGGGGTTTCCTTGTTATGGTTTGGGTGGTGATCATGTCAAGATTGGGGTCTCTACATTTTGCCAAACCTTGGCCTTAAAAGCCTTACAATATGACATTGCCAACATTGAGAATTAGGCCATAATTTTTGGTCTCTAACAAGTCCTTTGGGATATGATTTTATAGCCCAGGGTTACCTTTCCTGAGTTTGTACAACATACCATAATTACAACCTTTTAAAAAATTAGGATGAAGGCCTTTATGGCCTCATATGTAGTATTCTGCCATGCCTTTTTTGTAGTTACATATATTAATATATGTACATGTAGGTGGGTCTAATGCAGACCTTTTATTTGATTGAGAGAAAGTTCATAGCGAAACTTTATCTCTCATTGATAGAGAGTTCAAAACCTTGACTTTTCACGTCTAAATTCTTGATTCTGTTAAACCATTTGAAAAAGTCCATGTACGAGCCTTCTAGTGGGATGAAAATGCCATTGCATATCTATAACTGATTTTTGTCGCCTTTTGAAGCAGTCAAACTTGGAATTGGTTCCAGTGAACAGTAGTCTTGAAGACTCGAAATATTTGTCTAATAAAATTGGGGTTGATTCTGGGAAGATTTGATCTTTGCCTTGCTAACAAAATAATTTGGCGTTTTTTAATTTGTTTCTAATATATAACCTTATAAATTTCTTGCTTAATATGCCTTTTCCCCTGGGGATTTGAATTAAGAAAGAATTAACATGTGATTATGAAAAAGTGTTTCTACCTTTTTTTTTCTTAATTTTCTTTCTCACTAAAGTATGAATGCCGAGAAAGATGGAACTTGGCCGAAGCATGTTAACGTGGTTTTAGAGTATTGCTTGCCATATACTAATGTTGGTGTTTAGAGCTCTTAGAAAAAAATTTCATGCTAAAATATATGAAAATGACACATTTCTCTCATTGCATATGATTTATTTATTTTAGTTATTACAGGAGTTATTGTCTATTACTTGCTTGTATATTGTAATCATGCATTGAATATAATAAAATGACGATTGGGATATTTAATATTATCAATGAGTTTGGTGAAAGGGTGTGCAATCACTTTGGAGAAGATTATTATATTACATTAACAAATGATTTGATTCACACTTAAGTAAAATCTAGGGTTAGATGGTTATTAGAAATGCATTTGAAGGAGATTTGATGATATTGTATATGATATATCTGAATGAGATGTTGGGGATTCTCTGGGATTATTCTATAATCTAGACAACTTAAAGGAAGGTGCCCCATAGACTGCTAGAATAGTTTTTGACATTTCCTTCAATTAATGTTCATGGAGAGAGAGAGAGAGAGTACCAGAAAGTAAACCCCAATTACTCTCATTTAAACAAATGTGGATAATTTTTGCATCAATATTTGAATTTTTTGTCATTAATGTAACTCATGATTATCATTTTTGTTTGTACCTTTGCTATGTCTACAGTCACGAGTAAAGAGTCCACAAAACTTTGCTTGCATTGCAATTGGAATAGAATAGGGGAATGTGGACCAAATTGTTTAGAAGGTATTTGCTCAGTGAGTTCAGTTAATAATTGGTGTGCTGTAATGCATTATTTAGGTGGTTATCAACGTGTTACATTTTATTTTTGGACTAACTGATGGTTGTGTTACATGGGAATTTGTCTCCAGTTTCCTTTAAAGAAATTAACAGTGATGTTGTTCCATTATGACGGTGTCACAAATAAATGGAGTGATTTGAAGGGGAGCAATATAGTTATTCATATAGTGGAAATCAATCAAACCAAGTGGTACTGAATTGTTAAATATATTTCTCTTCTTTATGGATACATACTGCAAAATATCTCATGTTAAATCAATAGATTACTTCTCATGTAGGTGGTTTGAAAAACGTTTCCGGCATCTAGATGTAGTTGCTGACTACAAATACATTTTGCTTTGGGATGAGGATATTGGAGTTGAAAATTTCCACGCAGACTGGTATGTAGAACACCTTTTATCTAAATCCTTGTTTTTGTATTTCTATAGTCTTGGGCAAATGAATTTTGGATTTATATATGCATATTATTGAGCATGTTACAAGATCTAGATGAATGAAAATAAAACAAATTTGTAACGGGTTTTGTTTACCTTTTGTCCAAATTATGCCTTTGTTCCTGCGACAACTAGTATATTTGTGAACGGTGCTACCCCAATTCATTTGCATGCATGAAAAAACTACATAACTTTCTGAATTCACTGTCAAATTTCTGATGTATCCATAAAGTTACTAGACTTGGAATTGGGAAAAACTTGGTGATGTAGAAGTGATCTTAGGCTAATTTCTTGTAGTTATTTTGTAGAGATAATAGGTCTTAAATATTTTCCTGTCGTTTTGGCTTTGAAAATAGTGTATTGAAGAATAAATTAAATCTACCCAGTTATTGCTATATGAAAACCTTTATTATGTGGCACTATGTCAATTGTTTGAGGTAAATTTAATCATCAAATTAGCTATCCAAGACCTTACATTGATGATAATTTTTGGGAAATAAAAAAAACTCATTTTTCATAGTAGCGGATTGTGACTACTATGTCATAATGAATTTGCATATGTCTTAGGTGTTTCTTTTGTGCTTCATAACCCATTGATAGTATGCTCTTGGCTCACTAAATAGGTAAGCATGTCTTCAATTGTGGCAGGCCTTGTATGAACATGATGTAAAAACATAAAAATATCCTTGAGAAATATGGAGATTGGCATTGACGCACGTATAACATCAACAAGATCACATTTCAAAATGTCTTTTTCATTATTATGTTAGATACACAAAGTAGTTATTCTCGACCTTTCACTTGGTTTTTTCTATGTCTATCATATCCTATGAAAATTACTGGAATGGCCCTGACTCCAATGACTTCTTAACATTGTATGAATTTGTTCTTAAAACTAAAATTAGTATCAATTGAATACCCATTTAAATTTAGATAATAAATTACAATTCAACCTTACCCATCAATGGAATATACAAAATAGTGTTTTTTTCAAGTTTGGAAAAGTTAAAGTAATATGTTCCTAACTACAATAAGAATATTTTTTGAGTCGATATCTAAGAATCAGAAATGAATTCTCAAGCATTAAGGTATTCTTTTATCAATGACCTATCTCCTACATAAAAAAAAACTATTGGAAGATCTAATAATACCTTAAATTTTGTAAAATCACCAAGGTATAATATTATATGTTCGTCCTTAAGTCTAACATAATTTGTAGGATGGTTGGCATTCATAATGTTGTTTCTTTGGGGTTTTATTTGTGTCATTTCAGAGGAATATAAACAATAAAATTTGAATAGAACTATTATGTATGACTTAGAATTGTTTTTAAGAGTTGTGTGGATTGCATGAACCAATATGGTAAATTTCGTATTGAAGCCTTAGATTTCATATGTGCTTCATAAGGTCTAATATTGACTCCAAGACCAAAATAGATAGGTATTGATCAAGCACTACTTGGAGTTGTGGTCTTTGTAAAACTTTCCAAGTTGTGGATATGCAATGGTGTTGTCTATGAATGTCCAATGGAGGCCTCAAAGCCTAGTGGAAAAATGTTATGAACACTTTCATGCAAAAATCTATGCAAGTCTCATTCAATTATCCATGTTGATTGCCACTAAACTAGTCTTGGTTTTTAGGATAAAGAAAGCAAGAGATTGGTTTATATTGAGAGTGTGGCATGTAGAAATTTGAAAGTATAGCTTTTGACTTTGCACACCCAAGGAAACCATGGGTTGGTTCACGATATGTTTTTTTGCTATAGGAAATTTAATGTTTTTTGTACTTGCTTGCAGAAACTCTTTGGAGATGGTGGTCGAGCTGCAATTCAGACACAAGGTTGAACTAACTAATCCTTTTGGCTCAACATGTGTTGATGTGTATCAAAATATAACTTTTGAGGTGAGGTTATAATATTAGATATCTACAATTTTACAACCTTTACATTTATTTTCTTAATGTCATGAATGTGTGGCCATGAATTGTGGGTCTATTTTTAATTTATTATAACATATCAATCATGATAATTTATATTAGGTTTGAAACACATTCTTGATTCCAAAAAAATTAGAATTTGTGTTTTTTCAACTATTGTGAAGTTAAGAATGGACAAATGATCTTATCTAAACGTTTGCAGGTCATGAAAAAAGATCACATATCCATTGTAACCCTCTTTGGTCATGATTTTAATAGAGGTAATGTCTTAAATTTTCACCTCGTCTAATTTACTTTCTTTCTCATGCAATATAGGGAGTTTAATGCATTCATTGATTGTGAAGTTTTGAGTTTAATGCATTTTTTTATTTTGATGTATAAATTTTTTATAGTTTACTTTAGTTTATATTCTAGTGTTCATCGTCTTTCATGCCTTACACTTTGTATTGTATATTTTGTTTTCAGAAAAAGGACTTAGTATTGATGGTAAGAAACAGGAATTGAAGAAAGAAGAGAATAATAACACTGGAGGGGCAAATGCAAAGAGAGAGAGAGAGAGAGAGAGAAGAGAATCAGTATAGTGATACATTTAGAGCCAATATCTCATATGAGACACACATAGAGATT
Source organism: Pinus albicaulis (assembly GCA_034641835.2). NCBI lineage: Eukaryota > Viridiplantae > Streptophyta > Pinopsida > Pinales > Pinaceae > Pinus > Pinus albicaulis. The sequence goes on from CM076574.1 coordinate 85,983,325, forward strand.
GATGGTCAAGTCTTCAGAGTTGGTGAATTCACTTGCAATGCCTTGGCAACACAATGATAATGTTTTGAAGTGATGAAACAATATTTCATGTGTAAATTGTAGTCCAACAAATACTAAGTTGGAAACTCCTATTGTAATACTTGATATTTCATATAATATAATTTGTGTTTGAAATTATTTATAGTTGCACTTGATATTATTTAATATTGTCATTAACATATGTAACTTTGTGTTTTCATTTCATAGTCTTTTAATTTAGTTGCAAAAGCATACTAATTAATTTATGTTGATTAATAATGAACACAAAATCAATTTAAAAGTGTTAAATTAGTAGTTTATATTGATTAATGATGAATATAAATAAAATGAATGTACGATTAAATTAATCGTTTAAATAATGAACACAAAATCAATTTAAAAGTGTTAAATTAGTAGTTTATATTGATTAATGATGAATATAAATAAAATGAATGTACGATGTTTATAATGATTATTAATGAAAGTAAATGAAATGACTATAAACTACTAAATTAGTAGTTTAGATAATGAATATGAAACTGCCAAAAAAAGATAAATGACTACTTCAATTGATAAATTTGTGATTACAAAAAACGGCCAAATTTTGCATATATACGACTATTAGTAGTTAATTTACAATATCTTATAACACGATCAAAATTTAGTCATATTTATTTGGTCATTAATTGGTTTCAACAATGACTAAAAATTGCATATATGTGACTATTAGTAGCTAATTTAAAGTATCTTATAACACGATCAATATTTTAGTCATATTTTTTTGGTCATTAATTAGCTTTATCGGGTGATCATATAGTAATATTTTTTGTTGTATATTTGGTCATTAGTTATGACAATTAATGATTAAATCAATGACTAAATTAATGACCAAATTAATGACTAAATATACTACTAGACGATAAAATTGAGACAACCAATTAATGACTAAGCTAAAAACGACTAAAAGTTGGTCGCGTTATAAGATACTGTAAATTAGCTACTATTAGTCATTGACTGAAAAATAGTGGTTTATATGCAAATTTTAGTTGTTTTTTTAGTAATTAATTAGCCATTTTGTACTATTGTATTTTGGAAGTAAATCTCAACATTTAATTTGTGTATACTACTAAAAATATTATGGAATATTCTATGCAAGGTAAATTGCTACCATCCACCAAATAATCATTGATAATAAAATTTAAATTTTAGAAACCCTATTCCAAAATAAACATGCCGATAGAATAATTACATCAAATACAGGTAAAAACTTTCCATCTCCATACTAGTTATATATGTTGATTAGTATAAGATAACTAGTTATATATGTTGATTAGTATAAGATAATTGGCTAGTTAATTACTGTGTTTAGGATAAAAAATCTAAACAATGACCTCTAAAGTAACACCTATTTTCTTACAATAAAAAGACTTATTGTAATTAAACTTCAAAAATTTACCACAAATTTTTACTCCACACTCTTCCATGATAATCATCTTCTTCGTTTTAACCGAATATTCCATCTTTTAAAAACAATCACATAGTAGGATTGTACTTCTCTTACATCTACTTGACTTGTCTATGGGCCTCCCACACATGCTTTGAAACATTGGTGGCCCTCATGTTGTGTATGTTCTTGTGTTATCAAATGAACTTCTTCCTTTTGTTTTGAAGCTATTTTGGTAAAGCATCGTAGTTTTCTGCATCTATTATTGTGCTATTGGACTACTAAGTTTTTGTAAAGAGTGCTTGGATGACCTTTAATCGTACACATTAGAAAAAAAAGTTGGCCAATTTGTGAATATTGTCTTTATGTTTGAATAATAAACACCACTTTATTCTGAGTGTGTTTTTTATTTTTTATTTTTAAATTTGGATACTCTTTCAAAATTGTCTATTTTTTTTTTTTTTTAATTGATGATCTTTAGCTTTTTCTTTTTTCTATTTAGTTTTTGTTTTTCTTCTATGTTGGCAAGACTAAGTTACTAATGTTGATTTGAATATAAGGGTGCTGTAAACATGTTAATATTATTTTTTTTATTTTTTATTTTTTTTTCTAAAATTAAGTTAAATTTTTATTTTTATTATTTAATATATATATATATATATCTATATAGTTAATTCTATAGGACTTGACTTTTCTATTATTTAGAGCAAGTTGCTAAATAAATACATCAAGAAAAATTTGCCTCAACCTACCCAAGGGGAAACTAGGTCTGTTGGCCATCTTAAAAAGTTAAAGGCCAACCAAAAGCGATATTGTTTCAGTCTATCAGTAGCAGCAAGAACTACTCGACTATGTCCATAATACTTACATATGAAGCAACAACTATATAGTCGATGAACAAAAAACATATAAAAACAAAAAAAAACAAAGAGGCCTAGCCATCAGAAGATTGCACAGGGGCTGGATCTTCAACAGAGGACCCAAGCCGCTCCACCCACTGCAAATCACGCAACTTCTCTTCAATGTGTCCAATTCTATCATTCTGTTGTTGTTGAATCTTGGTCATAGAGGTCATGTCCTGTTTAATATGATTAAGCTCAAAGAACAGGGAAGAATGAGCTTCCTGTTCCTTCATACTCATTAGGGCCTTGGCAAGAACACATTTAAACGTCTAATACATCTTAACAGTTTGCTGGAAACGAGATACCCTGCCCCTAGTACTACCAGGGTCAAGCAAGAAATCCATTGTGGCTTGCTGCTGCTGTGGATCAACCTCATCTTCCGAACTATGTTTCTCCCAGTCCTGAATGTTCTTACGAATAGGCAGAGGGGTCATAGCAGTGTAAGAGTTAACCAAACTTTCAACAACCTACACATTAGTTTTGCGCCCTCGCTTGCAAGAGCGCGAAGAGATTTTTGTTTGCTTAACCTTGGCTCTTGATTTGCGAGCTGGCGAGGTGGATTTGGTCATACTGGCTCCCAACAAGCGTGTGTGAGACACATAAAGAAACAGAGCAGAAAGGTAAGGCAGGGAATCTGAGATATGCATTAGAGGAGTATCGAGCAGGTGCATGTTGGAAAAATGCAAGAAGCCAACCCAATTGAAGGATAGGCGAACGATTCCAGAGACGAACATAAACAACTACGCGAAAAACTGAGTGCGAAGGGTCATATCCAACAGGGAAGAGCAACCACTGGGAAAAGCCGGACAAGGTGTAGAGAATTCTACAGAACCAACATGCAAAAAGATAAACCCCTGTCGAGGTAAACTGCCAAGAGGCTGCGAAAGAAAGGCATAAAGTCTTTGTAGAGACCAACGAAGACAGTGCTTACGAAAACAGAGCATGCCGCAAACCAGCCTTCCATAACAACTAGCGAAACGCATGCAAAGACAGAATAAGGAGCGGCCAAATAAACCCACATCAAAGACCTTAAAAACCCATATCAGAAAACAATAATTGAGAAGCAGACTTCTGAAGCAGGGATCGACCTCCTCATCATCATGAAAACGACAAGAAGACAAGACTATCAACAAACCCATCGCCTTTGACAAATCCATGGCATATGGCGGAGAATGAGCAGAGTTAAAAGTAGAAAAGTGAGACAGTACATACCAAAACCCGCTTCTCCTACTCTGGAACCCTGTAAGCAATTGTTGTAACCGACCCAGAGCACCACCGGAATACCCTCCTGCGCTGTGCCAAGCCACAGGAATAAACCACAGAATGATGCAAACGCACATAAAACCGGCATGCAATATGTCATAAAGAGTCGTCTCATCAACAGAAGGTGGTATAATTACAATAGATCGTGCCCGCATACGAAGATGGTGGTCATGATTACAAGACTGACAACCAGCTCACTCATTAAAGGCCGCTGACAATAGAGGTCCTGACCCGCTACCCCCATAACATTTTAAAAAATTTGAACTTTAAAATTATTTAATGTGGTTATTTTAAGAATATTATGATTTGGTTGACTTTTTGAACCATTTAATATAGTTCATTATGAGCACATTAGGATTTGGTCAACTTTTTAAACCATATTCATTCATCTTAATGAATAAATAATATGGATGCATCATTACCTAGAAATAAGTTTTAATTGTTATTTAAATTAATTAATTAGTTATTAAAAAAATTATTAAAAAATTTTAATTATTGAAAAACATTATTAATTAATAATATTAAATAATTATTAAATAAATAAAATTTTAATTAAATATAATAAAATAATATAAAGTTTAAGAGAAAAAATAATATATATTAAATATAAAAACATTTAAAAATAATTTTGAATTCAAACTTTTCATTCCAATTCTGGCTCTGATCTTCTCTTATCCATCGTTTAAAGACGATATAACTCAAATGCATTCTTTGATCTTCTCTTATCCATCATTTAAAGACGATATAATTCAGATGCATTCTTTAAATCAAAAGGCAATAATTGAAAGGAATCAACATCGATCTACACTCTATGGGACACAGAAACCATCATTATCATTCTTTAAATCAAAAGGCAATAATTGAAAGGAATCAACATCGATCTACACTCTATGGGACACAGAAACCATCATTATCATTAATTGAATAAGTATCACATAATTTCAAAAATAAATAAACATACAAAAAAAAACACAATCTTCATCATTTAACGAATAACGGAACTGTATTCCGGAACTAAAAATTACACGAAAATTTGTGTCCCGGGGCCGTACGGAAAGAGGGTTCAGAGAAACCGTGCCACTGACGGTTTCCTCTATCAAAACCCAAACCCTGGAGCCCTATGCTAGTGACCTTGGGAGCATGAGCATGTATATGTATTTTACTAGTCTTTAGTGTGATTTTTTAAGGCTTTTATGGTGGTTTTTTTTTAGTGTAATTTTTTTAAAATTTGGTAGAAATTCATTGAAAAGAGAAGTTTGATTGCTAACCTTACACAATTGACGTTTCCTACGGATTTTTTGAAGGCTTTTATGGTGGTTTTTTTCAGTGTAATTTTTTTAAAATTTGGTAGAAATTCATTGAAAAGAGAAGTTTGATTGCTAACCTTACACAATTGACGTTTCCTACGGATTTTTGAGAGTGCCGAATCTATATATAGAATCAAAAAAACAATTTAAATAACAAAAACCAAAATTTTACCTCAATTTTTTTTGACAGACTGTTACACCTAAAACTCCAAAAAGTGACAACTCCATATATATTACAATACAACCACAGAGAACATAGATTCTATGGTAACTGTGAGATATTTAGAAAGAGCCACTGTCAAATTGATTAACAGATGGTGCAGCTATTGGGATTATAGTCCTCTGTAACAACAGTATTGGGATAATAGCCCTCTGTAACAACAGTATATGGGTAAGGCGGGTAGCTGCTTGGATTCGGATATACTACTGGAGGAGGATCAGACTTTTTCTGCTCTTTCTTCTCAGCTTCCGGCTTTTTCTCTTCTTTGGCGGGACCCACGCTCAGCAGCTCTGTGAATCCAAATTTCCTCAGTTTTACAGTGAGAAATACTGGATCTGCTTCCCCAATCACTGTTATCTTGTTCTCCTTCATATCCACTGCAACGGATTCTACCCCTGCAATCAAATATGTTATCAGTACTCAAAAAAACTAAATTCATTCTGATGACAAGGTATGATACGGAAGGTCTATTGATATTTTACCTTCAACCCCTGCAATTGCCTTCATAGCCTTTCTCTTGCTTTTCTCGTCCTCAATCACCAATTTCAGCACTATTTTCTGCAAATACAACACATATGCAGGGGCATCATTTTCAGAAAGTGGGTTTAATAATTCCCAGCATACAGAATCTCAAAACCATTGATTCTGCTTGAACGCACCAAAGGGTAGCCTCATACCTTCATATTTGAAAACCTTCCAAAACTATCTGTGTGATCTGTATGAAGGCGAAGAAGCAGAATCGGGAGCCTTGTATTTCTTCTTAATCCCCAGAGCTATACTCTCAGTAGGCCGCCTTGTTAGAGGGATTGATTATATATATATATGCCTCTTCGTGGAAACTTTCGATCTCTGGCCGCCTCCCAAATCATTCGAGGCCGCGCTATTTTTACAAAACACAAAGACTTTAACCTAGTTGTTAGTCTTAATACGTTTATGATCTTTTCTTAATGCGCACGTTTTTTCTTAATTTTGAGAAATCTAGATTATAGTGGTAAAATTTTGATTTTTTTAAAGACCCAATCGTTTTTGATAATGCTAAATTCATTTCCACGGATATCAAATTCTTTTCTGAAAAACTTAGACAAATTCTAATAACCCGGTAGACAACGCTTTTCTTTTTAATGTGGAGTAAGACCTGATGGGGTCATTAGAGTTCCATAGACGACGCACTCGATGAGGGGTTATTATAAGGCTGGTCAACAATGACCAAGAATTTATGAAGACTCTAAGTCGACCTTACAAACCCAGAATTCCAAAAGAAAACGTAAAATATTATTTTTCTCACTTTCTTGGCAGGTGTTTTTGAAGTTGTTTATCAAGGTTGCGTTTTAGTCTAGATAGCAGATAACTGTTGGAATTTGGTTAACTAAAATTTAAAAAATCAGATAATTGGAGTGTTTGGAATCTATTTTTGATAGTGAAAATGAATTCAGCACTATCAAAACCTTTAGGACACTCAAAATATTAAAGATTAACAATTGTAAACAAGATTCTGAACAAATCATTACCAAATTCTAAATAACAACGCGACCTTTTTACACTACACGGGTGTTTTTAAACAAGTCTACTGCTCATAGATGGACCCTGCCAACCAAGATGCGTACTTAAAGATATCTCCAAATCATTTTGATAAGACGGGCGGACCTCTTCACTTTTGCAAAAGCACGCCTGGCATTTGAACGAAATTTTGAATTATTTTTTTTGGTTTATAAGTATCAAATAATTTTAAGTTTTTATATATATATTTTATTATTATAGATTTTATTTTATTATATTTTTACTACATGAATGGTTTTGAAAATGTTTTAAAAACGAGATAAATTAAGTTTGAAATGGTATCCACTGAAATTAATATTGATAGATGATTTATTTATGGTTGAAGGTGTTATTTTATGGTAAAGTATTTTTCATGTAAGAATAGACAAAAATAGAGCGTTTTCATAGTATATTTAGAATGAAAATATGATTTTTTTTATAAATCATAATATTTTTAATTTTAAGAAAAAAAAAATTAATTTAAAGTTTCTATCTTATTTTTTAATGATTTTTTTCAATTAAATTTCTAGTGGCATAAATTGTTGGCAATGTTGGTACTAATGTCAAATGATCATAGTCATGTTGATGATGTCTCTTGATGTTGCAAGATTGATTGAGTTGATTGCTTGAAGTGTAAAGCCTAATCAAATGAAGTGCAAAGAGTGATTTAAAAGTTATGTGATGTACAAAGGCTTTGATATTTGTACATTGATGATTGTTTCAAACAAAATGAAGATATAGCACAAAAGAGCTAGAGAACAAAGTCAGAGAACCATAGAACCAGAGAACATGTTATGGTATCAACAAAATCAACTATACAAAATCATTTATACTTTTGGTTTGTTTATAAGAATAATGCCCATGTCCCTGTGAGGACCAACTTTATAATGTAGGTCATTCATTATGTAAACTATGTTACCCTAGATAGCAATGCACCCTATCTTCAACCAACCTGCATTACATCAATTTTGCCTTGTCTTATGCAATAATTAATCATTGGTCATGATTGTTAGGATGTGCAAACAATACAAAGAAGACTTGTCCTCATTTGAGATCGCTGAAAATGAAGAGGTGAGGTTATGGAATACCAAGATACAACTCCTCATTTCAAATTCCTACATAGGATGCAAATAGTGAGAGAGCCATTTTTATAAAAGATGCATTGTTGAATGAGAATTAAGTTTTTGAGAATTGAAAATTGCATGTGAGAGCTCTTAAATACGCCTGGTAAAGAGCAAAGAGGAAGAGAAAGAATAGCAGAAGTAGAGCAGACTTAAGAAGAGAAGAAAAGAGGATAAGCAACATAAATATGACAGAAACTAATTTCATAATAAAGACAAAGATTGGGTAACCAAAAATTTTGATTTGTAATTTGTTCAAGGGATTGTAGTCTGCTTTCAAGTTGTAGATTGATAAAGAACATGTTGGAGCGTGTTGAGGTAGGAGCCTCCTTTTTATTGTAGCTTGCACAAAATTTGTGGGAGTTGGAGGTTTCTTGCAAGTTGAAGCTTGCAAAAGAATTGAGGTAGCAACTTGCTATAGGTTCGAGCCTACAAAGAATTTGATGTAATAAGGGAGCAAAAGCTTGCCTTCACATCACTTCAACCAAAAATTTGTGGTTTTCTCCCTTTATGGGTTTCCACTTATATATAGTGTCTCCATGTGTTGAATGGTGAATGTGTCACTTGTGTGATTTTTTTTTAATTATGTTTATATATGCAAATATTTTTCTCGTAATTGCAAAATAAACAATTAAAATTTGAACACATACTTAAGACATTAGTTGCAAAATAAAATACTTGAAAAAGGATATTAAGTAAGAAAATACTTGAAAAATGAGATTAAGTTGAATTGAATAATTGAAAAGACACAATTACAAATTCACCCCAGTAATTGCCAAGCATTTATCAAAAATCTGTAGTATAACCCTAATTCACTTTAAAAGCAAGAATATTGTAATATTCTCAACATACTCCTACACCATGTAAATAATAAGGTCAACTATAGTAATAGGTCACCATAAAATACATAAAAATCAAATAATCTAACATTTATTGAAACTCTTTTCTAACATTTATTGAAACACTTCTAAAAAGTATAGTAAACTATATAAAACTGTAGGTAAAAACAATTTCTAATTTATAGTGAAATTGTATAATTTAAATTCAATGCAAAGTTTTCAAAATATCATACTTCTAGTAAAATTAATGTTATATGGAAAAATTATAATCTCACATATGTTATTAAAGATAATAAAAAAATGGCTTTTATGATAATCAATTATCTCATTTCATAATAATAATAATAAAATATGAAATTGTGATTTATTATCATAAAAAAAGATATGGCACATATTAAACAAAAATTATTATCAAATTATATATAGATATATATTATTTTGAAAGATTAAAGCATAGTGTAACCTAAAAGTATTTTTTAAGAACATAATACTTTTTAGAAATATTGTAAATAAAACTTGGGATAGAAAAACTAGTGACAACATTACCATTCCTAACAACTACATACAACCATCCATTATTCCCATCAGTATATGAGGGTCTATGCTGGTTTGTATGCATAATATTTATTACGTCGTAAGACGTTCTTATTTGAAAACAACTCGCCTAGGTGCCACTGTGTCAATGTATAAGCCATTGGATCAAATGTTAGACGATTGAAATGTTTTAGGCCATTAGATTCACAAGTTAAAGTTTTATATATGTTTTTGATAATGTTAGTTTTTTTTAATAAGTTATTGAATTTAGGTTTCGGTGACTTTGTCAAATTACACGAAAGTATTAATAAAAGTAAATTAAATAAAAATATTGACATATTGTAATGAACATTTTAACTAGGTCAAATAAAAAATAAAAATAATACTAAACTATAAAAACAACCCATGGTATTGACTCATGGTATGCATGTGGAATGTGGTTTATGTAAAGGGGGGAATTAAGATGGCCTAACTCTGGACCAAGAGCCAAGAGGGATCAAATGTCTTGATATGCAAACCTCATTGATCCCTCTCATCGATAATATAGATCTAAACTAATTATTTAATAAAATTATTTACTAAACTATAAAAACAACCCATGGTATTGACTCATGGTATTCATGTGGAATGTGGTTTATCTAAAAGCAAAAAATCACAACAACTCACAGAATTTATTCAAGGTTGCAATGAACCCCATACATTGTGATGGACCTCATGGGAATTTTAGTGCACATAGAACACCACCCTAATAATTCTATATTCTTGATCAATTTAGAATAACCTAGGATGTGTAAGATATTTTAACAAGGAACTACATCTGTAATTATGAAATATAAAACTATAACTTAAATTTGTGAATTTACTTTGTATTTTTTTTCTTATGTATATAGAGAAAGAATAAACCAAGTTTGGAGTTAAGAAAATAAACCATAACATAAAGAACAATATCTCCTTACAAAAACGTCCCCATATTAAAATGATATTCACTTTCTTGTATACCAAGACTATTGTTCTTCATATACAATTTCTGATAAGCATGCAATTGCAGCTGTAGATGAACTTGAAGTAAACTCTATTTTTGTTAATAAAAATTCTCTTTATTGACATCTATGCTAGATAGATTGTACTTGAATGTATTTAAATTATCTTATTTGAGTTACGAGTTGGATTATTAATCACCAAAGGATTTTCACTCCCAATTTCCTATATCAATATCTATAACAAAATTTGTATATATGTGAACATATTATGTTGGTTTACATATATGTTTTCATCCCCAACTGACTATTTCAAAATCTATAAATACAATAGAAAAAAATATTTAAATTTTCAATATAAAAGATAATATTAAATTTTCAATATGAAAGATAAAATTATTGGGTCTAATCTCTATTATAAATATAATAATATTTTATTGTAGAGATAAAAAAATTGGACTTACATAAATTTTTAATATTAAAAGAGGAAGGTAGTTGACTATGCTTCATAGGGAAAATAAATAAAAAGATAAGAACAATAAAAACAATTCAATAGGAAAGATAATATTATTGTATCTAATCTTTATCATAAATATAATAATATTTTATTGTAGAGTAAAAAGAATCGGACTGACATTAAATTTTGATATTGAAAGTGGTGTTATTATTCTTATCCAATGGTGTTTGAATCAAAATGTCATATTGAAATCTCATTTAAAAACGTAAACGTAAACATGTTTACTTAAATGTAGATATTTAAGATTTAATGTGTAACATTTAACGCTTTTAATCTAATGTGGGTTTTATTTAAAAATCAATCTAATTATTATTATGTATAAATACAATATAAATTTAAAATATAAAGAAGTTTACGAACCTTCAAAAAAAAGGTATGGTTCAGAAAATAAATATAAATATAAATAAACTCGATGTATATAAATAAATAAAACATATTTTTATATTTACTCCATAAACCTCTTTATATTTAAATACAACTAAAAAAAAGGTTTTATTTAGGTGAAGCCTATGGGCCAAATACCAATTTAATACCATAGGCTAAATACCATGAGCCAAATACCATATTTATAAAAGAGGTATGGTAAATAAATAAATAGAAAAGAAGTATAAGGACGTATGGTAAATAAACACAAATTTATCAAATAGGATTAGAAATCAACATCTAATTATATACCAAGCCTATGGGCCAAATACCATGGTAAATAAAAGAGGCATGGTAAATAAACATAAATATAAATAAACCAATAATCCACGTGGATATTGGTGGCCACCTGCCTATTCCACTTGAACCCCACCATTGTCTCTTTTTGTTTTTTAGTTTCCTTAATTGTAGCAAAGTTTACTATTTTTGGCAGTTTTTTTAGTCTTGAACTTCTGGAGCCGTTTTGAGGCCTTAAACGACGTTTTTTTAGAAAAATCGAGAGCAACATGAGTATTTGATCGATCTTACTCACAAAAAACCATGTTGCTCACTCAAAAGTTTTAGTTCTTAGATAGATATTTCTAACGAGGTATTGTGCGCGTCAAACATAGATTGTATGCCAAAGTTACGTCTCCAGGAAGTTGATGTACCACTTTACCCAAATGAGGCCCATAGTTTTGACGCTTCATCTCCTAGTGTTAGGTTTTTGGATGTTTAGGGTTTTCCATTGTTTCTCAATAATAAATAGGCCTTAGAGCCTCATTGTAACATAGAAAAAAGGATAAAGCCAAGGTTGGGTGGCCCAAGATAACCCGCTAAAGCCACAAGCAAAGAACAACACTACGAAGCCAAAGAAAGACACAGGAAAGTGGTGTGAATTCCATAAGAGCTCCACTCACAACACAAGTGAGTGTCAGGCCAAGTAGTCAGTGGTGGCCGAGTTGAAGGCTTTTGAATCGGATGCCTGCTTCGACTCTGAATCAAAACTTGACAAGGGGAATGATAAAGGGAAGTAGATTATCGATGCAGAGCCCAATGCCATTGTTTCCACCACAAAGATCCAGAAGGAGGAAATGGAAGGTCCAGAGGAGGGGGAGCGCCTCTTCCATTCCCATATGTGGGTAAAGGGTTCCCCGCTGCATATCATTGTCGACAGCAGGAGCCAAAAGAACCTCATTTCAGCAGAGGTCATGAAGCAGTTGGGCTTGCCGACCACAACACACCCAAAACCATACACCATCGAGTGGCTTCACGAAGGACCGGATCTTCGCGTCACTGAGCAGTGCTACCTTCCCTACAACATCAAGCCCTTCACGGATGAGTTATTATGTGACATTGCTCCTCTTGATGTTTCTGATGTATTATTAAGCAAACCATACTTGTGGAAGTGGCATGCTGTGTATGAGTCCCGAACCGCGATGTTATTGTTACTTTGGGAAATAAGTTGTACAAGATATTGGAGGTAGCACCTCCTGCCGCCATCTCTTTGGTTACTAAAAAACAATGCAGTAAGCTTAGCTCCAAAACTGGGAATTTTTTTTTCGTGATAATCCACCCTCAGGGCAAGAAGAAGATTGTGGCCATGAATTCCAAACAGAGCTCCTCCACACGACAACAATAGATGCACAAGGTCGTGGAGGAGTATGGGGACATCTTCACATCACCCGCAGGGGTGCCTTTGCACTGTCAAGTCAAGCACTCCATCGTTTTGACCCCAGGTGTGTCTTTGCCCAATGGAGCAATCTATCAGTGCTTTCTTCTGGAGAACGAAAAAATCAAGAGGCAGATTCAGGAACTACTTCAGAAAGGTCACATCTAGCCAAGTTCATCGTCCTGTGGGAGCACGGTCGTGTTGGTGTAGAAGAAGGATGGGACTTGTAGACTCTGTATTGACTATCGGGCGCTGAAAAAGATCACTGTCCAGAATAGGTACCCGATCCCATGGATTGATGACCTCCTGGACCAACTCTAGGGGGGGAAATATTTCAGCAAGATCGACTTGAAGTCCAGGTATCACGAGGTACCAATCGAACCCTCTGATGTGTGGAATACTACCTTCAAAGCCAAGGAGGGCCTTTTCGAATGGTTGGTCATACCTTTCAAGTTGACGAATGCTCCTGCAACCTTCATGAGGCTAATGGACGACATCTTGAAGCCATTCATCAACTCATTTGTAGTAGTGTACTTGGATGAAATCCTTATCTTCAGCTATAATTGGGAAGAGCACCTCCACCACATCTGACAGGTTCTCCAAACACCGCGACAACACAAGTTGTATGCCTTTTGGAGAAGTGCACTTTTGGCATGACACAGGTTCAGTATTTGGGATACATTATTGATGAGCGGGGGGTGCATGTGGATCCAGCCAACATCCCAGTCATTCGGGAATGGCCAGCCCCAACCACTGTAACAAAGCTCCGCAGCTTTCTGGGTCTTGCCAATTTCTACCATAGATTCATGTTGGGATTCTCTCATATCACTTGGCCCTTGAGCCAAGTCACCAAGGGAGGAGCGAAAGAAAATTTATTTTGGTATGAACCTCAACAGAAGTTGTTCGTCGAGTTGAAACATCGCCTCTACTCCGCCCCAGTGCTCATATTACCAAACTTGCAACAACCATTTGAGATCGAGACAAATGCTTTAGACTATGCTTTTGGGGAAGTTCTTACTCAATAGGGGCATCCAGCGGCATATTATAGTGAGACACTGTCTGACACAGTTCGGAAGTATCCCAGTTATGACAAAGAGATGCATTCCATTGTGCAGGCTTGCCGACAATGGAAGAATTACATTTTGGGAAGGAAACAGTTATCCACACAGACCACCAACCCCTGCAGTTCATAAAAACACAAGGGAAGTTGCAAAACGATCACCATTAGAAGTGGTCTACATATCTGCAACAGTTTCATTTGAAAATCAAGTACAAGAAGGGAAGCACCAATAATGTTGCAGATTGCCTTAGCCGACCACCGATCATGACACTAACCACTGTGCTCAACTCTTGTGGGCACGAGAATTATGATTGGTTGCTTCTCTACAATAGTGATCCAGAATTTGGCCACACATACAAGACACTCTTGGAGGGCAATCAAGTTTGAAATTTTCACCTCTAGGATGCACTGCTATGTCACTTGGGACACCTTTGTGTTCCTTGAAGTGAGCGTACCAAGATGATTTTGGAAGCACACTACACTCGGGTCGCTGAGCATTTCGGGGTCGAGAAAACAATGGAAGTACTACAGAAGTATTTCTATTGGCCGAACCTTCGACTGGATTTCGGGAAGTACATCAAAACCTGCACTCCCTGCGTTATGTCCCCGGAAATTTTATGTACCAATTTACCCAAACGGGGCCCATAGTTTTGGCGCTTCATCTCATAGGGTTAGATTTTTGGATGTTTAGGGTCCATTATTTCTCAATAATAAATAGGCCTTTAGGCCTCATTTTAACATAGTTAAGAGGATTGTAGCCACCACATCTCTTCCCAGAGATAAGCTACCATCAACCTAGCTAGTTTATTTCCATTATGTCTGTAAGCATATTTCAATTATGTGATATTAATGAAATGAAGTCTTATTTATGCTGCATCTCTGTGTTTATGTGTATTTTTGTATTTTATTGTGTTCATGCATAAGTCTGGATCCACCAGAGGTATAGTAAATACATGAAACCTCTTTTTATATTTACTCCATAACCTTATTTATATTAACAAACACTAAAAAAAAAGTTTTATTTAGGTGAAGCCTATGGGCCAAATTATTATTAATACCATGAAAAAAACATTATTAACCCTAATATTAATATTAATATTAACATTAAATCTAATATTAATATTAATATCTTATAATATTGATATTATTAAATTTGATAACTTTGGATTAATGGAAATAAACTAGCTAGGGCACTAATAGACTTATCTCTGAGAAGAGATGTGGCAGCTACAGGCCTCTGAACTGTGTTACAATGAGGCTCAAAGGTGTATTTATTGTTGAGAAATAATGGAAAACCATAAATATCCAAAAACCTAACCCTAAGAGATGAAGCGCCAAAACTATGGGCCCCATTTGGGTAAATTGGTACATCAACTTCTCGGGGATGTAACGTTGGCATACGATCTCTGTCTGACGTGTACAATACCTCGTTAGAAATTTCAATCCGATGAATACAACTTTTTATGTGAGAAACATCAAAGGAACTTTCATGTTTCTCCCGATTTTCCCAAAAAATGTCGTTTAGGACCTCAAAACGACCCGGAAGTTTAAGAGCCGAAAAACTGCTAAAAATAGTAAATTGTGCTATAATCAAGGAAACAGAAAAATTGAAAAAAAAAATGGTGGGGGTCCAAGTGGTATAGGTGGGTGGCCACAAATATCCACTCGGATCATTCCTCCCCCCTTAGGAAGCAATGGTCCCCATTGCGTTGAGTTCCTCCATGTGATCTAGAATGTCGGGTGTGTCCAGTAATGGTGGAATGTATGGATGAAGGTGATCCACATTGAACATTGGGTGTCAGGCAAGGAATGGGGGAATGTTGAGCTCAAATTCATTGTCTCCCACAAACTTGGTGAGGTTGTAAGGCCCATATTAGAGTGGCTGAAGCTTGCAATGGGGCCGAGCAAGGTGCTCTTTTTGAAAATGTAGCCAAACTGTGTCACCCACCTCAAAGTTGTGTGGCACTCGATGTTGATCATGTCGCTTCTTATACTTGGAATTAGATTTATCCAAGATGTCATGGACCTGTTGGTGAACGTATTGGATGCATTCAATAAATTTGGTTGCTTTATCAGTCTCAAACAATACACGTGTGGATTCTGCCTGTGTGGTCGCATGAGGTATGGTAACATTAGGTAGCGGCGCGCCTGGGGTTAGATCAATGGAGTGCTTGATCTGTCAGTGTAGAGGAACCTTTGTGGGAGAGGAGAACATGTCCTTGTATACCTCCATGAATTTTTCCATCTTTTTTTGTCATGCAGAGGAGCCCTATTTGGAGGTTGTGGCCAAAATCTTCTTCTTTCCCTGTGGGTGAATTGTAATGAAAACAAATTTCCTGTTTTAGGAAATAATATTACTACGTTTTTTTTCAGTAATCAAAGAGATGGAAGGAAGCGATACTACCTCTGGTATCCTGTACAATTTATTTCCCAAAGTAATAATAATAGAACGAGGCCTAGACTCATGCACAACATGCTGCTTCCACAAGTATGGTTGGTGCAATAATATGTCAGACACATCAAGAGGAGAAACATCACACAGTACCTCATTTGTGAATGGCTTGATGTTGTACTGAAGGCGGAACTCTTGGCGGACGTGGAGATATCTTCCTTGGTGAAGCCACCCAATGGTATATGGTTTCTCGTGTGCTATGGTCAATAGGCCGAGCTACTTCATGACCTCTACTGAAATGAGGTTCTTTTGGTTTCCACTATCGACAAGGAATTCAAGTGGAGCACCCTTCACCCACATTTGGGAATGGAAGAGGTGCTCCCCCTCCTCTAAATACTTGGGTTCCTCCCTCTAGATCTTCGTGGTGGAAACGGTGGCACTGGGTTTCGCATCAATGATTTTCTTACCTTTTTCATTTCTCTTGTCTGGTTTTGACTTAGGATCAGAACATGCATCTGATTCAGATGCCTTCAATTCGGCCACCAACAATTGTTTGCCCCGACACTCACTTGTGTCATGAGTGGAGTTGTTATAAAATTCACATCACTTCCCCATGTCCTTCTTTGTATTTTTGGTGTTTTTCTAAGTCACCTCGTTTTGGATTTTCCCCTTGTTCTACGGTTTGAGGGTGCCTTTCCCTGGCTTTGGATTTGCAGATCCAAAGTGTCACTTCTTCTGCTTATATTTCTTCTTGCTCTTGGCGACATATTGATATGCTATGCCAAGTGAGGTAATGTTGAGGAACTCCATTTCCTCTTGAATATATCTGTGAAAACATATGCGGTACTTGAGAACCAAATGTTTCTCCAAATATTTAATACCCAATTTTGTGCACATCTTGATCCCTTTGCTGCCGCAACGTGGTCCATTGGATGTACTTGTCCTCATAGCTCCACACGGGGTAATATTGTTCCTTAATGTCATCTCAGAATGAATTCCAAGTGGGTGTGGCCAATAATAGAGAGGGTTCCCTCTCGTCCTTTTGATCACAGTAGGTTTCCCACCAGTCTTTGACATGGGGGACGCCTTTGAGAGTGGACAAGTAATATTTTCTCGGTCGGAGAAATCATGGATCCAGAAATACCCTTCTAGCAAATTCAACCATCTATCTACCACATCTGCATCTATTTGGACTTCAAATACAAGAATTTTGAATTTGACTTGTACCTTGAAAGGAGTGGCGTGTCTAGGGTGGCTGCTAAATGCAGATGCACCACCAGTGGGCAACCGTTGAAGGATCTAGGCAAATTTATCCATCATTGCATTCCTTTGTTTCTTAAGGGCCTCCTCGAGCAATAATTTAATAGGATATCTTAGTCCCTCGTCTTTATTTTCTTCCACCATGGGAGGTCGTCAGGGTTTTTGAGGTTGATCTTGCAAGGGTTCAACCAGATTGAGCCCTAACTCTTGACCTCGTTGGGGACATGCAGAGAAAAATAGAGAAAGAGCATACTACTTTGATGCCATTGATCTGAATTTATGCAGGTACACAATAATATATAGAAATAAACATAAAAATAGAGACATAGCAGAAATAAAACTTAAATTCATTAATATCATATAACAACAATATGCTGACAGACATAATGGAAATAAACTAGCTCTAAGGCCTATGTATTATTGAGAAATAATGGAAAACCCTAAACATCCAAAAACCTAACCCTAGGAGATGAAGCGCCAAAACTATGGGCCCCATTTGAGTAAATTGGCACATCAACTTCACAGGGATGTAACTTTGGCATACAATCTCCATTTGACGCGTACAATACCTCATTATAAAGATATATCCAAGGACTACAACTTTTGATGTGAGAAACATCAAAGAAACTTTCATGTTGCTCCCAGTTTTCCCAAGAAATGTCGTTTAGGGCCTTAAAATGACTCTGGAAGTTCAGGACCTGTAAAATGCTAAAAATATTAAATTGTGTTATAATTAAGGAAACTAAAAAATTGAAAGAAACAATGGTGGGGTTCCAAATGGAATAGGTGAGTGGCCACCAATATACACCTGGATCATTCTTCCCCCATTATGAAGCAATGTTCCCCATTGAGTTGAGTTCCTCCATGACATCTAAAATGTTGGTTGTGTCCAGTAATGGTGGAACGTATGGACGAAGGTGATCCACATTGAACATTGGGTGTCAGCCAAGGAATGGGGGAATGCTGAGCTTAAATGAATTATCTCCCACAGCCTTAGTGATGTTGTAAGGCCCATATCAGAGCGGTCGAAGCTTGTGGTGGAGCCCAGAAAGGTGCTCTTTTTGCAAATGTAGCCAAACTATGTCTCCCACCTGGAAGTTGTGTGGCACCCAATGTTGATCATGTTACTGCTTGTACTTGGAATTATATTTCTCCAATATGTTGTGGACCTGCTGGCGGACGTGTTGGATGCATTCAATAAATTTGATTGATTTATCATTCTCAGACAGTACACGTGTGGATTCTACCTATGTGGTCGCATGAGGTATGGTAACATCAGGCAGCGATGCACTTAGGGTCATATCAATGGAGTGCTTGACCTGAAAGCGTGGAGGAACCTCTGTGGGTGAGGAGAAAATGTCCTTGTATTCCTCCACGACTTTTTCCATCTGTTGTTGTCTTGCAGGGGATCCCTGTTTGGAGGTTGTGGACACAATCTTCTTCTTGCCCTATGGGCGAATTGTAATGAAAAAAAACTTCCTGGTTTGGGAAATAATCTTACTGCGTTTTTTTTTTCATTAATAAAAGAGATGGAAGGAGGCGGTACTACCTTCGGTATCTTGTACAAAATATTTCCCAAAGTAATAATAACGTAACGATGCCTAGAATCATACACATCATGTCACTTCCACAAGTATGTTTGGTCCAATAATACATTAGACACATCAAGAGGAGCAACATCACACAATACCTCATCCGTGAATGGTTTGATGTTGTACGAAAGGCAACACTACTGGCGGACGTAGAGATCTCTTGCTTGGTGAAGCCACCCAATGGTATATAGTTGTAGGTGTGTTGTGGTCGATAGGACAAGCCACTTCACAACCTGTGTTGAAATGAGCCTCTTTTGGCTTCCACTATTGACAAAAAAATTACAGTGGAGAACCCTTCACCCACATCTGGGAATGGAAGAGGCGCTCCCCCTCCTCTAGATCCTCGGGATCCTCCCTCTGGAGCTTGGTGGCAGAAACATTGGCACTAGGTTCTGCATTAATGATTTGCTTCCCTTTTTCATTGCGTTTGTCTAGTTTGGACTCCAGATCATAACATGCATCTGATTCGAATGCCTTCAGTTCGACCACCAACGATTCTTTAGCCTGACACTCGCTTGTGTCGTGAGTGGAGCTGTTATGAAATTCACACCACTTCCTCGTGTCCTTATTTTTATTTCTGGTGTTGTTATGAGTCACCTCGTTTTGGCTTTTCCCCTTGTTCTGCAGTTCGGAGGCACCTTTCCCTAGCTTTGAATTTGTGGATCCAAAGTATCGCTTCTTCTGCTTAAATTTATGCTCGATCTTGGCGAAATATCAATATTCTGTGCCAAGTGAAATAATGTCGAGGAACTCCATTTCCTCCTGAATGTATCTATTCAAATATATGCGGTACTTGAGCGCCAAATGTTTCTCTGAATCTTTAATACCCAACTTTGTGCGCAGGGTATGGAACAAATTCATCAGCTCGTGCACATATTTATCACTTTGCTGGCGTAGCATGGTCCATTGGATTTACTTGTCCTCATAGCTCCCCATGTGGTAATATTTTTCCTTGATGCCTTATCAAAAAAAATTCCAAGTGGGTGCGGCCAAGAATAGACAGCATTCCCTCTCATCCTTTTTTTCACAATAGGTTTCCCACCAGTCTTTGACATGGCAGGTGACTTTGAGGAGTGAAAAAGTAATATTTTCTCGGTCGGAGAAATCATGGACCGAGAAATACCCTTCCAGCTAATTCAACCATATACCTATGACATCTGCATCTATCTGGCCTTCAAATACAGGAATGTAAAAGTTGAATTGAACCTTGAAAGGAGTGGCACCTCTAGAGTGGCTACTGGATGCAGATGCGCTGTCGATGGGCAACTATTGAAGGATAGGGGAAAAGTTATCCATCGTTGCGTTCCTTTGTTTCTTGAGGGCCTCCTTGAGCAATAATTTGATAGGATCTCCTGCTCCCTCATATTTCTTTTCTTCCACCATGGGAGGTCATCAGGGTTTGCGAGGATGAATTGCAACGGTTCAACCAGATCGAGCCATAACTGCTGACCTCGTTGGGGACATGTAAATAAAAATAGAGAAAGAGCAGATTGCGATGATAATAATGATCCAGATATATGCAATAATGCAATAATATACAGAAATAAACATAAAGACAAAGATGTAGTGGAAATAAAACTTCATTTCATTAATATCATATAACAGACATATGCTTACATACATAACGAAAATAAACTAGCTAGGGCGTTGGTAGGCATATCTCTGAGAAGAGATGTGGCAGCCACGAGCCTCTGAATTTTGTTACAATGAGTCTCAAAGGCCTAATTATTATTGAGAAACAATGGAAAACCCTAAACATCCAAAAACCTAACCCTAGGAGATGAAGCGTCAAAACTATGGGCCCCGTTTGGGTAAATTAGTACATCAACCTCCTCAAGACGTAACTTTGGCATACGATCTCTATTTGATGCATACGATAAATCATTAGAAATATCTATCTGAGGAATACAAATTTTTATGTCAACAACATAGAAGGAACCCCCACGTTGTCCCTAATTTTCCCAAAAAAATGTCATTTAGGGCCTCAAAATAGCTCGGGAAGTTCAGGACTCGAAAAACTTCTAAAAATAGTAAATTGTGCTATAATTAATGAAACCGAAACAATGATGGGGGTCCAAGTGGAATAGGCGAGTAGCGACCAATATCCACCTAGATCAAGGAGTGAGAGAGGTAGAGAATGGTAAGAGAGGGAGAGGTAGACACAAAGATGGTGGGGGGAGAGAGAGAAGGAGAGAGGGAGGGTGATTGTGAGAGTATTAGATGGCAGAGAGAGAGAGAGAGAGAGAGAGGAAAGTAGAAGAGAAATGGAGAGAGAGGAAGGACGAGATAGAGGACTTGAGAAAGAGGAGGAGAGAGGAAGGGATAGAGAGATGGAGTTGGAGGGGGAGAGAGGGAGGGAAGAAGAAAGACATAGAGTGTGAGAAGTAGAGAGATAGGGAGTGACAAGGGAGAGATGGAGAGGGAGTGGGTATGTTTAGGGGTGAGATAAAGAGACAAAGAAGGAGACATGGATAGAAGGGGGGAGAGAAGGAGAGAGGGAGGAATATCGTAACATAGGGTTACCTCCTAGGGATGTTGTTGATGATGTGTAAGGTGTGTTTGTCTTGTTTCCGTCGATTTCACTTCCTTAAGGTCATGTAGGAGGTTGAATCTCATATTAGTAGACTCTAGTCACATGTTTACCTCGATTGGCCGGTTACTTGGGTATATGTGGGAAGGGGGTGTTACAGAGTGGTATCAAAGCATGATTCAACCCTTGAATTGGATGGGCGGTGTGTTGGTCATGCTTTTGTATGGTTGCATATGTGTTTAATATGATTTTGGTTTATATGTGCTTGTTGCATCTGTGTTTTGTTGGTCGTGGTGGAAGTGGTGTTGCCATGGAAGTGTTGATGGTGTTGTTTTCAACATGTTTTCATGAATGTATGACTGGCTATGTGTTTCCCATGCTTGTGTATTGTTTGTGTAATATCCCAAATTAGGGAAAATCTACAACAGTGAGAATATCTTAAGATATTCTAAAAGTTGGAGATCCAGCAATATGCAAACACAACAACATAGTAGTAGTGGACACTCAACTCATAGAAATGTGAGAGAAATCCATAGCCATCTTATTAAATAATAGCAGCAACAAATGAATACAAGATCTTGAGGAAAATGTTACTCAAGATAGGCAATGCTCAGCCTCAAGAGACAAGTACATTTTTCATGATAAAACCACTGCTACACAAATGTGCCCAGCTATGACTGCACAATTTTATAAGAGAAAATGCATGCTAACATATGTCAAATACATGGATATACAAATACATGGCCCATAAAACATTTGGAGTGAAGATCTCAGCTTCCAAAGGCTACCTCATGTCAATCTTGGAAGAATTGGCTATAAAATATAAAATCTGCAAAATGCCATAGTTGCTGGGTAGAAGCTGCAACTCAGAAGTAGAACTGGATGGAGATGGCTATAGATTATGCCCAAAATTAATATGCCTCCTCCAATGGATATTTAAAGTGAAAGGTTGATCCCCTCACCAAAAATCTCACCCTCCAGACAATCTGCAAGAGCCCCACTGCAAATGCTCACTAAACATAACGCAGTCACTGGATGAAACTACACTGTAGGGGAAAGGGAATGAGTTGGCATGATGCCAAAGTCTGCAATAAGTTCTGAAACCTTCCTCACTAACTTCCCAAAGGAATGGAGACTCCCTCCTCTGAAAATCAGCTCCGGAAATGGTGTTGAGGTCCTCCACTGCAACACCCTACAACACAACGTTGCACTTGAGTAGAAATAACGTTGTAGCTGGAGGAGGTGGCTTGGCCTTGAGCCTGAATGTGGAGAATGAAGTAAAAGTTCCTTCAATAGGACTCTCTTAGAAGGATAAGGATTCCTAAGTAGGAGATCCTTGTGCTAAGCAGCACTGCAACTTAGTTAAACAACTAGAGATTGCACAAAGTCTGAATAGACCATAAAATCAATAATACATGACATGAGAAACAGTGGCTGCTTTGCCCTCCTTTTAAAAAATTGAAGGCCCCCTCTCCATGGATCCCACTCTTTTAGGGCTTCCTCCACCAAATAACCCTCTTCCCATTCATACTGTGTTGTTTCTCTAAGTGTTCTCCACCTATTATCCCAACGCTGTTGACTTGGTCAAACTTGACCTTGTCCACTTGCAAATGACCCTATTCACACATGAGGGTGTGAAAACCAGCTCCAATGATGAACCCCTTTCATACTATGAGGTATTTTATTGAGATTTTCATTATGCATGGGCCTCCTTACCGATTTATTCTCCTCCTAGGTGAAATCAGCAAAAAATAATATTCCAATTTATTGTAGGAAAATTTTGGAATATTGCAGTCCTCCCCTCCCAAATGTTGCTTGTCCTCAAGCAACTACAAGGATAGAACTGGAAAGCCTCCTCCCAAGGCATGGAGTCTATGATTTGTTGAGGAACATATTCCTCATGTGGATCCTCCATCCCCCAAGCAATCATCCATGCAGAATGAGTTACCTCCCAACAAGGCAACTCTCGAAAGTCATCTTCCACCTCTGGCTCCGGCAATGTAGGTGGCTGAAAATATTATCTTGGCAGAAAAAATAGCCTACCCCATGCTAACCTCCTCTCCACTTAGGATAAGTGTAGAGTGTATGCTGATCCTGGGCTGCAATGATATTGCCCTCAAATGGCACGATGGAGATTAGACCTCTAAGGATCTCTCCTCCAACGTTATGAAACATGTTGGCCCAAATCATCTCATACGTGATGAGTTGGAAGTCATCATCATATGGCATCACATTCCTCATATGGCTCACTTCATAAGGAAAAAAATGTGCTGCTGTAGTGGCCATACCATCTTCCATGCTCCCTTTAGAACATGTAGTGCAAAGAGTGTGGGAGTTCTCTCCCTCCAAGGACACATTCACCCAATGTGTCTCTCCTCCAATCATGCTCCCAAGAAAAGCTTTAGAAATATCAACCAAGGGCACCATAAGGAGAATCATGTTGGCTACCATGTGAAGTAAAGGAGAAGGACAATGGTCCCTCAAATGTAGCCAACACAGTTTGACTCTCCACTTCCATAGAAAATAAAATGATGGGTGGCCTCCCCACCATTTGCTTGCCATCCCAATCTCTTCACAAGTCTGGAGAAAGTGAATGATGTAATGTGCAATGTGAGTATGTTCTCGATGAGAAATTTCCTCCCCATATCTACTTCTGGAGTGATCATCCACAATGGCCCTATGTAGACCACCAAATCTAGAAGGAATAATACCCCTCCTTTGAGCAAATCCCTGCACATATATGGTTAAGAGATGCATACATATAGACAAATTACTATGCAAATCAACAATACTCTTACCATATGTTTTTCTCATATAAATGGAGTGGCTCATAGATGAGTCTCCCCTCATCCTCAAAGGGAAAAGAGTTGGCTGTGCTAACTCCTCCATCTTCTCATGATCCATGGAGTGCCTCCTCAAGTTCTTCAAGTGGTTCCTCCCACAAGAAGAAAATAAATGTAATTTGGAAATCATAGTTGGCCCATGGTTCCTCTTGATGTGTACAACATGTATAGTAGGGAGAATCATGCTCCCAATGGGCATCTTCAGTCTCAAGCCCACTCTCGAATCAAAGCTCCCCATGAACATAAACATATCAGCAATACATGGAAGCAAGGTACCATAAGAACAAGTTGCCAAATGAAAACTGGAGAGTGAGTCATAGTTCCACCCATGGAACCAGCACAGTGCATCCTTTGCCTGCATCAAAATGAAAATAAAAAGTGCTTTACCAACCACTTGTTTTCTCCCACAATCATTTTACAAGATATAAGCATGAAAGTACAAAAGGGTGTCAATGGTGCACACCAAAAATCATGTGGCTTTCCCCACAAATCACCAATGAGATAGACAATATCAATGGCTTCAATTACATCATCATAAAATATGAAGAAGAAATAATCCTCCTTGGGACAATATGCTGCTAATAAAAAAACAGGAAGTACAAAACATAAGGTGAAATTATACATCCTCCATTATGTACTTGAGGACTTGAGCTGAAATGGCTCAACTGAAAATGCTCCCTTACTCCCAATGAGTAGGAAGATGGTTGTGACATCCTTACCATCATCATCCGGCTATGCATCTCTCCATATGCTGAAATATGTCTTGCTGAATGCCCTCCCAAATGAACTCCTTTGTCAATGCAATATATGCATCAAAATGCATGGAAAATAAATCCTCATGTGCTGCATGCAGCAGCTTCTCCTTGAGACTAGAATCTCTAGTCAAGAATACTTTGCCATGTGAATAGATGACCATATCATCCACCATACATTCATCATCTCCACTCGGGTCATCGAGAACCATGCGTGCACCAAGATCCTTGGGGTACTCTACTAAGAGTTGAGATCTCTAGTAAGGATCAATCCTCCTAAAAGACAACGCTTATGATCTAGAATGTGAAGCTCTCCTGCTGCTACTGTCTACTACTTTGACATCCCCCATGCCAAATTTCTCCTCCAAACTCTTCACCTCTCTAGAATCCAAGAGTGTTGAATCCAAAGACAAGATGTCTTTCATCAATGATAGATCTAGTGGCCTCCCTGGTGGAATGCCTCCATGTAGTGAGACATCAATGTCAAGAGTGGACTGTACATATGGTTGGGCAACCTTGCCCTTGCTTTCATAGTGCAATACAATCTTCCTCCTCTTTGCACTAGCTCTTTGGAACAGAGAAGGGTTTGTGCCTCTCATCACATGATGCTGCTCTTCCTCCCTACCTCCTCCTTCTGACTGCAATGTTGCACAATAATGCTGCTCACTGATTGTGCTTGGACCTCCATGTATAAGATCTTGGGGGCTTCCTTGAAAAGATGCAAGAACCCCTCTAGTTGGAGCAAGAGATCCTCCTTCCTCTGCATGAGGTGCTAGATCAACTCTAGAAATGATAGCGCTGTTTCCCTTAGCCTCCTCAACATGAGTGGGACACCCTCCAATGATTGGATCCTCTTTTGGAAAAGGGATCTTTCTGTCTCCTTGTGCCAAAATACAAGATGAAGGTCTTGCCTCCAATAAAGTATCATGCAAGATATCAGCCTCATTTATGGTTCTCTGAAGTGATTTCGAGTCTATGGTTTCTTCCATCACATGCAAGGGTTTTGTTTGTTTAGATGTGTTTGTTTCCTCCACATGTGTTTCAAAATTCTTCCTACCAAAACTTTCCATAAAATTTCTAATGAAAATTGCATAGGAATAAGTATTTGGATTCTTTAAATTAAAGGACTCAAATAATCACCATGCATAGACCTCACCTCCAAAGTGCAGCGCTGCTACTCTGATGGCTTCATCTTCGGAAATCTGATGCTGCTGCAGAAATGTGTCTAGCTCTTCCACGCAAGCCCTGGCTGAACATGTAGGGGAACCATCAAAGATAGATAGAAGAAATCTATCCATATTATGTTGTTTTATCCTCCTCACCTTGACCTTGCAAAACTCCAGGAAAGTGATGTGATCTCTAAACTTTTGAGTTTGAGATTCATATTCATGCAAGAGACCACTAAGAGTTCCCCTCTTAGGCATTCCTTCTTCCTCCCTCTCTCTCATAGAAAAACTGGACATGAGACTGCACTGTACATCACAGGGTGTTGCTGCATGATCACACTCCCCATAATAAAATCTAGAGTTTGACTCAGTTTCAAACCCTCTTTGAGATCCTGTACATATCTCTCTCCTTATCTTCTTGAAATCTTCATGAATGCTCTGTACAGATCTTGGAAGAAGCTTTGTGAACTTATCTTCCTTTTTCTCTCCACATAATGGAGTCTTCATCTTCTCTCTCCTTGATAGCATAATGGCTGAGATCCACAGGCTGAGCCAAGATTATGCTCTGATACCACTGTAATATCCCAAATTAGGAAATTTCTACAACAATGAAAATATCTTAAGATATTCTATAGTTGGAGATCCGACAATATGAAAACACAACAATGGAGTAGCATTGACACTCAAATCATAGAAATGTGAGAAATATCCATAGAAATATTATTAAGTAATAGAATAAACAAATGAATACAAGACCTTGAGGAAAATGTTATGCAAGATAGGCAATGCTCAGCCTCAAGAGACAGGTACATAAATCATGATAAACACTGTTACACAAGTGTTCCCAAGCTATGACTGCATAGTTTTATACGAGAAACTGCATGCTAACATATTTAAAATACATGGATATACAAATATATGGCCCATACAACATTGGGAGTGAATATATCAGCTCCCAAAGGCTACCTCCTGTCAATCCTGGAAGGATTGGCTATAAAATACAAAATCTGCAAAATGCCGGAGTTGTTGGGTAGCAGCTACAACTCAAGAAATAGAACTGGATGGAGATGGCTATAGATGATTCCCCAAATGAATATGCCTCCTCCAATGGATATTTCAAGTGAAAGGCTGATCCCCTCACCAAAGATCTCACCCTCCAAACCATCTACAAGAGCCCCACTGCAAATGCTCACTAAACATAACGCAGTCACTGGATGAAACTGCGCTGCTGGGGCAAGGGAATGAGTTGGCCTAATGCCAAAGTCTGAAATAAGTTTTGAAACCTTCCTCAATAACTTCCCAAAGGAATGGAGACTCCCTCCTTTGAAAATCAGCTCTGGAAATGGTGTTGAGGTCCTCCACTGCAACACCCTACAACACAACGTTACACTTGAGCAGAAATAACATTGTAGCTAGAGGAGGTGGCTTGGCCTTGAGCCTGAATGTGGAGAATTAAGTACAAGATACTTCAAGAGGCCTCTCTTGGAAGGAGAAGGATTCCTAAGCAGGAGATCCTTGTGCTAAGTAGCACTGCAACTCAACTAAACAGCTGGAGATTGCACAAAGTTTGAATAGACCATAAAATCAATAATACATGACATGAGAAACAATGACTGCCTTTCCCTCCTTTTAAACAAGTGAAGGCCCCCTCTCCATGGGTCCCACTCTTTTAGGGTTTCCTCCACCAAATAACCCTCTTCCCATTCATACTGTTTTGTTTCTCTAAGTGTTCTCCACCTATTATCCCAACGCTGTTGACTTGGTCAAACTTGACCTTGTCCACTTGCAAATGACCCTGTTCACACATGAGGGTGTGAAAACCAGCTCCAATGATGATCCCCTTTCATACTATGAGGGATTTTATTGAGATTTTAATTATGCATGGGCCTCCTTACCCATTTATTCTCCTCCTAGGTGAAATACACAAAAATTAATATTCCAATTTATTGTAGGAAAATTTTGGAATATTACAAACAAAGGCTTAGGGGTTTTAGGGTTCTCAAAATTTTTTCGTAGATCTATTCTTCAAAATTGTTTCGATTGACCCGTGGTTTTTCCTATGTGGAGTCTTCACTGTTACCTTAAACTTCTTTCGAGCTTAGATACCATAAACCATAACTCTGACCTCTTGGCACCTTAGAGCTCGTAAAAGCATGGATTCGATCAACACCTTGCTTGAATGCGGCCGAAGAAATGGAAGGGTCGAGTTGTTTTCAGCATTCAGGTTCAGGGCGAGTCGGGTTCCATAGGGCATCGGGCAGTTCGGCAGGATCAAGTCATGTTCAACCTAAGTCTGTGTGCAGAACAATGGCAGCGGTTTTGTAATAGTGATTCGAGTGGCGAACAATTTCTTGGTCGAGTCGAGAAGAGTAGTGAAGGGTGTAATTTTTGTAGGCAGGAATAGGGAGGCTGGGGTGAAGGGTGAAATTTTTTTGAGGCAGGAATTGGAATAAAAATAAAATAAAATTTTAAATATAAATAATAATATTAAAATATGTATATATATAGTATTAAATTAAAAATTGAATATAAATAAAATAGATATTAAGGTGTATATAAATGATTTAATATGTAAAACTTACATCCTTCCACACACGTGACCTGAACCTGACTTGAACGTGTTTCCTTGGGCAACCTCACACGACATGACTCGATCTGCCTAAACTAAGGCACAAGGGAGAAAATGGAAAATGGGTCGCATGAACGTGCACATTAAGGGACATGGGCGGTCACAACTTAGCATTTTTTATATGACCTCCCTCACATGACCTGACCTGACCCGACCCGAACACGTTTCCTTTGGCTCCCTCACACAACACAACCCAACCCGCCCGAACGAAGGCACCAAGGAGCGCCAAATGGAAAACAGGTCGCACAAACGTGCACAAGGCACACGTGCAGTCACAACTTAGCATTTTTGATATAGCCACCCTCACATGACCTGACCCGACCCAACTCGAATGCCTTTCCTTGGGCGCCCTCACACGAAACGACCTCACCCGCCCGAACGAAGGAACAAGGGAGCTAACGACAAATGGGTCGTATGTATGTGCACAAGGCACATGGGCAGTAACAACTTAGCATTTATGATACGATCGCCCTCACACGACCTGGTTCGACCCGAACCAAAAGCATTTCCTTGGGCGCCCTCACACGACACGACTCGACCCGACCTGACCCAACCTGACCCGAACTTGTTTCCTTGGACGCCCTCACACAACCTTACCCGACCAAACCTGCCTGAATGATGGCACAAGGGAGCAAATGGAAAATGGGTCAGACGAACATGCACTAGACACATGGGCGGTCGCAAATTATCATTTTTGATATGACCTCCCTCACACGACTCGACCCGCCCGAATGAAGGCATAAGGGAGCAAACGGAAAATGGGTCACACGAACGTGCACAAGACACATGGGCGGTCACAAATTAGCATTTTTGACATGACCTCCCTCACGTGACCCAACCCAAACGTGTTTCCTTGGGCCCACTCACATGACCCGACCCTTCTCGAACGCATTTCCTTGGGCACTCTCACATGACCCTATGTCCCGACCCGCCCAAACAAAGGCACAAGGGAGCAAAAGGCAAACGGGTCACATGAACGTGTGCCACCATTAGGGGAATTTTGAGGTCTAAAATGGGCCTCCTAAGAAAAATTTACAACCAAAATAAACTTTATAAGAACCAATAGGATTCAAGATGATGATGTCAACCATGGGAGATTATTCACCATTTTTTAAGTAAAAGGGTAAAAATATTAAAAAATAATAAAATAATAAAACTACTTTTTCAACTCGTATTTTCAACTTATCTCCCAAAGTTTTTACTCAAATTTCGAGCAGGAATACTTTTTGGATGAAAAATTTAATTCCTCGTCCAAGGAGTACCCACGTTGAAAAAAATTTAATTCCTCGTCCAAGGAGTACCCACGTTGCATACTTTCGATGGACCTTGCTACACAAAAAATGAGAAATACATGAAAAACGTGATTGCAATCATGTTTTTCATGTATTTCTCATTTTTTGTGTAGAAGGTCCATTGAAAGTATGCAACATGGGTAATCCTTGGACAAGGAACTAAATTTTTCACCCAACGAGTACTCCCACTCGAAATTTGATTGAAAAAATTGGGAGATAAGTTGAAAAGACGAGTTGACAAAGTAGTTTTTCCCTTTTTCCCTCTAAATTTTGATGATGTAATCAAATATTATTTTATTATTTCCACTCTTATTTTATAATTTCCTTAGGAGGCCCATTTTAGACCTTAAAATTCACCTAATGAAGTCACAAGGGTGGTAAAAAACTAGCATGTTTGATATGGCCTCCCTCACACGACTTGACCCGACTCGAATGCGTTTCCTTGGGCACCCTCACACGGCACCACCCTACCTGCCTGAATGAAGGCACAAGGGAGAAAATGACAAACAGGTCACACAAACATGCATAAGAAACACAAACATTCACAACTTGGCATTTTTCATACGACTGCCCTCACACGACCTGACCCCGTCCCAACCCGACCTGACCCGCCCGAACGAGTTTCCTTGGGCACCCTCACACGACCCGACCCGGCCCGACCCACCCAAATGTGCTTCCTTGGGCGCCCTCACACAACATGAACCAACCTGCCTGAATGCATTTCCTTGGGAACCCTCACATGTCACGACTTGACCCAACCCACCAAAACATGTTTCCGTGGGCACCCTCACACGACTCGACCCAACCCGACCTGACTTGACCCAAATACAACGACAGGGCTGTAGTTGGTATCGAAGCTTGTACATTATATTGGTTGGTCTCAATGAAACATTGGCAGGGGAAAGAAATTGGTCAAGGTTGAAGCTGCATAACAAGACATGGAAAGTTGGGAAGAATGTCAAGGGAGGATTTTTTAGACCTTGTAGTACAGGTTGAGGCATATGGAAGAAGAGTACCCACAGATTCGTGTTAAACTTGAAGTTTTGGAGGAGAATGTTGAAGTAGAGATTCTTCGACTTGGTTTGGAAACAGAGCTGGATTGAGCTACATATTGCGATGATGAAGAAGAAGTTGAGACATGTGAAGAAGAGGATGTTGTAGATGTGTCAATGATAGAGGAATAACATGATGGACCAGGATCGTGCACTTTGTAGACATTGATGATGGAGGACACTTATAGGGGTTAGGGGTTAGGGGTTAATGGGGTTAAATGGGTTAGGGTTCGGGAATTAGGGTTTAAGGGGTTAGGGGTTAAGGGTTTGGAGGTTTAGGGTTTAGGGGGTTAAATGGGTTAGGGGTTAAGGGTTTATAGGTTTAGGGTTTAGGGGTTAAATGGGTTAGGGGTTTAGAGGTTTACGAGGTTAAATGGGTTATGGGTTGGGAATTTTGGCTAAGGATTCAAGCTCCATGGAAAAATCTAAAGTCATCAAAAACCTTAATGCTTTGGAAGCATTTTCTAAAATACCTTTCCTAATAGACAAACCCCATCAGATATAGGATTCCAAAGTTGTATTTGTAGCAAGTAGTTCATCTTGAAAGGTGGAGGGAACTAAACCCAAAGTGGAAGGAAAAAATATATTGATTAAAACTTAAGACTAATTGTGGAAAACTCTCAAAAATAATATTTTGGGATAGAGGGAAAAATAAGTATGACTATGAAATGGAGCCTTAGAACAATAGGGAGGCTCAAATATAGTACAGCCATGAAAATTCTGGTTCTGACAAAGTGAGAGGGCTATGAGGTGCCCATAAGAGGCTAGCTCTCAAAAGAGTGCTTATCATTTACAAAGTAGATATAATAATAATCATGGAGCCTGTTACCCACTAACCTGTAGAGTAGCTATAGAGGAGTCCTCGAGGTACCAATTAGGAAAAAATTATTTAAAAGAAAAAAAAAACAATTGATGCACCACAAAAACTTGCCATCAATAGATCAAGAAAGAAATTTAAATATTTCATTACAGAGCTGACCTTGAGTCTTTCATATTCCCATTTTTGTTGTACTAAATTTCCATATCATGAACTCACATCAAGGAATATTCAATTTATGTCAACATACGCCATTTGTAAATGGCTAGTATGCTTATAATGTTAGATGGAGTAGATTGCACAAAATTGGGATTGTAGATCCTTGCATTGATAAATTTGGTTTCTTGGCTTACAATGCAGTCTAAGTAATGGTTCATTTTGTTCATACTTCGCTCTGAAATGTTGGAGGTGTTTTATTTTATAGATTATATTAAGCTACATAGTGCCCCAACATGACTTGATAAGAATGGAGACTTGTTTGCTTCTGTTTTGAGTTGTTTTTGGAAGGCATTGATGTTGGTTGTTTCATAAAGGAAAGCAACATTGATGCATGTTATTTACCATTGTTTGTAATCAAGAAAAATCTAACCAAACTCAAATTCTGTCCACTAGAAAAAATTTCTACCATACCTTACTTTTACAGGCCGTTGCATGCTTGATAAATTTGAAATCACACACTTATGTACTATAAATTCACCATTAGTTAACCGGCCACAACCTTGTACTAGAGCCAACTCCAAAAAGAGAAAAATAGCCCAGGGCATCAAGATCCCCATCAAGAAAGGATGATGATCCAATGCAAATCCTATGGAGAATTAACTAAGGATAACCCCAATAAAAGAAGACCCTTGGATACAATACGAATCGACCTTACCTGACCCGCCCGAACGCGCTTCCTTGGGCGCCCTCACATGACCCGACCTGACCCGACTCGCACGAATGCGTTTCCTTGGGCACCCTCACACGACCTGACACAAACTGACCAAGACACATTCCTTGGGTGCCCTCACATGACTTGACTTGACCCAACCCACCTGAACGCATTTCCTTGGGCGCCCTCATACTATGACACGACCCAACCCGACCCGACCCGAACGCGTTTCCTTGGGCGCCATCACACGAACCGACCTAACTCGACTCACTCGAACGTCAAAGGCATGAGGGAGCAGATGGAAAATTGGTCGCAACACCATCATTCTTTATAGAAACTACATAGTTGATGTGGTATGCATTGTATTTTGAGGGGTGGTATTATTCCCACTAGGTTGTCCCTTTTTACCTCACTTTTTTGATATTGTGTATTAATGTATAATTTATTTCATGAGTACTTGACATGGCCGCAAATTATTGGGACTCATTTATTGTTTTTTGTTGTATAGGAGTACTTAACATGGCTGAGAATTGCTAGGAATTGTTCAAAAGCATACTCCCTAGTTGGGTTGTGGGGTGGTGTTGGGGTACATTACACTCACTAGTTCATTAAGGCACATATGACCACTTTTCATTCACTATTTGGCATTCCCTATCATTTTTCAAATTCTCTATTTTTAGGGTTTTCTATTCTAAAAGGGGGTGCTACCTAGGATGACATGTGGCACTAACTAGACTCTAGTTGGAGGATTAAATGGATAATTCCACTCCATTGATTCATACTACCTAATTCAAAGACCTTCCTAGAGTGAGTATGCACTTCCTCCCTACTTTGCAGCAGTTAATTGTCATTTTTCTCTCGCCTCTCCTTGTTAAGTTGACTTTTATTCCTATTTTGGAGTTCAACTAAGTTTAACTAGTTATTATTTTGCACGCGAGAGTCATTAATTAGTTCTAATTGATTTCTAACTCCACTTACTTCTAGTTCACTCTATTTTAGAATATTTTGTTAATTTTGGGTCTCCTAATCTAATTTGACTTATTTTCAAACTAGGGAAAGTGATTTTCAGATATACCAAGTGCATGCACATGGAATCCCAACCCAATATGAATTAGTTGGCATCCTAGAGAGTCTCCTTGATTTATTACTCAATTTATCAAAAATTATATTATCTTTTCTTTCTTTTTTTGCAAGTATCTAGTTGTGTATTTGTTCACATTTAGATCCTGTGATTGTGCTTACAATCCAACACATCCCTCTCAGAGATGTTAGGTGATTCTCAGATGACCCGATCCGCCCTCACACAACTCGACCCGACCCGCTCGAACACGTTTCCTTGGGCGCCCTCACACGACATGACCTGACCCGCACGAACGCGTTTCCTTGGGCGCCCTCACATGACCCGAACCAACCCGACCCGCCCGAATGCATTTCCTTGGGTGCCCTCACATGACCTGACTTGACCTGGCCCACCTGAACGCATTTCCTTGGGCGCCCTCACACGAAACGACCCAACCTGACCCGCCCGAACGTGTTTTCTGGGGTGCCCTCACATGACACGACTCGACCTGACCCGCCCGAACGTGTTTCCTTGGGCGCCCTCACACGGCACGACTCGACCTGACCCGACCCAACGTGTTTGATTAGGTGCCCTCACATGAACTGAATCAACCCACATGAACGCATTTCCTTGGGTGCCCTCAGATGACCCGAAGAGACCCGACCCGCCTGAACGTGTTTCCTTGGGCGCCCTCACGCTACCTGACCCAAATCAACCCACCCGAACGCATTTCCTCGGGCGCCCTCACATGGCACGACCCGACTCGACCCGACCTGACCCACCCAAATGCGTTTTCCTAGGTGCCCTCACATGACACGACACGACCCGATCTGACCCGACCTGCCCGAACATGTTTCCTTGGGAGCCTCGCATGACACGACCTGACCCGACCTGCTCGAACACGTTTCCTTGGGCGGCCTCACATGGCATGACTGGACAAGACCAGACCAAACCCACTTGAACGCGTTTCCTTGGGTGCTTTCACATGACCCAACCCACCCGAACTCGTTTCCTTGAGCGCCCTTTTAGTACTACATGACCCAACCTGACTCGACTTGACCCACCTGAACGTCGAAGGCATGAGGGAGAAAATGAAAAATGGGTCACACAAACGTGCAAAAGGCACACGGGTGATCACAACTTAACATTTTTGATATGGCCACCCTCACACAATCTGACCCGAACGCGTTTCCTATGGTGCCCTCACATGGCATGACCTGACCCGCTCGAACAAAGGGCACACGAGGGAGAAAATAGAAAACAGATCGCACAAACGTGCACAAGGAACACAGGTAGTCATGACTTAGAATTTTTGATACGGACAACCTCACACAACCCGAACCGACCTAACTTTCTCGAATGATTTTTTTTGGCGGTCTCACACGACATAACCCGACTGGACCGGACCCAACCTGCCTGAACCTCACACAACCCGACATGAACCTACCAGGACGCGTTCCTTGGGCACCCTCACATGACCCGACCTGCCCAAATATGTTTCCTTAGGTGCCCTCATAGTACGGTGTGACCCAACCTGAATCGACCCGACCCGACCTGCCCGAACATCGAAGGCACGAGGGAAAAATGGAAAACAGGTCGCATAAACGTTCACAAGGCACAAGGGCAGTTAAAACTTAGCATTTTTTATATGACCATCCTCACATGACCCAACCTGACCCAACCTGACCCGCCTGAATGAATTTCCTTGGGCGCCCTCACATGACCCAACTCAACCAGACCCGCCCGAACGCATTTCCCTGGGCGCTCTCACACGACCTGACTCGACCCGCCCTGACACACTCGGAAACATTTCCTTGGGCGCCCTCACAAGGCACGACCCGAACAGACTGGACCAGACTTGCCCGAACACATTTCCTTGGGTGCCCTCACATGACTAGACACGACCCGACCTGGATGCATTCCTTGGGTGCCCTCACATGAGCCGACCTGACCCGACCCACCTGAATGCGTTTCCTTGGGCACCCTCACAATATGACACCACCTGACCCGACCCAAACAATTTTCCTTGGGTGCCATCACACACCCAAATGTCGAAGGCACGAGGGAGAAAATGGTAAACGGGTCACACGAACGTGCACAAGGCACACAAGCGGTCACAACTTAGCATTTTTGATACGACCTCCCTCACATGTTTCCTGTGGTGCCCTCACATGTTTCCTGTGGTGCCCTCACAAAATACAACCTGATCCGCCCGAACGAAGGGAGCACAAGGGAGAAAACGAAAAATGGATCGCACAAACTTGCACAAGCAACACGGACGATCACAACTTAGCATTTTTTATATGACCACCCTCACACAACCCTACTCGACCCGAACTAACCCAACTCACCCGAACGCGTTTCCTTGGGCGACCTCACATGGCACGATAGGACTGGACCCAACCCGACTCGCCCGAACACATTTCCTTGGGTGTGCTCACACGACCTGACACGACTCGACCTGGATGCGTTCCTTGGGAGCCCTCACACAACCCGACCCGACTGAACAAGTTTTATTGGGCACCCTCATAGTACGTCATGACCTAACCTGACCCGACTCGAATGCATTTCCTTGGGTGCCATCACACGATTTGACCTGACCCGCACGAACATGTTTCATTGGGCAGCCTCACACGAAACAACACGACACGACCAAAACCAACTTGACCCGCCCGAACGCATTTCCTTGGGCACCCTTACACAACCCGATCACACGAATTGACCCAGATATATTCCTTGGGAGCCTGAACATGACCAGACACGACCCGACTCAGACGCGTTCCTTGGGCGCCCTCACACGACCCGACCCGACTCGACCCGCTTGAACGGAGTGTTTCCTTGGGCGCTCTCACACGGCATGACCCAACCCGATCGGACCCAAATAAATTTACTTGGGCACCATCACAGGAAAATTTCGCTATTCCGACGATGCGTTCATACACATCGCACTTCCGACGGCATCCCAAAACATCACACTTCCGACGGCATCCAAAAACATCGCTATTCTGATGCTCCGTTCATAACCGTCACATTTTTGACGACATCCCAAGACGTCGCACTTCTGACAACAAACCAAAACATCGTTATTCCAACGATTTCGAAATAAATGTCGCTATTCCAATGGTGCTATTGAAATTTTGCTACTCCGAAGATACCCCTAAATATATTTATTCAGAAGATACTCCCTAAAATTTGCTAGAGCAACCCTTTTTGGCGGGATTAAAAAAATTGAGAAAAAATGGGGAACTTTTCGATAATACTTCAAAACTTTCGGAACTAAAATGTTGGAAAATTGACCATATGTACTAGTGAATTATGGATTGAATTAGGAGGAAGACTATGGTACCTGAATGATGCTCTACCCTCTGTAGTGTACAAAAAAAAATCTACATACAACATCATCAAAATTTACCTCAAGCATTCATAAATGCATGTAGAAGTTACCGATATGGTCTTTAGATTTCGTCTTCTTATTAGGATCAAACTTCGAGAGAAAATTTTCCAAGTGTTTAAGCATGCGGTGGAGATTGTCTAGAAGAGAAAATGGCCCTGGGTCATCCAATCCAATTGTTCATTAGCCATATCATCTCCTTCTTCCTAGTCCTCACTTTCTGATTCTGCAGAGCCTTCTCCTTCACCATTCAGATCTTCGTTATAATTAGTCTATTCTTCTTTTCTCAACTATTCTTTGTCAGAAAAAGGAAAATATTTCCCATCACCTTGCAAATTCTCATCAATAGGTGGGATATCCCCTTGTTTATTTTTTCTTTTCATAGAATCAACTAACTCTTTAAGGGTCTCAATAACCAAATATTCCACCGACGAGACCAATACACCAATGTGAGTTGTTTATTTCTTTATTGACTTATGAGGAAGAATATTAGCAACACGAAGTAACCCAAGAGATCTTGCAAACTAGCGAGTAACAGACAATATTGTTCAAAGTTTACCATAAGTAACTTAAAAATCTTGTTCCATACCAAGATGAGAATACTCTCCTCTCTTAGGAGTATGAGTTTGGGTATAATTTAGAGTGTTACTATCTTGCGTGGAGGATTGTTTTTTATGATGTGGTGATATATTAGCCATAAAAAGGCTACCCTCCGTATAGTGCTAGAATGTTGATGGTGATGGATCCTACCAAGAAACAAGAGGTCTCCCTGATATGAAGTCCCAATTAGACCTCACACTGTTTGGTATAGGAGCCTCATCCATAAATTTGGGCCGACTTCCATGTTCTTAAATATTTTCCTTGGCTGTAGTAGTTAGCATAAGAGAGAAACACATATTTACTTTTCATGACCAAGTAAGTATGCCTTGTGAAATGTTCAATTTCAATATGTATCAAGGTTCCTTCACCGAAAGGGAATAAAAGTGAGTCTTTAGGAGAAAAGTAATAATACTATTCTAGTAAAGACACACACAGTTACACATGAAAGAATCGTTAACCACCTAGTGAAATAGTTCACATGGATGTAATGATCATTAAAATAATTACAACACATAGTCAATAAGATGAGAACCGAAGATAATGAAATAGTTCAATTTCTTTAGTACATAAGAACACAAACATATACCCTAAAAATCCAAAGAATATTCTTATAACATTTACGATATACACATGAAAGTGTGTTGTCTCATTGAGCTTTAAATATTAAGAAAAATTTCCAAGACACATTGATACAATGATACACCACTAGCTCCATGTAACACACCTCCTCTCATATCTACCCACTTTCACTGGCTTGCCCATGGTAAACATGAGCTGATGGTTACTAGGACATGACTCAACCTCCTTGATAACCTTAAGTAATTGGACCTGATAAAACAAGACCTTATTGATTACCCTCAAGTGCTATAAGACCACTAGGAGATAACAAACCATTCCAAGTGTCCAACCCTTGAGATAAATTTCATTTTTAGTGATCTAGACCCCCAGTCTCTCCCATGACAAGGCCTTCAAGTGACTATAACCCTCCAGTTTCTCCCACATACCTTCTTCCTAGTGACTATAGTTTTTTTTAGGAAGTTCTATGCTAGAAACTACAAGATTTAAGCCACTTTTTTAGGGCTAAGATCCAGACCTCTGCCTATAACTTAATGAAACACTCAGAAACGATAAAAATCATAATGAAAAATATTTTAACTCAAAAATTGATAAGGGACTCACCCTATCCCATCCTAACCATGGCAGTCACTCCATCAAATAAATGATGAACATGCAACCTACAGGTCATGAATGCATATTTTAACATAGAGATATGAAACTTATCTGAGGTTTACCAAGAAGGACTAATTCCCTCTCACAATATCTGCAATAACATCTATTAGATCACGCATTCAATAACCATTCATTTATCAATCAAACATGATATAGGCCATAAATTGGATATGTCATAAAACCATGCTTATAACCAACATATAACCAGATAAATAACAATAATATAAAAACCATTAAAGCCACATAATAACAAGTAAATTTACTCATAAAATATAAGAGGTGCTTATCTTGATATATGCAAAAGCTAACCAAGTCAGGGACTTAAACATATCACCCGACCATAGATTGGGCTGAACTGAATATTTCTTTTAGCCAATCACCCTCGTGCCATATTCCAAGCATGAATGTGGGATCTCATGGGATAATCCACTCTATAAATAACCAAGGGAATCTAGAGGTTAAACCCACCTCCACTCTCACACTACCGTGATCACACCTAAACTGGTCTCGAGATCACAAAACCAAACTGAGCTTGGATGCCTCAGAATTCCTTCAACATCCCTTGAGGAATTTTCCTATCTCCACCCAGAGGGCTTAATGAAGAAAACCATCCCCACCCCCAACCCATGGGATTTTCCTGAGACCACCTCACCCAGATCCAAAACCTTTTGGAAATCCAAATTTAAACCAAGTATGAATCCCATCACACCATGGCTATCTGGAAATGACAAGGCAAGACTGAAACCAATGTAAAAACCTGATATAACCCATGCCAATGATAACAAATAAACCAAATACACGCATTCATATACCATGCATGCCAAAACCATCTAGGAAATCATACATGAAACCTGTTACATACGAGTATTCCCATTGAAGTTTCTTGATCCAAGCTTTCCTTACTTGATACTTGCTTTTCTTTTCTTTCCTTATCCTTCCTTTTCTTGCTTTCTTTCCTTCTCCTCTTGGTTATCTTCTCCTCTCATACACTAATTCCAAAAAAAAAATGACAAAAGACTGACAAAAAAATGTGAACTGATCCTCTTATGCCTTTTTATTATTGATGCCTCTAATTTCTTCATTTTCCCTCTATTTTCCTTCAATTTCCTCTTCACATGCAACCCATGACCTTTCACCTCCATTTTCTCCTATTTTTATTTATTTTCATAAAAAAAAATGCCAATAATTCCTTTTTTCCTTTTCAAATCCTTTACCATTTCCTTTTCCAATTTCCCCTTAGCCATAATAAACATAAAGTGATGCCCACTAGGATAGTTTTCCCAACATTAAGCTTGGAATATGTGTCCCATGACCTTGGTCTTATTTTCCTTTATTAACTTTATTACATGAAATTTTAACCCGAGGCTATTACACTCCAATACTGGAGCATTAGGCCACTATTTTCCCTCCAAAGAACTATCTTCCTCTCTAATGCCTAGTTGGAGAATCCAAGGTGAAAATTCCTGTGTTTGAGTAATGATGCTTCTTTTATAACAAGAGGAATGACCATCTACATCTCCATTACTCTTGAAATACCCTCATGACTCTTAGACTTCTAACGTGCCCTTTGGACTTCTATATGACTTTTGGACTTTTCCTACTGACTCTTTTGTCCATATGTGACTCTTAGACTTCCAAATATTTATATTTACAATATTTCCCAAAATTACATCATCATTTACCACATCATCATGTGACAACAACATGAAAATTCATTAACATTGTTGACTTAGACCCATGGTGACTTGTACTTAGATTTATTTGAGAATTGAAGACACTGCCAATATGTTTTCAATACATGTAATAAATCTTGCATTGAGATTTCCTTCTACCCTCCAAAAGGTCTTGAGATATTATGGAGTCTTCATGAGTCACTTTGTTTTGGGAAAAATACTCGGGGGGTGGGGGGGGGGGGGGGGTGAATCGGTATTTAAAACTCACAATAGTTTTCTTTACTTTATTGATTTCTATACGCGACTTTAATTAATCCAACTAGTGTATGCACACAAATTTCTTTAAGGAAACTTGCGTATGCCCAATGAAATTATTATTCAGATAAAATTTCAGAAACTTTAATTAGCCCAATGCATCATTTATTCATCAAAAATTTAGTAAGCAGTAAACATGTGAAGTAATAACAGAATAAATCATCACACATAAGAAACACACATGAACACCGAGATTTAAGGTGGAAACCCAAGTCAAGAGAAAACCACCATTGCCATCGACTTCGTCTTCTGTATTTATTATATAGAACTGATTACAATCTTGTACTGCTACAGACTCATACCAGCACACAGACACCCACCTAGAGAAGGCTTCAACCTTCTCTCGTTCTCTAGCTACCACTGGAAGGGAGCTACGACCCCCTACTCTCGTTTACCAACCACTACTGGAAGGGAGCTACAACCCCCTGATCAGATCACCAGATCCTACAGGCAGGAACATTCGACTTCCACACTGAAGGCTCCAACACTCAAAACCACTACAGACCATGTTTCATAAATTTTCACACTGGATCCAGAACTTTTAATTCAACATAACTTGTATATAAACTGAAACAACCATCAACCAGATTCAAATAGAACAGTGAGATCACTGTAACCAGACCACAAAACTAAACCCAAACTTCTGCATCAACATACAAAATCAACTACAACTGTGATCATTCATAAGAAAAATGTATACGCTACTTTACTTACAACAACCTATGTGTATACGTGCTTTTCTGTGGAGCAACCTATGTATAGATATTAATATACTAAAATTAGAGTTTTGACCAGACTTAGAATACTTCAGAGGTAGTTAGACATATTTTTCCAGTTTTACAGAGCCCTCATTTAGTGAGCAGCATCCATCATTTTCAATAAACCAATCATTGATCTTTATACACAATCAACTAACAACATAATCAATACTCAAACAACCCAGATCTATATGAATACATCATTGACATACGACAAAAATAAAATAAAAATGATATGACATTTCCTTCAACATTCTTCAGGAAAACCTTGGCTTTTATTTGCGCCTTCCCTAAGACAAATCCACGATTGTACATGTTTGTTCAAAAACCAAATTGTGTATATATTTCACTAAATATCTACGCACCTTTGCTGAGTCGAACCCACATGTATATGTTCCTTCCATGTGACAAACCCGCGTATATATCCGTGAATAATTCAAGACTGTGCAACACTTCAGAACAACAAACTTACTCAGATCATACCCTTCACTTCAACAAACATGTGCCATACCATAAATATAAACAACTCATAAAGAGATCATTCAAATACATAGTCATTTTAGGTCTAGAGAGCCTGATCCATCATTTTATTCATGAGTGCATCATAATATCATATTTTTCTATTGATTATATCTCATTCCATGCAGATATACTTCAAATTGAGATATTCATTCAATTCACATACTCATGCACACTTAGCACTATGATCTTCACCTCCTTATATATTTTGAACCTTAGCCAATACCATGAGAGAAAACCACACAAGTGTCAATGTTATTCTTGGACGAGATCAAATAACCGTTACTGTGCTCAATACTGTGGGCTAATACCATAGTAAGGACCCCTGGTATTATGGAATCAGTGCACTAGATCATACACAACATTGCTTCTTTGTACACGCGTGTATACACGACTTTTCCTCTACTAACTCACATATATTTCCTCAAATATGTACTTTATCCATCTTCTGATTATGATCTGTAAATATTATATCCCATCATTTTGATATTTTGTTCCATCACTGTGCCATCTCTGATCTTATCCAGAACCAATATACTTGGTCTTTTGCAAGTGGGTTTCCATCAAGGGCAACACATGCAATCATAATGCCAACAATATTCCCCTTTGGACTTGATGGCAAACATGTTGGTGTTTGATCACCACAACCTGTAGATACCTTGTAGATACATCAACATAAGAATTATTCAAATACCAAATTACTCTCCCCCTTTAACATCAAGGGCAAAGGGCGGAGCAATTTTG
Source organism: Pinus albicaulis (assembly GCA_034641835.2). Lineage (NCBI taxonomy): Eukaryota > Viridiplantae > Streptophyta > Pinopsida > Pinales > Pinaceae > Pinus > Pinus albicaulis. The sequence goes on from CM076574.1 coordinate 86,026,623, forward strand.
AAACAAGGTTTCTCTTTCCTTGTAGATACAAGAGTTACGTAGATATGTTCTACACTATACTGACCATGCTCCCCCTGAGCACATGATAAATCTTCAACATATTTTCAATGAAATACATGGCTCTATGACCTTTCCTATCACCAAGGAATCATACTTACATCAATCACCCAATCCAAGTGGGGTTACATATTTGAAAAATTCCATACAAGACTGAATATGACAATATTTACATCATAGGTATTAACATGAACCTTACATATAATTACATATATGACATTTATAAGCAAGACCAAAGGACCTTATTAGAGAGGGATCATTGAACAAAATTCAACAACAGAATGCCAACAATACATTATACCCGGCAAGGTTAATGCTCCCCGTAAACCTGTGCAACCTAATAAATAGAGCCAAATCATAACTGCCATCAATCATGAAAAAGTATGTTATGGAGGTTGACTGACTGATTTCATGACAGAGAGATCCATACGCGATTTCTTGAAAAGAGACTCGCGTATATACGCTACTATGCGTCAAGAAACCTATGAACCAAAATTATCCTTCTGAAAATTCATCTAAAAATATATCAGATAAGTGTTGAGTCTCAAATCTGCATCTTTTCCATACACTTTTCTATACCTTTTTCACTCACCTGAACCTCCCAAGTTGTCAATATCATTGTATATTAATTTCAAAAGAGAATCTAACATGGTTTTTAATTATATTTTTGTGTCTGCTGTTTGATTTAGATTTTGTTCATTTAGCTGCAGAATCTTGCCACTTTCCGCAGCTGCTGCAACTTTCCGCAGCCATTTTGTGAAACTCTATGTTACAGGTGTCTACAGGAAAAACGAGCCACATGGGAAAGTCAGAAATGATGTGGACATGGTTCGTATCCTATTGGCTCGAGCAAACTCATCTAAAGAAGCTGCGGTCAAAGGCGTCCAAATGGAAGTCAACCGTAGAGTCTCACGGTGACAGGACTCTGTTTCGTGTCACGTGAAGGTTCATATGGCCGTTTCTGAATTGCGGAGGATAAATCAACATCTGTACATGGCTCCTTAGCCGAATTCAAACATCCACTCCTCATAGATTTACTTTTCAATGCGGCCATGATCCTAGATCCATGGACGTAATGGTCTACGTGTTCTCCATCAGCATAAACTTTAGGAATTAGTTATGTTTCTTTTGTTATAAATAACGCGTTTGCATACGCATATGGGGTTACTCTCTATTAGTCTCTGTTATCTTTTATTATTCTGCTCTGTAATGTAATTACGCTGCACTTGTGCCGTAATATCACCTTTCTGTTATGACTGCATATTAATATAAGAAGACTGTTTCCAAACGTAATTCGTACCTGAAGATTGTTGCCAAGGCTGGTGTAGAGGGCCCCTGCACTTGCCAAGGTTCTGTGCATTATTGTATAGTTCTTGTTTTATTTCTTTAAAGCTCATTGTGCCATAATCCATTCACATGTTTATACATTGCATCTTTCATGGTATATATGCTTCATTTATGTTTATAATCTTTCATGCTTTCCATTTTACTTCTGTCTTTCATGTTTTATATTATTGATAACTGATCAGTGTTCTTGTTTCAGGTTATAAATAGGCAGCCCGGGCATTTGCATAACTTTTTGACTAATGACATGGAATTAACATTGTTCTGTTGCTAATTTGTTTTTCTTAGTTTCTGTTTAATTTCAGTACTGCTTTGTTTAATTCAGTTTTGCTCATTTGCTTCAGTAGTTAAATTTAGATATATTAAACTGCTCATAACATCTTCAGTTGCCTCCGAAAGCCACAGCTGGACTGATGGTGAGGGATTGTATTATGAAATGTGTAGTTTAGTATTAGTTTCCTTTCTGCAAATTTAGATATATTAAATTGCTCATAACATCTTCAGTTGCCTCCGAAAGCCACAGCTGGACTGATGGTGAGGGATTGTATTATGAAATGTGTAGTTTAGTATTAGTTTCCTTTCTACAAATTTAGATATATTAAACTACTCATAACATCTTCAGTTGCCTCCGAAAGCCACAGCTGGACTGATGGTGAGGGATTGTATTATGAAATGTGTAGTTTGGTATTAGTTTCCTTTCTGCAAATTAGAAATATTAAATTGTGCATGACATCTTCAGTTACCTCCGAAAGCCACAGCTGGACTGATGGTGAGGGATTGAATTATGAATGTGTGGTTTGATATTAGTTTACTTTATGCAAGTTAGATATCAGTTACTCAAGTTGTTTATGGTTACTTCCGAAAATCATAGTTGGACTAATGATGAGGGATCAGAAGACAAGTTGATGTAATTTGATTTAGATTTACTTTATTGCAACTTTTGGATTTCTTTCAGCATAGTTTCTTTTGTGTTTAGACAGTAGCAAGAATAGTTTGGTTTCATGCTCACTAGTTCACTGTTTTGATTTATTAGACTAGCAGCACCTTTTCATTTCAGCAGCACATTTTCATTTCCTTTCAAGTTTTGTCATTGTAAATTTCAAATTCCTTTTTAAGTTTCAAGTTGGTAAATCATTATAGAGGATATCATTTCCTTGAACAAACATAACCATACTTGTTTTTATTTTAGAATTTCCATCTCACCTTAGAAAACCAAAAACGACAAAAAGCTAAGAAATAGGTTATCTTGCACATATAGTGCGCCGCACTTCATCAGCTTACGAATCCCGGATTGACAAATTAAATGCAGCAATTTAGGACACACTAAATTGACCAAACAATAAGCTTAACAACATAATGAGGTAGAGACAACTCCATTTTCTATCTAAGATATTCAAATGATTCTCTGGGAAAAGGTTTAGTAAATATGTCAGTAACTTGTTCGTTGGAGGGAACATACTCCAATTTAAATTTTTTCTCAAGTAATTGTTCTCGTAAAAAGTGATACTTAATAGGAATATGCTTGGTTTTGGAGTTCATAACATGATTTTTTGAGATACTAATAGCACTTGTATTATCACATAGGATGGAGATGGGTGGAGAACATTTAATTTGAATGTCTTCTAATGTCTGCATCATCTAGAGAAGTTGTGTGAAACATCATGCAACAACCACATATTCTTCATCTTTTGTAGATAAAGCAATGAAACTTTGTTTCTTGTTGAACCAAGATACTAATCGGGTCCCATATAAAATTCACCTCCACTAGTGATTTTTCGGTCATTAACATCTCCAGCCTAGTCTGCATATGTGTAAGCATGAAGGGTAATATAAACATTTTTGGGATATCATAGACCAAAGTCTTGAGTTCCTTGGAGATATTTGAATTATTTTTACTTCCTGAAGATGTGACTCCTTTGGATTGGCTTGGAAACGTCCAATAATCCCAACTGCATGCATGATATATGGTCTAGTTCCTGTTAGATAAAGTAGACTTCCAATCATAGATCTATACTTTGCTTGGTTCACCATGGGAGAGTCATCATGAGAACTAAGGTTACATCCGGTCATCATTGGAGTACTCACAGGTTTGTATTCTTCCATCCCATACTTTTTCAGAATCTATTTGTCAAGCATGGCACAAGCCATTTACTGAACACATTTCCTTGGGCACCCTCACATGACTAGACATGACCCAACCTCATCAAGCATGGCACAAGCCATTTAGTGATTTTTTCTATTCATTATTTCTTCCATGCCATTTTTTTGCGGAGTTCCAACCACTAATATTGTCTTTTTATGCCATATTGTTCACAGAAATCAAAGAATTCATTTGATATTTATTTTCCTCCCCGGTAAGATCTAAGACATTTGATTTTTATATCTAATTCATTTTATACTAATGCTTTGAAGACCTTAAAATTTTCAAATGCTTCATCTTTTTGTTTCAATAAACCGATCCAACACATTATAGAAAAGTCATCAATGAATAAGATATAGTATTGTTCTCCACAAGGTGACTTTTTCTTTACAGGTCCACACAAATTAGTATGTATAAGTTCAAGAGGCTTACTTGATGATCCTTCTTTGGCATTAAATTGAACTCTGGTTTACTTACTGAATTGACATGACTTACATGTGGTACTTTGTGGTAGGGTGATGCTGGGTAGCTCACAAACAACTTTGAGCCTGCTTGATTTGCTTATTTGAGAAAAGATTAGATGTCCCAATATTCTGTGCCATAACCAATTTTCCATAGATTTTCCTGGATAACATTTTTCTTGGCCACCTTTCAATATATACATATTTCTTGGTGTTCTTTTTCCTTTTATTATGGTCTTTCATGTGTCAAGTTCATGAAGAACACATTCTTTTGATCGGAAGACAACTTCATTTCCTTGGTCACACATTTGGCTAACACTCAACAAGTTATGCTTTAATCCATCAACATACATAACATTACTAGCTTTAGCCTTTTATTTTAGAAAAATAGGTCCTTTACCCTTAATGACAACAGGAGAGTCATTTCAAAAGGTGACATTCTTTTCCTTTTCTAATGCATTGTATGAAATGATTTTGTATTTATCACCTGTCACGTGTTTTTAACATCCTCTATCAATGTACCATTTATTTTATTCTCCTTATGAAAATAAAGCTATGCCACAAATTTCGAATTGCAAGTCCTTCCTTTGCCATACCTTAGAATTTGTGGATATTTTTTCTTTTGGCTGTAGTTTTCTCCTGCATTCAGATTCCTCATGTCCAAAGTTATTGCAAAATGAAAATTCAATTTTGTCTTGAAGAGGAGATTTTTTTTTATAAGTATTCATCTTTATTCTTGTCTCATTTCTTTGTTTTCTTGCGTCTCTAGTCATGATGGTTTTGTATGCAACACATTGAGCCGCTTTGTGACCAAAATTATGACATGAGAAAAATTGTCCATTAAAGACAAAATTTCTATGATAATAGAACTTTATAGTGTTGTTTACCTTTTGACTGATGCTTCTGTTATTATTCATCCTTGAATTATTTACCTGCGAATTGTCTTTGTTCTTCTGCTGAGTGATGAAACTTTGTTGATTGGATTTTGCTGCATTTAGATAGCTTTTGGTTGTGGTTGAGGATTTTTCTGTCTGAGAAGATTCACCAATGTATCCAAGACCTGTCTTCATAAGAGGAGAATTGAAACTTGATAATTTAATCTAAGGTTTCAGATCCTTTATCAAATCTAAGATTTATAGTTTTTACTTTCTCAAGTTCCTTTCTTAGACTTACTATTTCACATTCTAACTTCTCATTATGCTTCTCCTTTTCTATGAGTTGATTCTTTAGAGTATCTATGGCTATTTTTTTTATGGACACATCCCCCATATGCTCTATCATCTCTTATCTTATCTTCTTCTCTACTGCTACATGCATATCCCCCTATGCTCTCTCCTCTCTTATCTTCTCTCCTTCTTAGCTGTATTTTTTTTCTAGTTTGACCTCCTAGTGTTTATCTCTTTCCCTCCTGCATGCACCCCACTGTTGTGCATTGAAATATTTTTCCTTTTCTTGTATATTGTGGTTCCCAAGCTAGCATGGGATTTCCCCTTGTTCCAGTTCATAAATTATCAATAGTAGTCCCCTACAAAAGTGCAATTAAGGCTCAACAACTCTCCTTCAATAGATGTCCAAACTGTCACGTTTCTTCCTTCAACAAGTAAGATAAATAATAGAAGAAATTAAATTCCCTCAGTCCCTTTGGAACCTATTTCCCTCACTCAACCCATTTTGAGTTTTAAAACCCCATTACATGATGTAATTACATGGAATAATAAAGGAAATTACAAGTTAGGCTATTACAATATCCTAAATAATGCATGGAGAATAAAATTACAAAGAGGGGGCCTAAGCTCCTGGGTTGGGCCTTAACCTAAGGAGACTCAGGTCCCTAAAGAATAATAAGTCTAGAAACTAATGAGTGCTTCTAATTAATAAATAAATGTACTTATACATGAAATATTACAAAACAAAAATGTCAAGCAAAAAAAATTTACTCCTGCTGACTCTAATTCCCCCCCTTTTTTTTTTAATGGGATACCCAAGCCCATTTTTTATACAAAGTATCTAAGAAGTATCCTCTTTGAAGAGATGGTTGCTTCCCTTCAAAATACCTAGGAAATAGGATCTCGTTCCATGTGACCTCATAACTATAAGGAGGAGTAGTAGTTGCTCTAAGCTAGCTAAGTTTTGGTTGTCCTTCAACAAGGGATAGGTCCCATATTCATTACCTATGATATGTACCAAATATTCTCAATATTTTGTTGGATAAAGTTGTCATTGATGTCAATTACATGAGAATTTTTGAAGAAGATGAAACCTTAGTCTTTATTCTGGAGGTCCTAACTTGCAAGAAACCCTAGCATGAAATGTGTTAAACCCTAGTTGAAGTATACTTGTACATGAAACCCTAATATTTCCCTAACCCTTATTTCTTGGAATCTTTAGAAAAATATCCCTATGAATGATTCCTAATCTATTATTGGTTGAATGATGCCCAATCTAGAATTGGTTGCCTAGTCTAGCATTGGTTGACTAACAAAGCCCTAACCTTGGTTGTGTTAAAATTTCCTCACCCTAGAAACCCTAGTGGCTTTATTAAAGGAAACTTAGTGCATTCCTTAATAATTTATGACAAACCCTAGTTATTAGATTCCATAGTTTATAATGAGATGTCACATATATAATGTGATGGATATATTTGTAGTAGAGTTGTGAATTGTTTCAAAGAGATTCAATGGAGCCAAATGTAGGAATGGGATTAATAGGGCGTTATAATTGAACTGGTGGATGGCTGAAATAAGAGCGGAAAACTAGCATGCTTATTATCATGGTAAGAAATATTTTGCTGCCCAGGGGATGATGAATCCAGAGGAACTTCATAATGACTCTACACTTCATGTAAATGATTCCTTTCGTTCTACAGGACCTTTGTTCCTGTCCATAATAGAACTTAAATTTCAGGCCAAAATGGAAAAGGGTCAAACTGGAAATTGTAAAGCAATAGGGAGAAGCGGGAAGTTTGCAGAAAATTAGACAACAGGCCCAAGTAAAAGAGGCAGAAAGAGTAACAAGAAAATTCTCGAAAATATTGCAGTTATGTATGATTCAGGGAATCCAGCTCATATCTGAAAGACTATCCAGGGATGGGAGAGGAAAATTTATGCGGAAGACGAAGATCACAAAGAGAAAGAGGCTAGAATGGATTTTATATCAGACCCAGGAAATACAAGAGGTAGGGTCTCTCTCTTTCAGCAATCAGTCCAAACATATCGGAAATTGAAATGCGTACTAGCAAAGGGAATGGAAAGCATGCAAGAAAAGAAAACCAACCCCTCAGTGCTCTTTGAAATCCAACAAATAAAGCAGGATATTCGAGAGATGGCAAAGGCTCAGATCCAGGCTACTAATCGCATTGGGAGGATTTAACAACAGCTCCAAAGAATGCAGCAAGTGGAAATACCAGGATCCAATGCAAAGGATCCAGCACCAGTGGATTCTTCGGATGGATAACATCTTTCTAGATATAGTCTGTTATGTTTTTGGTAGATAATACTTATAGTATCTATTTCATTTGCAAATTTTATGGACATAGTAAAGTGGTTATAGTTGTAAGTAGAAGGAAAAGACAATACCAATTTTGGTTGGCTTTTAACTCTTTGAGGTGGCCAACAGACCTGGTTTCCTTCAAGTAGGCTGAAGCAACCATATACAGTAAAATATTTAAAGCAACCTGGTCTGTTTAAAAATAGAAAATAGAAAGGTACTGCCAAATTTACAAAAAAAAAGAATCATCAAACATTTGAGAACAAGAATTTACGTATGTATATATGTGAACAACAAAAGCCCGTGGCATTATAGGGAAAAAAAATTTCATTATGACTTGATGCACAATACAATAATCCATTGAATTTACTGACCAAAAAAGATAACAGAGAAATCCCATCAAAGAATGTGGAGCTCGTTAACCATGGAGCGTATTACTATAAGAACGATTTTCTAATGATTGTTACAACAAAATTTATGCTTGATCTGGTACGATGGAATTTGTGCATGTGGAGTGAGTCCGTCTCACCTATGCATAAATAAAATGTGATAAAAATATATAGTGAAATGGTATGTTCATTCATGACAGGTCGGCTTCAAGAACTTACAGGTCGAATCCCTAATTGAATTATTCTTGAAGAAGTCTTTGGAAACCCTAACTAAAGCATTCTTGGAGACTATTGGAACATGATTGAAGCCCTCATGGAGTGACCTTGAAGAAAGCTATTTCGGTATCATGAACAGTTGTGAAGACACGTTTTATGGTTGATAAAGTTTTGATTAATGAGATAAATGAGGGAAATGTTGAATAACTTAAAGATATTGTTATGGCTTGTTGCGGAATAAATTGAAAGCCTTGAAGAAGTATTAAATCAATATTGAAGATCTGAAGCAAAAGGTTGGAGCCCTAGAGGATAGGAGTCCTCAAGAAGATTAGGTTAGAGCCTCTCCCAGTGAGAAGGTTGGAGCCTTAGAGGTTGGTGCCTCATAAAGACAAGGTTGGATACTTGTGGAAGATAGGTTTGGAGCCCTAGAGGTTGGGCCTCATGAATTCCAAGTCGGTGCTTGGAAAAGTATAGGTTGAAGCATGGTGGATTGGAGATAGATGTCTTCATTTAGGGCTAGAGCCCTAAAACATTATTGTACTCGATTTATTGTAAAAATAGGATTGGAGTCCTCAATATATCTGATTAATAAAATTATTTATTTTGTATTGTTAGTTTTTTGTTCACTTTATAATTGAATTAAAACTAGTAACATAAAAATTGTAAAAGAAATATGGATTCACCCCCCCTCTCAGTATTTCCAACAATTGGTATCAGAGAAAATACCTTCATGCATAGCTTAACAACTTGAAGGTAGATCCTTGGAACATAAATGGAAAGTTCAAGGAATAAGGCTTGAAAACATGTCGAGGATGTCACCTCCTCTGTAAATAATTAAATTAGGAAAGCTCCATTGTTCAATGGAAACTTTGATATATGGAAGGTAAGAATGAAGAATTTTTAAATGGCTCAAGGTTTTGAATTTTGTGAATTTTTGGTTACTGGAAGAAAAATGGAAGAAGAGACCAAGGAACATAATGCAATAGTAATAAAAGTAATCTTGAGTGGGATACCATATCCTATAAAGTCCAAAGTGGAAAAATGTTCATCAGTAAAAGATATGTGGGACAAACTTCAAGATACACACTCAAAAGGAGCATTGACCATGACCTATAATCAAGAAGATGATGGAAAGAAAGAAGGAAATATAGAACCCATTAAGGAAGCTGAAAACACAAGAGTGAAGACATCAAGACCAAGGAAGACCTATAAGATGAAGAAAATGAATAAGACCTCAAACAAGATCTCAAGGAAAAACTTGAAGTTGCGCTAGAATAAATAAGATGATTAAATGAGGGAAATGAGGAGCTCAAGAATCAAGTACAAGATGGTGACTATGAATTTGACAGGAAAAGGAAGGAAGTTGATCTCTTTAAGTTTAAAGTACAAGAAAGAGATAAGGATCTCACCAAGCTTAAGGAGGAATTTCATCAAAACAAGAAAAGGAATCATGAAGAAGTCATATCCATGAAAAGTGAATTGTATAAAGCAAAGAAAAGGGAAAACATTTTTTCAAGCCATATTGAACAAAGACACAAGTACTTGAACAAACTTGAAGAAAAATTTTGTCAATACAAGGAAGATGTCTCATCCCTCAAATCTTAGATGGAAGAAGCAAAGAAGCAAGCACAAGGATCTGAAAAGCTGATGGAAGTTTTGGCCCTCTTGGAAGGACAAGTTAATGAAGAAGATAAGGAAAGAGATACACTGACATGCCAACTAGAATAAAAGTATGAAGATATCAAAAAATTAAAATCATATCTTACCTCACTTAATTCCCAATCATGTGAAGCAACAAGGATGAAGGAAGAAATGGAGAACCATATAGAAAAGAGGGATGAGAAATGCAAGATGATGAAAGAAGAAATTTCTCTCCTAAGGAAAGAAGTTGATCATCTGAACAAGAGCCTAAAGAGCGCTCAAACCCTAGATGACATCCTAAGTCATCAAATTTCTCTCCTTGATAAATCAGGTCTTGGTTATCCTGGAGAACCCTCAAGATAAAATGAAGCAAACCCTAATGCATCAAACAAAAAGGGTGTGGATTATGTTGCAATAAATATTGATTCCCCCAGTTCCAAAAAAAGCAAGGATATTAATCAATATAACCTTAAAGGAAACCCTACTCCAAGAAGGTATGCATAAGGTGTCAAGGATTCAAGAGGCAATGGATATTATCAAAGGATCCCGAGGTAGAATGACTTTAGAAGTACATCAAGACAATCTCCATCTCCTAGGTACCAAAGTATATTTTTGGCTATTTCTATTCTTGTACAAATTTTGGGCACATGGAAAAATATTGTAGGGCATAATCCCCAAAGAAAATTCGACACTTTTAGAGCAGACCACTAAATACTTCTGAGAAAACTTACTGAGTAGATGGAAACTTGAATGTCTCATTAACAATGATATCTTTTGGAGAATATATTCTTGAATAATCTTGCAAAAATTTATCTTGGAGAATTATAGACATTTTGTTGGGAATCTCTGTTGAAGTCATTATTGAAGACATCATTGAGGTATGATGGTGTAGAATTAATTCCTTGCATAGATGAAAATTATTGAAGACATATTTGGACCTGAGTTGATTCCTACTAGTGAAGACACATTTTGTGGTTGATAAAGTTGTCATTAATGAGATAAGTGAGGGAATTGTTGAAGAACTTAAATATATTTTCAGGGCTTGTTGCGGAAGACATTGGAATACTTGAAGAAATATTAAATCCATATTGAAGATCTGAAGCATATGGTTGGAGCCCTAGAGGATAGGAGTCCTCAAGAAGTCCAGGTTGGAGCTTGTACTAGTGAGAGGGTTGGAGCCGTATAGGTTGGTGCCTCATAGAGACAAGGTTGGAGCCTTGTGGAAGATATGGTTGGAGCCTCATGAAGTCTAAGTCATTGCTTGGAAAAGTATAGTTTGGATCCTGGTGGATTGGAGATCGGTGTCTTCATCTAGGGTTGGATCCCTAAAACATTATTGTACTTGATTTATTGTAAAAACAGGTTTGGAGTCTCAATATATCTGATTAATAGAATTATTTATTTTTTATTGTTCATTTTTTGTTCATTTTATAAGTGATCTAAAATTGGTAGAAAAACAATTGTAAAAGAAATACTAATTCACCCCCCTCTCTCTATTTCCAACATATTCTACACAATAAACACATTAAGCACACAAGATTTTCTAATAATATATAACCTTCCTAAGAATTTATTAAAGATGAGAAATGCATTATTAAGTGTAGAAAGAGAGGTTTAATGTGCCTAAGAAAGGTTAGATGGGCCTTAAGTTGTACCTAATTTGGAGGCCCATCATACCCTCCTATTGAAACTATTTCTCATCCTCTGAACAACCTATTTATCTTCTTTTCTTCATTCATTTCTCTAATGGTTTGTTTGACATGTCATGTTGTGCTTGATGTAGCACTCCTGCTAGATGAAATCCTACATTTTCCTCGACTTCTTTCCATTCCCTTGTTTTTAATTCATGGCTTTGATGTTCTTGTAGTCCCAATAGGAGTGGATGTCTCAACCCATGATTCCGCTAAATAAACCTCAACTAGCTTAGTTTCTTCTATTTTGTCTTTAATATTTTTTTTACCTCTGCCTCTACCTCTGTCTTTTTTTCTATTTCTTCATTTGTTTTTTCTTTTTATTCATTCCTCTGTCTCCACCTATTCTAACTCTGTTTGGATATTTTCTGCTACATGATTTTAGGGTTTAATATGCAACAAATAATTTTGTAGTAGAGGAAAGATGCATATTTTTTTTCTTTTTGAGGATAGGAAAAGACTTGTCACTGATTACTCCATGCAATTTGTCATCATTTTTCTAGTTTGTGTCCCTAAGTTGGAAAGAAGAAAAATGTATATAACTTTATTTACTTGTTTTTCTATACTATATAACACATAAATTTCTCTTGGATAGTTGAGATAATTTGATTTTTTTTCCAAATGCGAGTGGGAAGGACTTTGACTTGCATTTCTTTTAAGGAACGTTGCCTTTGAAGCCATCCAACGCTTTTGTGGTTGTTACAGGAAAAAATTTGGATTCTTGTAGCAATCTATTTATCTCATCTAGTAGTTTTTCTGTCTCTAATAATATTTTAATATCTCCTATAGCAGTTCATGTAGGTTCTTATAGAAAAAAATATGCAGGCCACGAGTTGTAATTTACTCCCCTGGTGATGGAGGGTCTTCATGTTTATTATTTTTACTTTTTTTCTATCTCTTTATTTTTTTAAAGTTTTATATAAAAAATATTACATGCAAACAAAACTTGGAGTGATTTGAGTTAGGTGATTTGGTCCCCCCCTACCCCTTCGTACTCCACATATTCTCTTATGAGTAAGCATTAACAACCCACCTTATCAAATATTTTTTATATTTTCTCTTATTTTTCTCCCACACTCATGGGTGTCTTGGAGAAAAAGTGAAGTCCACTGCTAGATGTGACTGAGACCTCCTGCTACAAAGTTTGTCTATAAATTTCTCCCCTTCTTACACTTTTAACATTTACTCATGCTTATGATAAGTTCAAAGGGTGAGGTTTGAGAGATGCATACCCATGCCTTACCTTTTGTGTTTTTTAGGTGACATGGATGTTGCTACTATAGAACTTGAGGCCACTTTTAATGACTCCGCTATATATTTAGATGATGTTTTTTTGTTTGATAATCATGCTAGAGATTATAATGTTGTTGCTACTACTTTTTATGATTGTGCTAGAGATTTTGGTGCTTCTACTATTGTTGTGGGTCAGTTTGATCCCACTGCTAGAAAATTTGGTGTTCACTTCTGCTATTGGTGGATAGGAGATATCATTAGAAGCCTACATGAGATACTGTAGCTACTTAGGGTATTTTTTTTCCTTGGATCTACTTATGGATATTTTTGAACATGTGAGATGTAGTTACTTCCTTCAAAATTGCTGGAGACTTGGGCCTGTAGGGTTTCTGAAGGCTGCTACAGTAATGCGTATTTTCTTGTAAAAATCACAAAAAATCCTTTGAATCATTATTTCGTATTTCTGGGACACCAAAAAATCACGATAGTTCGAAGAGAGGTTAGTGGTGGTGTTGGAAATGTTATTGTTGGTGAATGAGAGGGAAAAAGTGAGGATGTTGAGCTATTATGGATAGAAAGTGATGGAAAGTGAAGGGAAAAATGAGGGGTGAGACATGCTAATGGAATGGATGAGTTCCATGAATAATCTAATGCTTTTTTATTTTTTGTATGCATAAGAAATACTTGATATATGTATGTTTTCCAAATCTGGGCTACATAATGTGTCCACTTCTTATAACAGAATTATTTAGCCATTATCTCTCAAACTATAGATTATATTCCCTTGAAATTTTCTTAGGTTGTTGCCATCATATTTATGCATCTTCTCATAAAAAATATAAGCCAACAGATGCACAAATTTATATAAAATTGATAAATGGTTTTAGGTGATGGTAGCCAATTTCTTGAAAGATATACACTAGAATTTCCTGAAATGTTTTGAGGTTGTTACAATCACATTTATGCATCCTTTCATAAAAAATATCAGCCAATGGATACAAAATCTTGAGAAATATGAGAAATGGTTGTAGGTGATGGTGGAAAGTTTCTTGAAACATATATACTTGAATTTATTGAAATTTTATGTATTTATTTAACCTACCATGATGCATTTACCCTCAAAATTTCAATACTACTAGATGCACGGTTTGCAATATATGGTCAAAACAATTTATGCCATTTTTATTAATTCTATGACTTCCTATAACATTGCAGATTCTTCCTATAACAACTCAAAACATTGAGGAAGACAAAATGGAAGGTATTGGGAATGATGGGTGAATATTGGGGATGGTTAGGAAATGGATGAGAGTGATGTGGGGAAGCTTCCTTATTATTTTGAGAATGAATGCATTAGTGCTTGGAGTCAATATGTGCAGGTTGGTCTGCTTTTTTGACTATGCTTATTTTTCATACAATAACAACACATTCAAAAAATTAAGAAAATATTTTTCTTTTTCTCATTTTTAAATATTTTTCTCTTTTTTCTTCTTCTTTCCCCCCTTTTTTTTCTTTTCCTTAAGACCCACTAGCTTCCTCATAGATATTTTCGACTAGTAGGTCTGCCCTAGGTGCCTCAAATGATGTTTTCACCTGGAGACCTTTATTTCTTTGTTTTAATTTTTGATTTTTTCTTAGGCTCATAGGCTAACTCAAAGAAGTTTTCAACTAATGAGCCCACCTCAAGCACCCCAAAGGAGGTTTTCATTTGAGGTTTTTCTCTCTCTTTTATTTTTTTTCTAATTCTATCCTACTCTACTTGAAAAAGAAAACGTTTTTCAAGGATAGGAATAATTCCAATGGAGCCATGTGTATAATAGGATCACAAATCATCTTTTATGTAGTCTTGAAATATATGCTTTGATATTTTCTAGAATATGAGACTTGTTGCTTCGATTGTGATGGTTCCAAACACCATTTAAGAAGAGAGTGACGCTCCTACTTAATGATTGTCTAGAACCAAAGTTCAATATAGTTGTGATGCCCTTAGTTCGCTTTCTCATATGGATAAAATTGTATGTATTCTTCTGCCATTCCATTCAAATATTCTACTATTTGTTGATTAACCTCTTGAATGCATAAAGGATCTAATGATATGAATAGTAAAAATTCCTCAATATTAGGTTCTAATGGTTTCTCTCCATCAAATGTGGATCCTGGTTATTTATTTTCCTCTAGATCTTATTGTTTTGGATGTTTTTCTTCAATGAATACAAGAAAACCATTTTTTTATTTTGCGATACTCTTCCTGATCTAGATCAAGAGTAGTTGTTTGGCTATTTTGTACCTCAACATTGTGAGTGGGTTGAGTTACTTTATTGTTTGGTTTTGGCAGGGATTTGAGTGGGAGTGGATCTTTGAGATGGTTGTGTTTAAGGCTATGGTTGTGGTGGAGATGGATGGTATTGAGGTTGGAACTGAGGATGCTAAGAATATTGAGTAAAATAAGGGTAATATTATGTATTTAGTCCATAATATATCTGCCAACCATGTTTCCAAGGTTGATTTTGAGGATTGGTTGGAAAAGGTTACCAAGATAATGGGGTATTCCAATTATTTTGGTATTGTTGAGTATAAGATTGAAATTTATGGGAAGGATATTGCACCATACCTGATTGATGAGGTTTCCAAAATCTCCTTGGATCCACATGTTTAGGTGTTTGATTTGCTCCACTATATTCTTGGTAAATTGCTCTCAATCCTAGTAATGATGGAAAATATCATGTAGCATGTAATTTTGAACAAATGAAAAAAGTTTCAACTTTATATTTTTTATTATTTTTCATTCATAACAAATCTATTATTTTATCTAGATTGATAGAATTCTTGTTTTAAATTTATCTAGAAAATTACCAAGTTCATCTTAACTTACCAATGTCGATACTGGTTTACTTACTCTTGACCTTCCTACTGATTTGTGCTTAGATATTTCACAAATTTCTTCAAATGATAATTGAGGTACATCCCATTTACCCATTAGATTAAGGATATCAATCAACTAATCTCTTGTTGTTCTTAGTAATATGGTTTTTAGTGTTTCATATCATAAAGTATGAAATTTTTCTCTCTTAACATTATAACAAATATTTCTACAATATCCTCATGACTTTCATCTTTTTTTTAGTTCATTTGAAAGATTTCTTATTTATGTTGTATACAATAGCCTTTATATTTTTCCAAAAAATAGTGTTCTCATAACATCCCATGATGTTATAGATTTAGTACCTAGTCCCATAAACCATTTAAAGTCTTTATCTTTCAATGTTTCCGGAAACAATTTCAAATTTTGAGCAGCTAACAAGTAATCATAAGATCTACAAAGTACTTCAAATTTAAAAAGAAAGGTTTCCAGAATTTTTTTTTCTCATGCCATGGAAGTGTTGAAGTACAAATGGAGATATGTTCTTCATATTAACATTTGTATCAATACCCCGAATGGGGAATCGAAAATTATCTCCTTCATCGTCATCATCTCCATTCATTCCCTCTATGTTCTCTGCCACCTCTTCCACTTTATACTTGCAAATGTGGATGGTGATGTGGTTATTACTGCACCACATGATCAAGTGGGGGGTTGTGGTATTTAAGAAATACGTTTATATTCTTGTAATTTTTTTGAATGAGAATGCTAATGCAATGCAATTTTTTTTTTTGAAATGAAATATGCCTAATGAAATTTTGTTTTTGTTTTTCTAGAAATTAAAAGGAGTGTTAAATTTAAGAAAATGTAGTCAAATTCCACCTTAGACGGCTTAGATGAAAAAAATGATGATTTCATTTAATTCCTCTTTTCGAGAGGACCAAAATCGACCTAAATATCACCTCGTTCAGATAAACATAATTTTTTTTTTTGAATTTATGTACCCACTCATGTATATTGGATTAGGTTGGCCCTATGCACATGTACCAATGGAAAGGTCGGCCTCAAAATCAAGTGGGCCCTCATGGATGCCTACAAATAGAAGATACCTCAAGCTCATTTAGAGACATTGATGAAGCTCTATTCTTGTCTTCTATTTCATCTTGGCTCACATAGGTTTGATGAAAGAAGCTTGGACAAGAGTCCAAAGTTACAGGGTCACAGCTCGTACAAACTAGTGTTTCTGGCTTTTGAACGCAGGAAAAAAACTAGGAAATTTCGTATCTATCTACATGCATAATATGGGCATGGTAGTTTCCAGGGACCCATAGATGCAAGCACAAAGGCCTATGGTAGCGTCCAGGGCCTCAGAAGGAAGATCGGGCCTTTAGAACCCGTAGAAATAGGCACAAAGGTCTATGGTAGGATTCATGGAACCATAGACATGGGAACATCGGCCTATGGTAGCATTCAAGGCCTCAAAAGGTATATGGGACCTTAAAAACCCATAGATGTAGGCACAAAGGTCTATGGTAGTATCCAGGGACCCATAGCCACTAGCACATAGGCCTATGGTAGCATCCAGGACTGTCATAGATGCTTGCACAACTCCTCCTTCATGTGTCTGGGACTTAAAGATGAATCTACAATACTATGAATTTTTCACTCAGTAACATTATTTTTCAACACTATGCTACAGAAAATAACAATATATTACATTAATCAGAATCAGAGTTTTGATGTTTAGATGTGTTTCATGGATATTCTAGTTGTTGTACATATGGATCATTGTACTCCCTTTTGCTGAATAATTTGATGAAAATCTACTAGAAGAATAATTTTCAAGGGTTTTCCCCATAGTGGGTTTTTTCCTGGTCTCCGATCAATCTTGGCGTCTCTATGTGTGCATTATTTTCTTCCTATGTTCCTTTATGTTCTGTTGCATTGAAGATGATGTTATTGTTCTTTATACATAGTTTCATATGCTTATGAATAATGATGTAAATATGAATAATTTTATGATGATACGGGGTGAACTTAATGTGTTAATTAATAAATTCAATTATCAAAGCAAAGAACAATATATCCCTATGAAAAAATAACATGGTATCAGAGCTAGGCGGAGGAAAAACCATGGATATCACCCCCATGGAAACACTTTTGATGGAAGCAAGAAGAGGATGGTGGATGTTAGGGTCCTATAATAATAGGATTCATAATTTTTGAATTGACTATGATAGTCTTGTAAATATGTACATACCTTGCTTTCTGCAAGTTGTTTTCCCATATTTTGAAAAATGAAAACTAATAAAAAATAAAAGAGGTTAAAAATTCCTAAAAAAATGATCAAAGGACTTAGAAAAAGATAGACCCCAAAAGAAAAAGAGAAAAAATAAAACTTGAAAGTGAGCAAGTAAAAATGGCACTACTATTTAATTTTACTGCAAGAATAATGATTATGTGTAGATTGCCAGTAAATGCCATAATCCATGATTAGTTAAACATTTTAATCTTAAATTATCATGCTTTGAATTTCATGTTTTAGATAGAGAATAAATATGTGTCAAATAGTATAAACTTGACAAATCAGTAGTTAAGATAGAGAATAAATGAAGAGATCAACAGTTTAATCTGAGCCCTCAGATGAAATAAGGTTAGACTTAGTCATTTTTATGCTTTGAAAGAAAATGGATTTAGGGTGGAAAGCTTAAATGAAACCATTAAAATGAAGTAAAAAATGTTAGAAATAAATATGGGTAGGTAGAAAGCAGTTGTGCAAGCATGTAATAAAGTATCATTGGGCAAAAATCACTAATTTCCCCTCCCCTACAATTATTTAGTATTCTAAACTATCAGTTAAAAAGGCTTAGAGCATTTCTCTGACTTCTGTTGGGACCAGACCTAAGGCTTGATGACTGATTGGTTAAAAATATTGAATTCCTACACAAAACCCACATTCATTAGCATTTATCCTTCATTCATAATCATAATCCCTTTTTCCTAAGTAAAAACCCATTTTTACTTAGTATAAGTTAAACCCTAAATAACTAATTCCATTCCCTTTCAAAATCATTCATAAACCCTCAAAATGCATTTATCCTAAGTTAAAGTGTGAAGAAATATAAACAAAGACAAAGCTGTGTTTATTTGCACTTTAAATTAGAGTTAAACATGTATTTTATTCATACATTATCCCTTGAGTTTCATATTAACTTCTAATTTATTTATTAATTCCTTAAACTATTCCTACTCGTATAGTATTAAATCCCTTTTATTCTAAATAACCCTCAAACCCTCTATTTTAAATTTAAACCAATGTTCAAATAACCCATATGCGAAATATTAAATCCCGCCCTATCCCATTGGTTTAAAAACATATCAATAAAACAAATATCCCGCCCCCTATAGTTTTAAACAACTGTCAAAAGTTGAAAAACTATATAATATTAAACCCGCGCCTATGTATTAATTAAACATTGATGAAATGTTTTAATTAACACATATATTACATTACCTCCCCCCCCCCCCAATCTATTATATAACCTAAAGTTTGATACTTTGATAAATGTATATTTATAAGGTTCAAACAAATCCCGTTGCATTGATCAACCCCGGTCCCACTCCCAAATCCCGACGCAGCTTCCACGTTAGATCTCGGCCATTTGCATAAACCTCCCATGATCCTACGGCTAACAAGAGATATCACAAATAAACTTGCACGATATCCACCATCTCATTTCTATGCGAAATGGGTGGTATTCCCATTTTCTCTCCCCTTGACATGTCATTTTTTTATTGGATTGCATTCAATCTGTCTAAAACCATTTACCACCAAAAAGGCATGCGATAAACCACCTGTGGCTTCTCCCCTTCAAAACACGAAAACCACCTTCCCACCTGATGTGACTGTCATTCATTGCAGGGTAAATTAACCCTAATTTACAAATTAAATTCCAAAAAATACACTGTTAGCCTTCTCGACTCACTGTATGTATTCACTGTTGGCCTCCTCTACGCATATTCACTATATTTACTCCGAAAACAGTATTTTCCACTAGTTTATTGCCCAAAAATTGTAAATTCCCCCCTGTACTTATTGAATATTTTAGATGAGGTTTGAGTTGTTCCAGAGATTAGAAAGAAGTCGTTCAATCTGTTTAAAAGGCCTCAGAGACTTCTTCAAAACCCTGTACCTACGCATAACAGGTTTTCTTCCAAAATTTGAGCCTGTTTTTAGTTTAAAAAAAGACCTTTAAAAAGACAATTCCAGTAAAAATTCAAAATTGATTCATAGAACCCTATCAAAAGGTCCAAAAAGAGGCTAAACCTTGGCAAATTTTTTAAGAAAACCCTGTTTTAGACTGCGCTCAGTTTTAGAAGAAATGTTGGGTTTATTCTAGTTTTACAGACTGTTTAAAACTCAAATTAAAGCCCAGAAATACTTTGCAAGTAACCTAACCTCCGTGCTTGATTTCACATGATTTTTTGCCCAAATATCCATTGAAAAAAATCCTAAGAAACCCCTGTTTCTTATTTTCATAATCAGTGAGTGTCTAAAGAATAGTTTAAAGCAAAAATTGAAGGTTTAAACAAAAAAGAAAGCCAGTTTGTGCCTATTATATTCAATAGACTTCTGTCATACCATAAATACCTGCTATAAACAGTCTAAGCTTATAAAAGTGTACAAAAAACCTAAAAACAAGAGTTCCTAATATCTGAAGGTCAAAATTATGAGAAAACCCCTGCTATGGCCAAAACACCTTTCACTATATTCCTTGTTCCCTAAAGTCATTGTTGGCTTCCCTTCAGACTAGGGTTTTATTAACGAATTTTTTGATTTTTGCTGGTTATTATCAAAATATGAAATTGGGCCAACAGTTTCAATACTAGTTGACAATATTGTTTGCTCCAAATTCTCAAATTTTTATTTAAAAAATTCATTGAACAAACAATTTGTATGCAAAGAAAGGATTAAATCAAAGTCAAAGAGAGATTAGAGAGTAATGAAATTGCACAGTGAATGGTAAAAGTGAAATAAGAATTCACAGTGACAACAAAAACATAACAGTCAAAGATCATCAAAGTTAAAGTGTATCAGATAAAAGTCACAGTTGTAGTTAAACAGAGATGAAAATACTTTCACCAAAACAATGGATTTTATCCAAAGTGAAAGTAAAAACAATTAAAATAACAGTAAGTTTAAAAGATGAAAACAGAGCAAGAAGGGACATTTTTGTAGAAATTTCCTGTTTAAGTCATTGTTTTGTAGAAACTATTGTGAACAATCCAAGATGAATTTTAAAAAACTGAAGGAGTTTTATGTTCCTAAGATGTCCAACTACAAAAACCTCTCTCACTTTTCTAACAACCATTATGGGTTTGGAAATATTAAACAATATTTGAAAGCACTTTTTACATAAAATTCCTATTAAGTCATCAATTTGCAGAGAAGATTGTGGCCAATCAGAAATACATATTACAAAATAGAAGGAGGATTTTATTCCTAAGAGACCCATATAAAAAAACCTATCTCACTTTTTGCATAGATATTATAGAATGAGAGATACATGGACATATTTACAGCCTATTTTTCAGACTGTGCAAAGCTTTGTTTTACACATCTGTTTGAAGAGCCTATTGTGAACATCGTGAGCTGAATTTTAGGGAACTGAGAGAGGTTTATCTCAAAAGAATATTTATCTACAATAACCTCTTTCACTTTTTACACAAATATTTCCTATTGAGATATAGAAAGGTATCATTGGACCCCAAGTTTGCAGAAATTCTGGAGCAAAAAGCACAAAGGAAGGAGACAGTTACTGAATTGGATACCTCATCATCAATTAAGAGTTGATATTAAAATCAAATTTCTCCTGTTTTTCATCACCTATCCATAATTATAGTGCAAAATAGAATCATTATTTTTGAGTGTCCTTTTATTGAGTTATATTTATGTAAAATAGTTTGAGATATTTGTAAACTAATCTTGATATTTTTTCAAGATATTTTAGTTTAGAATTTGTATAAATGCTTCACTCTTTGAAGAATTATTGTCGAATAAATAGCTGAATATTTCTATAGTCATTTTTGTGGACTTGAAGGCTTTTTGTGTTTCAAATTTTGAGTAGCAGACTGGATCAGATCAACTAGAATCATATTTCAGGATTCATGTGATAAGTTATTTGGAGTGAAGTATTTCCTACTTGTCATTGTTTTTCTTTCTTTGTTACATGCAATCCATTATGTGTTATAAATTTGAATGAATGAATAGGAGGATTACTTCAGGATTTGTTAAAATCACCCTGTCTTAACTATTTTTTATTTCTATGTTTTCTGTTGATTTCCAGAGTAGGGAACCCTTAATTGCTCCCTCTTTCGTTTGACCTCTGCCTACTACTTCCCTTTTCCGGATCAAAGAACCCTTAATTTCTCTTTATCTTGATCATATCACCTCACAAAAAGAATTTCCAAGATCTCCAAGGGTTATTTATCTTTCCCTAAAAACATTTGACTTTTGGACCTTGATCCTAATTCTGTATGCTTGACTTTTGACTCCTCAGCCCAATGGACAAATAGATTTCCCATTATTCATCTCTTCAAGTGATTTTTCCCACCAAAAAAATCAAAACAAAAACCAATTGAACAATCATAACTAGCCTAATATTTTATAAAATAAAACAAAGTTAAAATTTATAGAGAGAGCCCTCTCTGAACCCTAGGAAGGCTAGATCCTAGAGTTTAAAAGTTGGTCTATGGTTACCTCAGACTATTTCTCTCTTGAACCTAGAGAAATTACTGAGTGATAACATACTGGTGACAATAATGGGGAAGAAAATCTTCTTCATAAATATTATACAAGGATCAGATCTGATCTATGATGGTGGACATTGATCAGACACACAAAGGTTAAAATCATCCACCTGACGACTCGAAATAAAATTTTAAAAATCAAATCTAAGACTCCACTGGTAGAAGGATGTAGTTTTGTTGTATAGATACAGTGGCCCTTCTTTATGACTGATTTACAATATGACCCAAGAATACAACGTAGGTATTCTCCCATGAGCAGAGATCACATACCTAGATTTCCACACAAACTACCAAAGGTAAATTGGGATAAAAATCTTCCTATGTTTCAAGATGAGAATATTGATGATCCTTTGTTACATCTCATTAAATTTCATATACACTCATGGAGATTGAAGGGTGATTGGCATGAGGATTGCCTCATGAAGCTATTCATGGCAACCTTAGAAGGACAAGCAAATGAATGGTATGAAGCTCTCAAACCTGCTAGTTTATTTTCTTTAAAGGATTTTTCACAAGGTATTTTATGAGCATTATAAAGAAGATTTTCCATCTTTATCATTAGCTGAATAGTGTTGTGATCAAGCTGAAGATATCATACATTACCTTAAAAATATTAATGAAGATTTAGGAAATTGGAATCTTGAAGATTTATTAGTAGTAGTCCATAAATTTCATTCTCAAGTTAAGTGTTATGATAATCAAGAGGAGTTAATCAAAGATGAAATAGATCAGGAGATGAATCAAGATCCACAAAGCCCCTCTGTAGTAACAAATGATGTTTCATATAATGTTTTGAATGACGTTAAAGAAAATATTCAACCTCATGATCAGTTTTTACATAAGAGAAAAAAACAATTGTTATTCAAATCTAATAATTCAAAGATTCCCACCCCCCCCACCGAAGAAGAAATCAATTTTCTTCTAAACATGCAACCATCCTCAAAATATTTACATAATGAAGAAATTATTTCTACTTATTCTAATGTTGATGTATGTACTAAAGTTTTTATCCATGAAGAGACATAAGAACAGGTTGAGCTCATGTTGTTCTACCTTCCCAAAAAGGCCCATTTCCTGATAGTAGTCCTATTGAGAAAAACTATGATCTTCAAATAGAATGAAACCAATCTAATCAATATGTATCAAGATTTCTGGAAAATAAATCTACTGACCTAATGTGTATGACTGATGACATTCCTTATTTTGAAGATTTTCCTAATTATGATCAGTATGATGATAATTATGTTCTTCAAATTCAAGATAACTTCACAGAGAAATCACTAGCTAGTTTGTAGGATGAGGAAGTTCAGTTTCAACAGCTCAAATACAGTTACCAGACAATACACATCAAATATTGGAGTGAAGAAGAAAGTTCAAATTTTTTGAAAGAAAGTTCTATACCATTATGCTCTAAAGCATTTCAGTTTTTAAAGGATGAACAACCCCTAGAAATCTATGTACTTCCATTAAAACCCATATATAAATTGAAACAATATTTCAAAGTTTTTCATGATAAAATAGTAGATATGTTGGATAATGAATTCATTCAAAGTCTTTCTCCATTTATTGACTATGAGCTTCAAGATCAAGATGATAAAATTTTCCTCAAACAAACATTTTCATCAGTATAAATATCATCACAAAGCTTATCTGAAAATCTGAAATGATCTCAGAACAATCATAGGTTGATTTTGCAAGGAAATAAAGTTAAAAATAAAAATTTAGTCTCATGGCATGGAGGTCATCCAAAATAGATGTACAATTGTTTAGATCAGTTAAACATTGGTGTATATATCTTGGAAGATCCTTTTGAAAATTTTCTAGAGTCAACAAAGGAAATCAAGTATTTCCTTATCCTCTCATTTGTTGACAAGTTTCAAATAGGTTGCAGAATTACAGTTTTGATAATCAACAAGAAAATGCATCAAAATCTATCAAATTACATAATGCATGGTTGCATTGGCTATTTAATTTTACCTAACTAGCAGTTGGACAACTGATTAGAGTAAGTAGGTAGGACTTCAACTTATTTCAATTTACAGTTTTCAGCTAGTTTGAAATAATTCATTAAGATTTGAAAGCCAAGGAAAAGGCCCAAAAATATTGATGATGTCGTAGTTTGGTTTGAAAGTTACACCACTTTTTGGTCTCAGATCAGAGTTTAGTTTGCAGAAAAAGGTGTAAATTTAGTTCAAGGGTTTTCAGTCACAGCATATGAATGTTTGGGATTGGCCCAATGGATCAAGCTACTAGTCGACGGTGTTCTTGACATCTCACAAGGAGATTCCATCCCCATGTGGAGCCACTGTTAGGGTCATATAATAATAGGATTCATAATTTTTGAATTGACTATGATAGTCTTGTAAATATGTACATACCTTGCTTTCTGCAAGTCGTTTTCCCATATTTTTAAAAATGAAAAATAATAAAAAATAAAAGAGGGTAAAAAGTCCTAAAAAAATGTTCAAAGGACTTAGAAAAAGATAGACCCCAAAATAAAAAGAGAAAAAATAAAACCTGAAAGTGAGAAAGTCAAAATGGCAATACTATTTACTTTTACTGTAAGAATAATGATTATGTGCAGATTGTCAATAAATTCCATAATCCATGATTAGTTAAACAATTTAATCTTAACTTTTCATGCTTTTAATTTCATGTTTTAGATAGAGAATAAATATGTGTCAAACAGTATAAACTTGACAAATTAGTAGTTAAGATAGAGAATAAATGAGGAGCTCAACAGTTTAATCTGAGCCCTTGGATGAAATAAGGTTAGACTTAGATATTTTTTATGCTTTGAAAGAAAATGGATTTAGGGTTGCAAGCTTAAATGCACCCATGAAAATGAAGTAAAAAATGTTAGAAATAAATATGGGTAGGTAGAAATCAGTTGTGAAAGCATGTAATACAGTATCATCGGAAAAAATCACTAATTTCCCCTCCCCTACAATTATTTAGTATTCTAAACTATCAGTTAAAAAGGCTCAAAGCATTTCTCTGAATTCTGTTGGGACCGGACCTAAGGCTCGATGACTGATTAATTAAAAATATCGAATTCCTACACAAAACCCACATTCATCAACATTTATCTTTCATTCATAATCATAATCCATTTTTCCTAAGTAAAAACCCATTTTTACTTAGTAAAAGTTAAACCCTAAAGAACTAATTCCATTCCCTTTCAAAATCATTCATAAACCCTCAAAATGCATTTATCCTAAGTTAAAGTGTGAAGAAATATAAACAAAGACAAAGCTGTGTTTATTTGCAATTTAAATTAGAGTTAAACATGTATTTTTATTCATACATTATCCCTTGATTTTCAGATTAACTTCTAATTTATTTATTAATTCCTTAAACTATTCCTACCCGTATAGTATTAAATCCCTTTTATTTTAAATAACCCTCAAACCCTCTATTTTACATTTAAACCAATGTTAAAATACCCCATGTGCGAAATATTAAATCTCGCCCTATCCCATTGGTTTAAAAACATATCAATAAAACAAATATCTTCCCCCCTATAGTTTTAAACAACTGTCAAAATTTGAAAAACTATATAATATTAAACCTGCACCTATGTATTAACTAAACATTGATGAAATGTTTTAATTAACGCATATATTACATTACCTCCCCCCCATCTATTATATAACCTAAAGTTTGATACTTTAATAAATGTCTATTTATAAGGTTCAAACAAATCCCGTCGCATTGATCAACCCCGGCCCCACTCCCAAATCTCGACGCAACTTCCACATCAGATCTCGGTCATTCGCATAAACCTCCCATGATCCTACGGCTAACAAGTGATATCAAAAATAAACTTGCACGATATCCACCATCTCGTTTCTACGTGGAATGGGTGGTATTCCCATTTTCTCTGCCCTTGATGTGGCATTTTTTTTATTGAATGAAATTCAATCCATCTAAAATCGTTTACCACCAAAAAGGCATGTGATAAACCACTTGTGGTTTATCCCCTTCAAAACACGAAAACCACCTTCCCGCCCAATGTGACCATCATTCATTGCAGGGTAAACTAACCCTAATTTACAAATTAAATTCCAAAAAATACACTGTTAGCCTTCTCGACTCACTGTATGTATTCATTGTTAGCCTCCTCTGTGCTTATTCACTATATTTACTCTGAAAATGGTATTTTCCACTAGTTTATTGCCCAAAAACCCGTAAATTCCCCCCTGTACCTATTGAAGATTGCAGAGGAGCTTTGAGTTGTTCCAGAGATTAGAAAGAAGCCATTCAATCCGTTCAAAAGACCTCAGGGACTTCTTCAAAACCCTGTACCTGCACATAATAGGTTTTCTTCCAAAATTTGAGCCTATTTTTATTTTTAAAAAAGACCTTTAAAAAGACAGTTCCAGTCAGAATTCAAAATTGATTCATAGAACCCTATCAAAAGGTCCAAAAAGAGGCTAAACCCTAGCAAAATTTTTAAGAAAACCCTATTTTAGACTGCACTCAGTTTTAGAAGAAAATTTGGGTTTATTCTAGTTTTAAAGACTGTTTAAAACTCTAATTAAAGCCCATAAATCCTCTGTAGGTAACCTAACCTCTGTGCTTGATTTCACATGATTTTTTTCCCAAATATCCATTGAAAAAAAGCCTAAGAAACCCATGTTTCTTATTTTCATAATCAGTGAGAGTTTGAAGAACAGTTTAAAGCCAAAATTGAAGGTTTAAACCAAAAATAAAGCCATTTTGTGCATATTATATTCAATATACCTCTGTCATACCAAAAATACCTTCTGTAAACATTCTAAGCTTACAGAAGTGTACAAAAAACCTAAAAACAAGAGTTCCTAAGATCTGAAGGTCAAAATTATCAGAAAACCCCTGCTGTGGCCAAAAATCCTTTCACTATATTCCCTGTTCCCTGAAGTCATTGGTGGCTTCCCTTCAGACTAGGGTTTTATTAACGAATTGTTTGATTTTTGCAGGTTATTATCAGAATATGAAATTGGGCCAACAGTTTCAATACTAGTTGACAAAATTGTTTGCTCCAAATTCTCAGATTTTAATTCAAAATCTTCATTGAACAAATAGTTTGTATAAAAATAAAGGATTAAATCAAAGTTAGAGAGAGATCAGAGAGTAATGAAATTGCACAGTGAATGGTAAAAGTGAAATAAGAATTCACAGTGACAGTGAAACAGATCAGTCAAAGATCATCATAGTTAAAGTGTATCAGATAAAAGTCACAATAATAGTTAAAAAGAGATTAAAATACTTTCACCAACAACAATGGAGTTTATCCAAAGTGAAATTAAAAACAGTTAAAAGAACATTAAGGTTAAAAGATGAAAATAGAGCAAGAAGGGACATTTTTGCAGAAATCTCCTGTTTAATTCATTGTTTTTCATAAACTATTGTGACCAATCCAAGAAGAATTTTGCAAAACAGAAGGAGGTTTATGTTCCTAAGATGTCCTACTACAAAAACCTCTCTCACTTTTCTAATAGAAATGATGGATTTGGAAATATTAAACAATATTTGAAAGCACCTTTTACAGAAAATTCCTGTTAAGTCATCAGTTTGAAGAGAAGATTGTGGCCAATCAGAAATACACCTTACAAAATGGAAGGAGGTTTTTGTTCCTAAGAGACCCATATAAAAAAACCTATCTCACTGTTTGCACAGGTATTACAAAATGAGAGATACATGCACATATTTACAACCTATTTTTCAGACTGTGCAAAGCTTTGTTTTACACCTCTGTTTACAGAGCCTATTGTGAACATCGTGAGCTGAATTTTAGGGAACTGAGAGATTTTTATCTAAAAAACATATTTATCTACAATAACCTCTTTCACTATTTGCATATCTATTTTGGATTGAGATATACAAAGGTATCATTGGACCCCAAGTTTGCATAATGTCTGGAGAAAAAAGCACAAAGGAAGGAGACAGTTAGTGACTTGGATACCTCATCATCAACTAAGAGTTGATATTAAATTAGAATTTCTCCTCTTTTTCATCACCTATCCATAATTATAGTGCAAAATAGATTCATTAGTTTTGAGTGTCCTTTTATTGAGTTCTATTTATGTAAAATAGTTTGAGATATTTGTAAACCAATCTTGATATTTTTTCAAGATATTTTAGTTTAGAATTTGTATAAATACTTCACTCTTTGAAGTATTATTGTGGAATAAATTGCTGAAGATTTCTATAGTAATTTTTGTGGACTTGAGGGCTTTTTTTGTTTCAATTTTCGAGTAGCAGACTGGATCAGATCAACTAGCATCATATTTTAGGATCCATGTGATGAGCTATTTGGATTGAAGTATTTTCTACTTATCACTGTTTTTTTTTCTTTTTTACATGAAATCCATTATGTGTTCTAAATTTGAATGAACGAATAGGAGGATTACTTCAGGATTCATCAAAATCACCCTGTCTTAACTATTTGTCATTTCTATGTTTTTTGTTGATTTCTAGAGTAGGGAACCCTTAATTGCTCCCTCTTTCATTTGACCTCTGCCTAATACTTCCATTTTCCGGATCAAAGAACCCTTCATTGCACTTTATCCTGATCATATCACCTCACAAAACAACTTTCCATGATCTCCAAGGGTTATCTATCTTGCCCTAAAAACATTTGACTTTTTGAACTTGATCCTAGTTTTGTCTGCTTGAATTTTGACTCCTCAGCGCAATGGACAAATAGATTTCCCACTATCCATCTCTTCAAATGATTTTTCCCACCAAACAAATCAAAACCAAAACCAATTGAACAATCATAAATAGCCTAATATTTTATAAAACAAAACAAAGTTAAAATTTATAGAGAGAGCCCTCTCTGAACCCTAGGAAGGCTAGATCCTAGAGTTTAAAAGTTGGTCTGTGGTTACCTCAGACTATTTCTCTCTTGAACCTGGAAAAATTACTGAGTGATAACAGTGGAGACCTAGAATAATTCTAGGGTATGAAGAAAACCCTAGGTAGTTATTGCATAAGGATTTGATGGTTAGGATTTGAGAGAAACCCTAGTTTATGGAAAAGTATTGATATTTGATGTATAAAACCCTAGCATGGTCTATGTGAATATGCTAAAGCACTTGGGATTGATTTGATGAAGTCCTATAAGACCTAGTTTTTGATAAATGTGATTGAAGGAAACATTATTATGTGAACTATGGATAGTGATGGCTTTAGAAGACTTGTTCAAGAGGGAGAAGATCACCTCTCATTGAAGATAAGTACTCCTTGACTCTTGATGTTTCATTGTTTCCTTAATCTTGTTTAGACTTATGGATATGATTATTATAATTATTGTTTTGATCATTACTTATACTTCCTGCATGTATATGGATGTATCTAACCTCTTTGGTGAGATATGATAAGTGGGTCCTTCTTAAGGATCATTTGGGATGCATAATAGAAAAGATAGATCTGGAAAAGGTAAAGAGGCACTTGATGAAAAGGTGATAAGAACTACAAGCTACCTATGAGAAGGTGTACAAGTATTTGAATACTACAAGATATGCATGGTAAATTTCTTTAATGTTGTGTTTTAGCTATAACATTGGATGGTTGGGTAATCCCTATGATATGTTGAGAATTTCTCCTTCGCAAATGGCTCATGCATGCGTATGAAAGTGATTTGGATATATGTTTCCTACGATGAAATGGTGAACTTGGTATTGAATATTTTGATATGATGATCTTCTTGATTCTGTGAGGCTACTTATTGTTGATCCTGGATATAGTGGCATAACTTGATGTTTGGCTAACATCTGTTGTTATTGGAGATCCTGATTCTATGAAGAATTTTAGCACCTTGAATCTAGTAAATGATACTCTTGAAACTTGATATGCATAAGACATGTTGTATCTCTTATAGAAGGTTACCTCACTGATATGGTATTGATAATTATTGTGATAAGTATGATGAAAGTATGTTGGCACTATTGTTGTTTTGGTAAATTTTTATTGAATGGCCTAACTTCATCCTATTGGTCATGAAAAGCATGGTAACCATGAAAAAATTATGAGATTAATACTCTAGATATCTTATTAAATGTGGTTATGTTTTTTATGTGATTATTAAAACCTAATGCCCTAACTTGATGGATTGACTTGAAATAAGTGTTATTGTGTTCATGATCCTTGAAGTGTGATGTCTCACATGCATGCTACCCCTATCATGGGAATCTAACCCTTGATGAAAGGTTGATGTGATGATGTGATGATGTAGTAGCTGACCATGATGGATATATGTTTGATTTTATGATCTAATAGATCTGTTGTTCCATGACTCTAGTAAAGACAGGTTGATGACATGAATGAAGATGAAATTATATGTTCTCTTGAAGTATGATTTATGGGTATCTAAAATTGTTAGGGTATCTAACATTGTTGATCTACAACAGAGCTATGAGCCTCACTCGCACAAAGGAAGGCCCATAGGTCTGACTATGCCTGATAAACACAAAATTGAAGTTTTTTACATGAAAAAGATGTTCACCTGGAGGATGTCAGTTCTATAGATGTGTAGCAAAAATATATGAGAACAAGGAAATTTGAATTTTTGTTATAATATGAACATGAAGAATGAACTTGTGTTTGCAGATGATGTCATGAATTGATGAAATATTCATCTGTCACCTAGACCAATGAACTAACACTGAGATATTTATGAATTTTTATATTATGTTATTGTTTCTGTGAGCATTTCATGAAGCAAGATCCCCTGATCTAGATATGTCAGCATTGACAGTTATCTAATGAAGCCAAGATGTTGTATTGATCCAAGCCTTTTCTTCAGAAGTGTTCCAAGGTGTTAATTTGATTTTGATTTTGGTTTTTATATACTGACGATATACTATTGTCAGGTAAATATCCTCTAAAGATATAAGTTATAGGGAGATGTATTCTCAAGCTTGAAATGGTGTATCATGGCATGATGAATCTATTTTTTAAGTTGAGAAACTATAATCTATTGAATATGTATTTGTACTTGGACACCCCGATTTGAAGTTCAATATGTTGTTTAACCTGACATGGAAACCAACAATTGATTGAAGCATTGATTTTCCATTTAGAACATCCATCCACATATATAAAGTGTTGTGCATAGAATCTGAGTCGATTCATGATTGAGTTGCTTCATTCACATTGAGTTTCCACCAAGAATCCTTCCAGATGTTTTCATGAGATGATTTATTATTCATCTGTAATATTCCTCCTATGATATATGACTATATGGATATGTTGATATTGATTATTGATGAATATGATCATATATGAGTGCTTCCTGAGTATGAGATCTTCCATGATGAGAAGTTTGTAGCATGACCTAGGTTGAGTATGATGTTCCTAGCATGGCTAGATATGAAGTAGGATGTAGAAGCACTTAAAGAGATGTTTGAGAAAGATTTGAATATGACATGGATACATTGTGATGAAATAGAGAAGCAGAGAATCCCATATATATAGTTGGGACCAAGATACTCTCATATATTGAGACAATGTAATCGTACGAGACAAGCTTTGGATTGTGTTTGAAACCTCCTTGAGAGGTAGGAAGATTCCTTTTGTGAATTGTATGATTATTTATGTTCTAACATGATATTTCAGTTGATGTCCTTTATGAATAGGAGACAACTTCCATTGATACATGATGATTACCTGATACAATTACAATGATATAAGTATGATGAGAACAACGTTGATTGAGGAAATTGAGCCATACACTTCCCCCTTGTTTGAGCTCCCAGGGTGAGGAATTGAGACAAAGGGTTTTTGGGGTTGAGGGAACTCTAGAAAATAGGGCATTATCCATAAATTTTACCCACATGGTTGGAGTAGTAACCCATCCTATCTTGGTCATTGCAGAGTACACCTTAGCTAGCATCATACCCACAATATTGGGCTTGTTGGGATTATCCCTCTCTATCTCGCCAACTGATGAGGAGGCTAGGAGGCGTGTTATCCTTACCTATTGGTAAGTCGGGTATATCTTCAAAGATAGATTATGATTCAGGTGTTTTACCACATGAATATTTAGGGCCATTATTAGGAAGATCAGTATGCAATAGGATGGGTTGAGTAGTAGCTCCCCTATGTCACCTATTGCTTGATATGAGATCATAGTAGCAGCTCCCCCATGATATTTCAAGATGAGTAGTAGCTCCCCGACATGATTTCAGGTTGAGTTGTGCTCCCTAATATGCTCTCTGATGATGATACAAGTTGTATCTTTGACTCCTCATCGAAATTTCTGGGTAGTAGCCCGATGACATTTCCAAGTAGTAGCCTATTGACATATTTCTGGGTAGTAGCCTGTTGACAAAAATTTTGGGTAGTAGACCACTAGAAAAGGTTCTGGGTTGTATCCCGATGAATAGAGGGTGGTAGCTTAATCTCCCCTTAGGTAGCAAATTATTCTTCTTCTAGATTTGAGAATATTAAACATATGAGTAGGAAAAATAAAGTAAGTGGGAATTATCAAGAGATGTACATTGATGATTCAGGATGACGAGATACTTGAGATGGGACGTATATCATATTGATCATTGGTCATGTTATCACAAAACTGTACTTGATTGGCTGCAAATCAGACAAATTTATGTAATTGTTTCAAACCAGCTTGTGACTGAAGCTTAGCCTCTTCAGTTTGAGAGGGCTATCTCAAAGGGGTTTATGATATTAGATAATGATGAAACTAGATGGCTAAATCTATTTGAAAAGTAACTTGATTTTTATGTATGTAGGATGAAAAGAATACAGGTTTGCAACCATTGGGCTTATGGAGTCAACAAATCAATAGATTTAGTGGCAAGGTTTCTTGACATGGAAGTTGAGGCAGCTAAGAGTTTTTAACAAAGGCAAATCACATATAGAACATAGGGAAACAAAGTCATTTCATCAATAAAGGAAGTCAGAGCATAAACATATGAATTATGACTAATAAATATGAAATATAATACAAGTGGTACACATAAAAATATAGATCATAAAGGCATTAAAAATTCCATGAGAATCTCAGGTTTGTCAAGAAGAAGTCCTCAGTATTACTTATATAAGTCAAATTACATAAAGCAACAATAGTGAAAAAAATATCCAACCCTTTACAACTTCGATAGTATGACTTTAAATATAAATTCTTACATCAGAGATGATATGCCTCTTGGCTAGATTCATCAAATTCTTCTAATGACACCTTACATAACAGAAAAACATGTCTTTTAATCAGAAAATGACAACTATACTCTAAAACAATCCTTTTCCTAATAGGACTCAAACTCTTATTTATTACATCGAACTACTTTATCTCTTAAAACAATTACATATCTAAAAAATAATGCTTCACATGTTCAAATTAGCTATGACATAGTTCATCACTACTTGACATCTTAAATATTCTCCTCATCATATGGAAACAAATCCTATTTTTCAGAAAAACAGGACCCTATCTTCAACGAAGGCTTCAACTAATGAGATGTCTCCATTTCATGGTCTTAAAGTCATAAATATTTGCTGGAAAGGTCCCTTGACCTGTTGGATGTGTCCAATTGTCCAAAAATTCTTTTAAAATGCTCAGAAACCTTCAAATATAGCTCGCTATGAAAACATGGTAGTTTCGTAGCGTCCACAAAATGACTTCTTCACTCAAAATTTATGCTTCTTTGCTCTTGCATGGTGTCCATCATGACATGAAACTTCATCATCACCATTATCCCCTCATGAAAGATAAAAAAAAGTGGGTTTAAAGGAAAAAAGATAGCTACAAAATTTTTTGTAGTGTTTCCTGGCTTCAAGCCTAGGAAAAGCTACGAAACTGTGGAAAACTGTGTAATTTCCAGATTTTGACCTTGTTTCAAAAAGGTACCTTCCACCTGTATAAAATTGGTTTTCAACATGCCATTAACCTCTTAAAACATAATAAAACTCAACTTAAGAGCCTTGAGGTGTTTCCTCTTCATTAATGATGAGTTGAGCTATGGGTTCCTCAACTATAGTAATCTTTAAACCCTTCTTCTCCAGCTCCTCATGGATCAATTATAACTGCTCTTGGAGGTCTTTGACTCAGTCCTTCAGTTTTATGTTGCTATATTTCAAGTGCAGGTTCATTATTCTAACATGCTTCACCTATTTCCTCAATGGCATAGTCCATTTGATTAATTGTTGTGTATCATCTAAGGTCTTTGACACACTCTCAACCTGCTTTTCTCAAATATCTTTCATTTTCTCAAATTGGACTTTTTGGGAATTATGTTTCCTTGCCTCTTTCTTCAAGACTGATATTTCATGATTTTATAACTTCAAATGCTCCTCAAGAACCTTAGACTTTGTTTTTTCAATAATTTTCTCCTTTCCTTTATTTTGCTTGATGACTGATTCTTCTTTTGTAGGTGATGAAAGGTCAATAATGCTTGGTAATGTATGGGTAGTTTCAGTGGCCTTTTAAACTTCTTTATTGCTTTCCAAGAGTTTTATAGCATGCCTTGTCATGGGTTTCCTATCCTGAAACATAAAACCTACATCCTCACCTTCAAACTCTAACTTCTTTGCTGATTTAGCTTTATTGAACTTTTTTCCTACCTCATCTATATCCTCAGCTTGGACTATGGGAGTCTCTTCAATATCAATAGCATGAAGAATGTCTTCTAAATTTCCCTTAGCCACTTTTTGTCTTCTTGTAATCCTTTTGCTGCCATGTTTACTCACAGTTGGCTCTTGTTTTGCAAGTGAAACAACAAGTGTATCAAGTTTCTGCAATTGCTTTGTTTCCATGGTTACTGGTTCATTTTTCTCTGCCCCTACTAGTTCACTTTGTTTTGCCACTGAAGGTGATGTTATACCTCTAGGTTTAGGATTTCTTTTAGGGGTGATGGCATCCACTTCACAACCACTGACAAATAGAAAAGAAGACCAGTCTCTGCCTAGTATTTTTAACTCATCTAAAACCAACAAATTTATTAAACCATGATGAAAAAGTGAGGTTTCACTTCCTTCAAATTTAGCTTGAACTTTATCTGCCATTTTTGCTAAGATTCTGTATAAATAAAAACGTAGATCAAGATATTTCTTACCAAAAAAATGTAGCAGAAGCTTGAAGTGGTAAGAATAAACCTTATGATACCTCCCTTCACAAGTGAATTATTTCTGAACGATAAGCAGTAGCTTTGAGAAATTATCTTTCATGTAGCTCCTTGGAATGGAATTTGTAAGGTCAAACTCACTATGTTCTGGCTTGATAAATTGTTTACATTCCTGCATGTTAAATTTGAAACCTTTGAACCATTGTTCTTCTCCTCTTGGAATTCTGGTTGCTACTGCAATAGTCTCTGGAGTTATAGTGAGGTTCATCATTCCACTTTTGCAGCCGTCCCATTGAAATTTAGGGAAAATTCTTTAGAAGCATGTACATGGCATCCTTGCAATCTTTGGAAAAACAACAAACACCCTGTTCTTCTGAAAAATTCTGAAGCTATTGGGTCTTCATTTATCAGGTTCATGTCTGATGGCTCATATCTAAGACAGTGGCCACCTTTTTTGGTCTTCCTCTTTGTAGCCATGGTACTTTTATGTATTCTCTGCCTCGCTTGATCAATGATAGCTGCAAACCTTTGAAAATGCCAGCCACAACTTGGGCTTAGTGAAATAGCTCTCTAGAGCTCAATAACATGCAAAGAGGTAGTGGAGAATGAAAAATGACTCAATTGGGAAATATTTTAAAGTTCGATGACAACTCATGGCATAATTATAACTCATACATACTTAAAATGGTAATAATGACTTTAGCCATGATGATTTTACCTTGATTTAACCCTAACTGACTTGAATGGCATCTATCCTAACCCTTTAAATCATTGACTGACACCTAGTAGCTGTTTTGAAAATAAATATAGGAATACCTCCTTTCGTAGCGTACTTAGTGTATTTCTAGGCAGTTTCGCTATGAAAGTATTAGCAGTTTCGTAGCGAAAAGTGTGTTTTTTTTTGTAATTCACTATGAAAGTATGAATTCTTAGCTAAAATGTAATTTTCGAAGTTGTATGCTTGGGAAATGAATTATGTTAGGAAATAATGACTGATGTGACATGAAAATACTTGATTGGGGGTGGGTTTGGACCTTAGGATAAGATAATAAGAAAAATTTAAAATTTTCCTTAACCAAGTAATGAAAAATGAATTCTATGACCATACCTTTGACACCTGAACCTTTAATACTATGTAAAATGCTGTTTCATTTTTTTTCTGAGTCATAACAGGTCAGATATTAGCGAGTGGAATTCTCCCTAGCTAAGAGGGAGTGTTAAATTTAAGAAAATGCGGTCAAATTCCAGCTGTTATCACCCTAGTAATTTCTAAAGATTGTAGG